>JAKTVX010000002.1:0-530000 GCA_030581755.1 Crinitomyces ghanaensis
AACACAAATTCTAAGTCAAAAAAAAAAAAAAAAAAAAAAAAAAAAAAAGAGAACAAAATCAAGAGAGAAATAAAGAACATAACTAATAACTCCTTATACCGCAATTTTATACATATGTATTCATCTAATTGTTAATTTCTGGCTTCATGGCTGGGAACAGAAGGACCTCCTTAATGGTATTGGAATCAGTAAGGAACATGGCCAACCGATCAATACCACATCCCCAACCTCCAGTAGGAGGCAAACCAAACTCAAGAGCCTGGCAGAAATTTTCGTCAATCAATTGAGCTTCTTCATCTCCTTGTTGCTTCTGGCGGGCTTGCTCCTCGAATCTTTCCCGTTGATCAAATGGATCATTCAACTCAGTGTATGCATTAGCAATCTCCTTAGTAGCTACGAACACCTCGAATCGCTCACACAATCCTTTCTCGCTTCTATGGTACTTAGCCAATGGTGACATCATCTGAGGATGGCCAAAGATGAAAGTGGGATTGATACATTGGTTCTCGAGGTATTCTCCAACTAACTTGTCAAGCATACGAGCATTAGTCAAAGGTGGAGAACAGTCAAGACCCCGCTCCTTAAGAACATTTCTCAAAAACGCGTTGGTCTCATCAGTGTGGAGTTGATCTCCTGCGGGCATCTTAACTCCTAAGATCTTTTCAAGATCGGCTATCATGTCAATTCTCTTCCAGGGTCTGGAGAAGTCGATCTCGTATTCCTTGTTGGCATCATGAGGATCCGGGTGATACTTAATCTTGTAAGATCCTGTGATCTCCTTGACCATTTCAGAGAACAAAAGTTCGGTGGTTTCCATGAGGTCATAGACGTCGGCATATGCCTCGTAGAACTCACAAGTGGTGAACTCGGGGTTGTGGGTCATGTCAATACCTTCATTTCTGAATTGACGTCCGATTTCGTAAACCTTCTCCAATCCTCCGACAACAAGCTCCTTAAGGTAAAGCTCAGGGGCAACTCTCATAAACAAATCCATATTAAGCTCGTTGTGGTGAGTAATAAAAGGTTTGGCAGTAGCTCCACCAGCGATTTGGTTCATCATAGGTGTTTCAACCTCAATGAATCCTCGCTGATCAAAAAATCTTCGAATATAAGAGATGATCTTGGAACGAACAATAAACTTGTCACGAGTGGCGTTATTCATAATCAAATCCAAGTATCGCTGTCTATATCTAGCTTCAACATCCTTGAGTCCAAAGTGATCACTAGGCAACATTCGAATAGAAGGACTCAACAAAATAATCTCTTGAATGAAAATAGAAAGTTCTCCCTCACCTCCCTTCTTAGGACTAGTTCTGAATGGATATCCTCGGACTCCAACAATGTCACCTCTTCTCAGTAAGTCGTGAACCTCTGGTAACGATTCGCCTTCTTCCTTTGTTTGAGCTACAGCTTGAATATGAGCTCCCTCTCCGTGAATAACATAGAACTTAAGATTGCTTCCGCTCTCTCTCTTGACATGAACCCGTCCAGCAAGTGATACAAGATCATCAACTAGCTCCTCACCTCTCTTGAGATGGCAGAATCGTTGGACAAACTCGGGAACGCTAATAGATACTTGGAACTTGTGAGGATAAGGATTAGGTTGGTGGCTCTTCTTCAAAGCCAAAATTTGTTCCGATCGAATCTTAAAATACTCATTAGGATTCTTGTCGTCCTCACGCTTACCAGCCTTTGGAGGAGCATTTTTCGCTTTTTCGGCTCTCTTCTTGGCAAGCTCGCGCTGCTTTTGACGCTTCTTCAATTCTGTCTTAGAAACTTGTTCTCCAGTTTCTTCGTCCAAATACGTCTTTTGGACTTGTTCGGCAACTTGATCAACTTCAGACATCCTTAGTGTGTACAATCCGTGACTAATTTTTTTTTTTTTCAGCCTAAGGAAAAACTCTTCGATCAAGCCAAACCCTAACCCCCGTACGGGTAATAACTTTATTGTTCGAACTTCAACTTAAATTGACAGAAACTAGCTGACGGCAAGTGCGATAGTTGGCTCGACCGAAGCGAAGGATGTGGATTATGGATTATGTGGTGTTCTCGGTCCAAGACTCGTTATTTAAACAACTATTTTCTTACATTTGTTAACATTGCGTTATGATTTGGACTTTTGATGCTTCTAGACAACTACTATTACAGGATGACACTTTTACGGTGTAGATCACTTGGAAAGATAATGGTCTCTCAACTGCGCCTAGGGCCCGTATATTGAAGCATCATAAAATACCGAAAGCTTTTAGGGAACTTGCTCTCCTCAGAGTGCAATTGATATTCCACGGAACAGACCGTCAATGGTTGCATTATTTTTCTTCTTTTTTTCCCTATGGAAACGGCTTTGTCAAAAGACAACCGCCGTCTTGAGTCTTCCATGTGGACAGAATTGAGCGCTACAGTTAGACCGGATGAGAATTGAGTGCAGTGTTTGCAAAACAATTATGCTTTGAGATTGACATTGTTAGGCAATCAATGGCGAAAGCTGGCGCCAACAGGCTTAAAAGCCCGTGTCTTGTATGCGCATTTGATTAATAATATCGACCACAGATAGAAATTATGATTAACCCGCGCCAGTCACGGTGCCGATTCGAGGTCTGGTGAGTCACTCATGCGTCTGCGCAGACAAGCCTCTTTGTTTTCTTTTTTTTTTTTTTTTTTCGTTTCGATTATACTCTTCAGGTATGATCATGTTTTTTTCATTTCTAAGCTTTTTGAGTTAATGAGTCGGAACAGGAACACTTAAATGAGCCCGTAAAAATCATCGATCTCGTGGTCGGCTACAGGCGATATGCGCACGGCTCTTGGCGTTTTCAGCCGTGGGCCCAGCCGCATATATCCCCCACAGCTACTTCCTCGGATCGAACTTCCGGTACAGGTCCGAACCGTGAATATGAGATGTAATGCAAAAACTCATCCAGAAAAAAGAATAATATAATGCGTGTATAGATTCGCAATTTAGCATCACCTCAGCCAAGAAAAAAATAAAAAAATAATCGGAATTTAAGCATCTCTTTGAAAATGGCAGTTGATCAAGAGATCGCACATCAAAAGGACGAAGAAATAACGGTCGGTGACAATAGTACCAGTGGGGCAAGCACCAACAATATATTTCAAGACCCAGAAATAAAGGAGAAACAATCAGCGGTAATTCACTTTGGAGAAAAGGACACGGAAGCCTTCCCTGAAGGTGGATTTGGATGGTTTGTGGTACTCGGAGGATTCCTGATCTTGAACGCTACATACGGGATGATTAATGCCTTTGGCGAATTTCAAGTAGTGTACATGAAGAAATATCCCGACACCAAACCTGCGGTACTATCCTTGATTGGTAGTTTGCAGCCATTCATAATTTATATATCGTGCATCCCTGTTATCTTTTTCCATAATACGATCGGCCCCAACGCAACCGTAGCTGTCGGCGGGCTCATCATGGTGTTCGCATTAATGATGACTTCTCTTTGTACTGCTGTGTGGCAAATTTTTTTGGCGCAAGGAGTTTTGTACAGCTTTGGTGCCGGGATCTCATTTTTGACCGCCATGTCTGTTCCGCCAGAATGGTTTAAAAAACGAAGGGCTTTGGCTATTGGGATTATTGCTTCTGGATCTTCCTTAGGCGGTGTTATCTGGCCGATCGCTTTACACAGACTGATTCAAGAAATTGGCTTTCCATGGGCCGTCAGAACTGTAGCTTTCATATACATTCCAATAATGAGCATTGCTTCATTGACTATGAAGCGGAGACTGCCTGCTGTCAGGGAAACCCTCCCTAAGTGGTCTGTCGCCAAAGACTGGAAACTACTGGTTTTATCATTCGGTGGCATGTTAGGATTCTTTGGCCTGTTTCCTCCATTGCAATATATGCCCACATTCGCGGACAGACTCGCGGGTGTGAGTCCTAATGTATCTGCCTATATTCTTGCAATTCTTAATGCAGCTTCCCTGGTCGGAAGAATTGGACCTGCTCATTTGGCTGATAAGCTTGGAAGACTTAACATGCTGACGATTTTTACCTTGCTCACTGGTATCTTACAGTTAGCTCTGTGGTTGCCCACTAGGGGCGAAGCTCCATTAGTTACATTTGCGGTTCTTTGGGGTATTTGTTCTGGATCCTATATTGCGCTGTTGCCTTCCTCCATTGGACAATTATTCGGCGTCAAGGACTTAAGTTCTCGACTCGCTATTTCATTCTTGTTCTGCGGTCCTGGATCCCTTGCAGGTGCCGCTATTGCAGGGACATTTATCCCGTCTCAGGCTGAGTCCATTGTTGGATTCAACAAATTAATTATATTTTCTGGTGTCCTTATGTTGGCAGCAGGAGTTGTCTTTACCATTTTAAGATTGTCTTATTCGCGAAAAATATTTGTGTTTCTTTAAGAGTTAATTAATAGCAATTTTGGCATGGATTTCTTTTTTTTTTGTTTGTTTTTTTCTTTTTTTTTTTTTTTTGTTTTTTTGTTTGCAGCCATCATCGAGAAAAAGTACATTTCAATTTTTAAAAACGCTTTTGCTTTTTAAAAAAATAAAACAATTCTTGCCGCCCCCCTTCACCAATTAGTTCAGCCGCTCCCGAGTCAGGGACCCAACTCTTCACTATGATCCTCGCAGTGATTATTGCCATCATATGGCTGCTGCGTCGGACCACCCGACTATTAAAAGTCCCTGCTCCCGCTTTAATTCATGTCCTGGGGATCGATATACCTGAAACTCCGAGAATAATTCTCGACAGCATCACGTCTGAATCAATAACCATGCATTGGACACCACCGGCGTTGACCAGGGACAAGAATGCAAACGTCGTGAAATATGTTGTTCAGGTCGACGGACGGAGAGTGGGAGATCTTGATCGGTCAGATACGAAACTGACTCTCAAAGATCTGTGCCCCAACACAGAATACATGATAAGAGTCGTCGCGGTCAATCCAAGCAATTATCGATCTCATCCTGCGACCATGGCTGTTCATACCCTCCGAGAAGATGAAGCCAATGGATTAACCGGAACGAGCATTGGCGGGATATGGACTATAGGTGGTGCTGGCATTGCAAGCACCACGGGGATTTCGACCGCTACTACAACTAGTACCAGCATCAGTTCTTCTACAAGACAGCGCTCCCAGAGCAAAAGTCAAAAAGCAGCATTGTCTTCATCTTCTTCCTCCTCTTCACAGGCCGCGTCGAATAGGGACAATAAGGCTTATAACGTAGAAGCATTAACGGAAGAAGTTGAAAGCGTTCAAACGGAAATCAATGAACTACTAATGAATGCTGCACATAGTGAAGAAGAATTTCAGAATAATGAAGCCAACCTATTACAAGAGCTTGAAAGATTGAAGGCAGTGAAACGGACTGATGACCAACATCGCACTCAACTCAAGGCTGAAATAAAATTACTTGAGGAATCTAAGCGAGCTCTAGAAGCTCAACGGACTAAAGTGGATAAGAAACGCAAGCAAATTGAGGCAGAATTCGCGAAACGTGAAGAACTGCAAACCAAATGGGAAGCTCAAATAGCTGAATCTCAAGATCGATTAGAAGAACTGAATAAAACTATCGCGCAGATGGAGACTTCAGGAGAAAAGGAGCATGCGGACACTGAAAAGGAAAGAGTCAATATTCAACAACAGATTATTGCCTTGGAGGACCAACTTAAGCAGATCTCGATTGCTATTCGCCAAATAGAAGGGCAGAAACTTGCGACCATTGCCTGTCTTGAGACGCTTCGCGAAAATACCGATCCTATAACAGGCCTCGTAACTGAGACACAGACCTCGTCATTTTTGACTGATTTCCTGGATAACCAAAATATCCCCCAGGCTTTCAAGTCTGCCGTTACGGAAGAACTCGAAATTGACCAGGAACTGGAAAATGAATGGCAGGCAACCCAGAAAGCCTTGGAACTAAGATACGTTGAAGTCAATCAAAGGTATAGCATTGCCAAAGAGCGTTATGAAAGATTTAAAGCTGCTCCTCCTTCAGCTGCTGGCGCTCCTGCTTCTTTAGGTATGGCTCAATTTGGCCCTGCTCCTGTGCCGTCTGTATCGCCGTCCGTGAGTCGGCGCGGAAGTGGTGCTTCTAATAGCAGGCGAGATTCCGCTCACATTTTGCACTCGTCTCCGCCCCTGCTCCATCCAATAGCGGCGAGTGGATTACCGCAGCAGCATACACCGGTCATGTCGCCGTATACCACTTACAATGATGATTCGGCCATAATGACCCCGTCAGTTGAAATGCTTCTGCCTTCAAATTTATTTGGTGGTAATGATGGCGAGGATGACGAAAAGAAAGAAGACTTATCTGCCTCCTTTGCCAGGGATATTCATCAAGGTTACGAGAACAATACTAACAGCAAGAAAATCGACAACAATTCTATTGTTAATGCTAGCGACCCCTCGATCACTGGCATAATTCCTTTTCCCACAGTTGGCCGACCCTCAGCTTCTCTGTTGGCGTCTGCTTTTCATACGAATGGCTCGTCTCGAGAGAACCTCAGGTCTGCCAACGTATCACCAAAGCCATCAGTGCTTGGTTTGCATGAAGTGAATCCAAATGGCCCTCCATTTATGGGTTATCATGGAAGCATGCAGTCGTTATTGGACAGCGATAGGAAGTCCGTACATTCTGACAGCGGAAATTCTCGACGTCCTGGAAGCCAAAAATCTGGCAGTTTGTTTTTCAGCAAGGCCAAAAAGCCTGTTAATGACTCTGAAGATTTGGAGCAATCTCGCAATCGAGCTGGCAGTTTTAATTCGGCGTTTTTTTCGCCGTGGTCAGATATACCAAATACTGACCAGAGCTTACTGCGGCCGTCACACTCTGGAAACGGATCCATACTTTCTATGGATGCTTCTAACTGGTCGGTATTTGATCGCGCCACTAAAAAGAAATCAATTTCCTCTTTCGATGTTAATTCTGAGGCAAACAACGGTAGTTCTCCTGGCGATAGACCAACTATTGAGCGTTCTACTTCTGCTGAGTCTGCTGGTGATTCAATGCTTGAAGCCCTTAGGTTTACTGCGACTTCGGAAAGTTCCAACTCTAAGGGCAGTAAGAAAGGAATCAAGGGATTCTTTTATGGTGATAAGGATAGAGAAAAGGAGAAAGAGAAGGATAAAGAAGCTTGGCCTTTGAAAGAATTGCCTCGGAAGGGTGACAAGACGATCGCATCATTGTTCAGTATGGATGAAAAAGACAAAGACAAGGATAATAAGGACAGCAAAGACAATAGAGAAAATATTCTGCAAAAGTCCATGAGAAGCTTTTCCTCTTCGCGTAAAGGCTCTTCCTCTTCTTCAAAATTTGTGCGACGATTAAGTTTATTTGGCAAAAAAGGTGACCACCGAAATGATTTTGAGGGATTGGAAGCTCCAGAGATGATTGTTCTCGAGGACGATGATGAAAAAGACTCATGACAGCTTTAACGATAATGACTGATGATAAATAAATGTGCATTAATTTGTTGAAGATTCTTTTTTAAAAAATAAAAAAAAAAAGCAAGAAAAAAATTAAGAAAATTAAGGTGAGGATTTTTTTAAAAAACAAACCCAGTATTTAGAAAAAGGGAGATGGGTAAGGGTTGAGCTAAAGTTTACCTCGATGGTGATTGAAAAATTCCACCCTCAAAAACCACAAGCAGCCATGTTCAAGTCAACGTAAGTGTGAAAGAGTAGAGAAAACGAAAAAAGTATCGAATGCTAACCAGACGCGCGGTGACTGCTGCAGTGCCTGAAAATGGCAAGACCCGCAGGGTGCAAATCGACGCCAACGTAGCCCTCACGGTGGCTAAACACGGATACGACCAATATCCTTTACAAAGCTGTGGACAACTATTGGGACTTGAAGACGAAGATACTGGAGTACTCTCTGTGAGCCACGCATTTGAGTATCCAAGCTCTAGCATGGAGAATGATGGAGCCGGTGTTCAATCGAAAGTCATGCAAAAATATAAATCCGAAATGATCAACTATCTCAAGGAAGTGAATGTGGATCCCAATCCAGTTGGATTATATATCAGCTCAAGCTTAGGAAGATTCTATACCCAGGCCATGGTTGACAACATGCTGGCGTCCCAGCTTGAAAATCCGGAGTCCGTCTTGTTAGTATACGACGTCGAGCAGGCCGTTAAGGGGGATGGCGGTTTCCCATTGAGAGCTTTTAGATTGAGTGATCAGTTTTTGCAAGTCAAGCGTGAACAATTAGAATCTCAACGTTCTCAATCGGGTGTACCTACGAATACTTCTGGACAATCTCAAACTCCTTTTACAAGCGATAATTTGACCAAACACGGATTATCTTACGAAAATGTGTTCCAGGAGCTACCTATCGATATCTATAACTCTCATTTGGTGACTTTGTACTTACACACAATGAAAGGTGCTGGAACTGCTGCTCAACGAGATTATGATTCTTTAAATATTGACATTGACGCATACCTTGAGGGCAACGTGGAAGCAATTTTTGAATCAGTTGATGATTTTCACTATGACCAAGGAAACTATAACTATTATCAACGTCAATTGACTAGAGAAAAACTTAAGATTCAACAATGGCAACAGCGAAGAAAAGCTGAAAATGCCACCAGAGAATCTCAAGGTAAAGCACCTTTGTCCTTAGATGACTGGAAGACCATGTTTAAGCTGCCTGACGAACCATCAAGATTGGACAACTTGTTGATCTCTGGTCAGCTGAACCAGTACTGTTCTCAAATAGAGGAGTTTGGCTCCACAGTGTTGTCCAAACTCTCAGCCAGTCAAAAAGTCTTGTGTGAAGATTCTTAATTAAAGTTCAAATATATGATGACCCTTCTTTAAACATCACAAATGAATAGATAGGCTACTAGCGATGTATGTACACTTTAAAAGAGCATTTGTATTCATTCGAGATGTGTTAGCCTGTGTCGTACGTTCGCTTTTTTTGCACTTTTTCTTTTTTTTTTTTTTTTTTCATGGACTTTTGCTTGACAGCAGGTTTCCTTTTCTTTCAAGTATTTTAGCCGTGCCACCATACCCACTTTTGGTAAAGGTAAAATGGACTCCCGTATACAACCGTTAACGTTAATCATCACGATAATTGCAATAACCCAGATGCCGGTCCCTACACCCGAGAGTTTGTTGTGACTAAACTAACTCCAACATGGGAAAACCAAGATTAATTTTAATCATTAGACATGGCGAATCAGAGGCCAACATCGACAAATCTGTCAATGAGCAGGTACCAAATCATTTAGTGCAACTAACAAAACGCGGCCATGAACAGGCCAAAGCCTCTGGCGAGCGGCTGCTGCAAATGTTGGAGCCGACGGACAAAGTAGCCATATTTACATCACCATACACGCGAACCATGCAAACCACTGATGGCATGTGTAAAGCGCTGAAGGAACATAGTGTACCTTATTGGATTCATGAGGAACCTCGAATGCGAGAACAAGATTTCGGTAACTTCCAAGGAGGCCCTGAGGAGATGAACCGAATATGGACAACAAGAGCTCGATATGGACATTTCTTTTTTAGAATCCCAAATGGCGAGTCGGCAGCAGATGTTTATGATCGATGTGCTGGGTTTAATGAGACCCTGTATCGGCAATTTGAATCAGATAGTTTCCCGAGTGTATTGGTTCTGGTGTCTCACGGTATTTGGTCAAGAGTATTTCTAATGAAATGGTTTGGCTGGTCCTACACTAAATTTGAGACTTTCAAGAATATTCCGCATTGTCAATTTTTAATCATGCAACGAGAATTACAGCCTAACGGACGTCACAAATATAAATTAAGAACTAAACTAGCTACCTGGGATACGTCTAGGCGGGACAACGAGGAGGACGAGACCGACTCTGGCGGTGAAGGCTCGGACTTGCCCGACTCTATAGGTTCAGTATCCAAGGAAGAACTAATAAGGATGCGAGAGAAAGAAAGGAAAATCATGGAGTTCTACCACAGTGCCAGAAATTCAGCTGCTGCCTCCCAGGAGTCTGTTTCCGCAAATTCCTCGAGAGCCCCCTCTCGTAATCCTTCTCGGTCTTCTTCTCCAAGTCCGCATAAGATGAGTGACTCCAAATAGATCAAACTAGGACTCATCGTGTGTATGTATAGTATGAGTAGCCTTAATAATTAACCGTGGTTCTTTCTCTCGGGCTTCTTACCTCGTCCATATCCATCTGCCGCGTAGTAGTCCATTGGATAGTAGGATTGCCACATGTCATCTTGCTCTAAACTAATCATGGCCTCATATGGTGTCAAAAGAGGTCGAGGAAACGCGTATCCCCAGTCTATGGATAGCCTCGGACATGCCACCTGCACCCAGCAATCCACATCCTCAAACATGGCCAGCTTTTGCGGGAAGATTTCCGACAACACCACCAGCACCGTCTCAACCTTTTTCGCTTCAAACTCCTTTTGTAGTCTTGCCAGTGTATTGGAGTTTCCCTGGCGTCCCAACGCACCGAGGATTAGCCCTACTTTTTTCGCTTTTCGAGCTACCTGAATGGCGTCTTTTCGAACTTGCTGCATCTCTTTATGATCATATTCCTCTCGCGTGAATTCCCGGTTGTATGGGTCATATTTATAGGCCGGTAGTTCTGGATTGTGAATCATGGCGCTTTCCAAGTGAAATCGGCCGTCTCCAACATACACAATGGCGTTAACAGCTTGCTCGCTTCGTTGGGCTGAGTCTGCTTGATTGTCGTTATCGCCATCGTTACAGCTGCATTGCAATCTTGGCGCAGTGCATCCAAGAATCTCTCCCTTTGAAAGCGGCTTAGCTTGCGGTATGATGGATTCAATAGAATATTTGGCCTGTAGTTCCGGACCTATTTGGTGTATTGTAGGATTGAATTGAATAGTGCTCACAAGGGCCAGTCTTGTATTAGGTGAAAAATTCCGACCTAAAGTCGCAATTAAGTGGGTCTTGTCAATCTCTATGGTAACAAATACGTACAAAACTTTGATCCGTGTGACATCCACAGGCACAAGACAGCTGTGGGCGTAGTGAACTAGAAAGTCACATTCTAATGCTAATGCTGTATAGTCGTCAATGCAACACGCTCCATATGTAACATCCCCCATCACTAAAGTCTCACATCCACAAAACTGCTCCAAAATGTCGGAAATGATACATGAATATAACAATAATCCCTCAGGCATTTGGAGCGCAACGCGCTTGGCATTGGCACGCCGAATATGCCACACAGTTTTATGGATCTCAAAGTTGTAGTTGGCAGGCAGGATAGATATAGCCTGGTTCAGCTCTTTGTCATTTAAAATATCATCCGGGATTCGGTTTACACTGGTACCCTTTACATGCTTAATGACTGAAGTATTCGCAGCATCTCCCGATGATGACACCGCATTCTTTCTTCCGACAAATCGCCGTTTAGGCAAGCCAGTGCTGCTCATTGTGTGAAATTTTACAGATGGTGTAACCTTAATTTTTTTTTCTTTTTCTTTTACTTACAATGATTACTCCACGATTCTCGGTGTCCCAGGATGAAAATGCAATTAATGTGGAAATAAGAGCTCCATCA
Organism: Crinitomyces ghanaensis; assembly: GCA_030581755.1. Taxonomy (NCBI): domain Eukaryota; kingdom Fungi; phylum Ascomycota; class Dipodascomycetes; order Dipodascales; family Trichomonascaceae; genus Crinitomyces; species Crinitomyces ghanaensis. Next base: position 11,516 of record JAKTVX010000002.1, read on the forward strand.
ATCAGAACTTCTGATCTTGAACTGGCGGTAGACCATGACGTTTTTATATTTTCTTTACCACCTTATTATTTACGGCTGAGGTTTTCTGGAGAATTACTAGACGAAGAGGAAGACGAGAATGACACCAACAAGGATAATCGAGCAACTGCTACATACGATTTGTCGACAAGTACCGTTAAGGCTAGGATCCCAAAGGCCATAAAAGGTGAACATTTTAAGGACCTTGATATGATCTCCAAGTTGTTGGCCAGAAAAAATGAGGCAGTTGACGTGCCGGCACAATCCACGACGTCTAAAAGGCCTCTGATTGAGGAATTAGATAGCAGGCCGGCGGAAGCTGATAATCGCGACGCATCTGAAATCCGAGGTATGGCAGAGTCTTTTGATTGGGAAATCAAACAAGATCTTCCAGTGGATACCTTGCTGGGCCCAAAATATGGCTTCGACAATTCGTACAACGAACTCGTAGGTTTGACGGTAATGACCGGCAACGACATTAACGAATTGTCTTCCCCGGAAACACTGAATCGTGAGGACCGCCAAAAGGAACGCATAGCAAATGAAGAATTGAAATTTGAGCCTGAATACTACCTGTGCGACCTGTATGAAAATCCCAACATCCAAGAACTAATTGATCAGTACACCGTAGATGACTCTACAGATTTAGATACTGCGCATAAAGATCGACTACTCCAACTGAAATACAAATCATATATTCTGGACAATCCCAAACAAACTTACTTAGCAGTGTTGGCGTTTGTGTTCGGTGCGTGCTATGATTTGCGCACAAATTTGGGAGATTCAACTGTAGAATCCCCCTGGACGATTGGCAAACTCTGTCCGCAATTGTCTTGTCTCGACAGCGAATTCTCATCTGTCGGCCAACTGGTTGTTGCCTGCACTCGGCGTGCTTTAGCTTACCCCTTGTATAGACATTGGGGCCTGACATTAAAAGTCTGGCAAGACGTATCTAAAGTACTCGCTGCGGGCAAATCGGCTATACTAAAAAAACTCATTCATCTAATCATTCTATTTGACTCAGAACTATATCAAGTATATAACCGGATCTGGCTCCAGGATATGGCCATCTGGATCCAGGATGCAAATGAGTTGGCCATAAAAAGCTTGAAACATGAACTGGACAAGTTTACCCTAACGAAAGACCTAGTCGACTTTGATCTGGAGGATCTAGAAGCCGAGGCTAAGGCACAGATCGATTCGCACGCCTCAACCGAAAATTAATTTAGCTCTTTAATTTTTCTCCTTTGCGGGCGACGTAATATATCCTACGTTGTGCTTCCTACTGGATTCGCTGGTTGTGCTGTTGGTTGCGCCATCTATGCTTGCCGCAGTGTTTGCTGCCGTGTTTATTGGCGGAATAAGTTTACTGCTATCAAGAAGAGGAGACTTAGAGGGGCTACTGGGAGATGGCTGAAGCAGTTCTGGATACCGGCTTTGGGTAGCCCATGGTCGGAATGGCAATTTAGAGACACTGGTCTCCGATCTATGTCTGCTGTGTCCAAACGGCCGATTGGCTGACGGTCTGATAGGCGTTGGTGATGAAACACTAGTTAGAGGCTGTTGCTGTTGTTGTCCCTGAGCCAGTTGACTCAGCTGAGATGTTGATGCCGATAGCGGCATGATTGTTTTTTTACTCGGAGTTGGCGATCCTGGATGCTGTTCAGAAATTGATCTCCGTCGTTTGATCATGTGCTGATCAGGATCGACATTGCTTGAGGGCGATGATGTAGGGGGCTTGGGTGCACCGCTGGGTTGCCAGTGGTGGAATTGTAGCATCTGCATTGATGGCGACGATGATATTGCTGGGCTGTTGGATGGATTGGTACTGACACTTTGGTTTGTAGTTGCAAGCGTTCCGGTAGTCTTTGGTGCCTGAGGTCGGGGAAATTGACTCAGCGGCTGTGGAGGACATGTCCACGCAGCCTTGGAAGAATATGCCGGGCGATTAGGCGAAATATATGACGCAGACGACATCGAGGACTGTTGACCATGGGTTGGTTTAAATGGGGGCGGCGGCAACTGCTGCTGTTGTTGCTCACTCTTATTTGGACTTTCCTGGTTTAGCGGATTGTTAATTCTCATAGGAAGTACGCCTGTAAGAGATATTGCTGGTTGACTTTGATGACGCCTATGTCGTCCAGCGGCGCCCCCATACTGAGTGAATTCGTTAATTGTACTGCTTTTCTCGACACTGCCTGTAGATCCCACATTGGCCGCCGCTGCAGCTGCTAGTGCCGCAGATGACAAAGCACTCTTCTGTGGTGTTGCAACTGTAGAAGGAGGTGTAGTTAGCAGTTGAGCTGACGGTGCAGTTGCTGGATTCGTCGAATTTGTCGTGCTTGCTATGGGGTTGTTCGTAGGATAGCTGCTATTTGTCCCGCCGGTTGCATTTGAGATAGCGCCTGTTGATGCTGCTTCTTGTGATCCACTCGCGGTACCCGCCGCACCATATGGTGCAGAAAATCCTACAGGCACTGTCTGCTTAAATAGATCATGTATCTGACTCGCTGGAACATTATATTTTATAGCCTCTCGCATTAACTCCAATAGTCGTTTGGAAATTTCTAATCTGTAGAATTCTTGCTTCGTTTTTTCTTGTTCTGTGCGTAGCTGTAGTGCCTGGATCAGGCTCTCCTCGGAGTGATTCCATTCCGTATTACTGGATGCGTTGGGTCCCAATAATGCGATTAATGGATCATCTTTCATGGCTCTGCTAGTCTTCTCGTGGTAGTTATAATACGTTAAAGGTGGTGGCGGTCGCGACGTCGTCTGTCCTGGCGCTGATGCTGCTGCCCTATTTCCTGTCAATTCTGTACTTGGTGGTGGGCCTTTCAACTTTGTGTTTAGCACTTTATTAGGGTTAGTCGTTTGTTGACCCATATCCGATTCTTGCATTTGTTGTTGTTGTTGATTTTCTTTTTGACTTTGTCCCTGATTCTCCTGCTGAAGTGAGTGGGTCTCTTGCCTTGTTGATACTGAACTACCACGCGGCGGAAACTGAAACTTTTTGTTTAATTGGTTCATGTTTGAAGTCATATAATAATTATCGTCTCCGCTTAAAGACGTCGTAGGCGATTCTTCTCTTGATTCACTACAACAACTATCAATCTCGGCGGCCTCCGCTAGGACTGTCAACATGGTCGCTTTTTTTGCGTTGTTGCGTCTCTTTTTCTATGACGATTTGACATTTAATCCTGGTTAAATAAGCTCTCCACATTCCATTCCATCAATATGATCAATATGCACCCCTGGCCACGGGTTAGGGTATATGCCTCATTAAAATTTTCCAACCCTGCCAAAAACCCTTGACTTGCACAAACTCGGTAATATGTATACTCTTACGTAATCTGTCCGATTTGACTCTCCTTGTTTGCTCAAGCAACGAGTGAACAAAAAAAAGCTGTTAAATTATTCTTTTATTGTCTAGATTTAGTTTGCAGTTTTAAAAAGAAATATTTACTTGGCTGGCTCGCCATTTTAATGTGGTTCCTTCTTGACGGAATGATGGGGCCCTAGCATTGGACCGCTGTTGCTCTCCTCTGCGCTACATGTCTTGTTTTTCTTCCTTCTCCATGCATTTTTTTTGCGGAAATTCAATACTCCAAAGTGGCTCCCTGTCCCTTGATCCGCAAAAGAAGGCTGCAAGTTCTTCTCGCTTCGATCTACTGCCCTCAGTGGATGCGCGTTTTCTCCCAAACCAATTCTATCTCCTCCTCCAACTCCTGCCGATGTTATTGCCGTAGGTCCTATGTTGCAATTGGACTTTAATTTAATGTCCAACGACTCATTATTATGCTGTTTTAAACTTGGACTTCTCCAATATTCTGGCTTGTTGGTTGGAAAACTCAACGAGCTAGATCTAGGTGATGTTGCTGTTATTGAAGTTTCTGTCGTTTCATGTGAGCTTACGCCAAATGGATGAGCATCTTGGTTACAATAAAAATCCACATGTAAGGATGTTAATTGACAAGGTGACTGTGGATGTTGCTGCTGCATATGGCCTGCCGTTAATAGTCCTGCTTGCGCGTGATGCGGGGATGCCCTAGCTAATCCGCTTCCTCCTCCTCGCTTTTGGTTGGCAGAAAATTCCGATCCTTCATGAAAAAATCCGCACATATCATCGGAAAACATTGTTGAGGGAGTCGCCGTTACGCTCGTCGACGAATCGTTGCCATGTATGCCAAATAATGCTTCTTCTCCATAATAAATAGGCGACGTGCTAATATCAATTAGTTCGGCCATGTTTAAGTTGCTCATCTCATTACAAGTGCCTTGTGTGTTATTGTACCGATGATCTTGAAGGCCTGTGCTGATCGCTTCGTGTCCAGTTCCAATTGCATCCTCAAAGCCTAAAGTCCCGATAGCTGAAGTGCCTGTGTTACTGCTACTGCTGTGGCGGCTGTTAGCTGTTGGCGTCGCCCTTTCTGCCGCTGCCATGTGGTCTATACCATGTGTTGGCGCGTCAGCTATTATTTCGTTGCCTACGTTTTCCAGACCAATTAAATTTTCGTTGATCAATTGACTACAGTCGACAGTATCGGCTATTGCTTGTCCTCTGTTTGCAGTAAAATGCGGGCTCTCATACATGAGTTGATCCATTCCGTCAACATCCTCACTGCTACATCTTCCCTGATCTGTAGTGCCGCTGAGAGTGTAGTCGACTGACAAACACAATGGTGTTTGCCTTCGGGGTTGATCATGTGCGTGGTGATGATGGTACCCATTGTGATGAGGTGAATGATTATGCAACCCGGTTATTCCTCGAGATCGGGGCGATCTAGAATTGTGATGAAGATGATATTTTAAACTATTTCCACTCTCACAGAAATCAAATTCAGATTTAAATGGCACTGTGGCACCGGGAATGTTCATTGCTTGCTTCACTCATCAATCGCACTTGTCAATAAATATACTGCTTTTATTTATACAAGTTGCACATTATTTAATTGCTTTTTATGCGTATCACGGGGGTTTTGACTATTCATGCAGCCTAATCTTTTCCTGCTGCATTGAGATACGGTATAGCTTGCAAATCAAAATGGCAACTATTGTAAATAGGCTCTAAAGTTATTTTTCCCTCCTCTGCCATCTTTGATTTTGACATGTCAGTTTGCCTTGCAATACTTTTTTTTTTTTTTTTACTAATCAGTCTCAACCATTATCTTAACAGTCCTATTTATTTGCTTTGCTCGGTATCGCTGTCATCGTAGCATTCACTTTCGGCTCTCAATGCAATTCTTTAATTCATTTATTTACGAAAATGTCGCATTTGTTTTCTAACTTCGCTTCTTTGGATGGAATTTCTTCTCGCAGTCCGTTACATGGTATCTCTAAGAGGTCGCAATTACAACCTTCCATTTCCAAAGCCGACGCATGAAGTGTCGCACTCGCTACAGTCCAATTAGTTTGGCATGAAATACTGAAACTATATGACTTATGGCTAGATAGAAATAAAGGCTCGAAAAAAGCATAGGTCAATTAAATACGAATTAAATTAAAAACTAGATGGTATTGACATCGTATTCTAGAATCGCGTCAATTTCATTTAACTGATGACGATCACATCCTGTCATGTCTCGAAATTCCTACGCTGTAATTTCTTCGAGTCTCCTCACACCCTTCGACGCTAACCATTTATGGCCGCTGACTAAACTTTTTGACCTTTTGTTACCACTCCCAAACTTTAAATTATTCTCTTAGTCAGCAGATTATCTCTTTCTGTATTTCACCTTTTTTTTCGTGTCTGTTAGTCGCGTAAAACGCGCAGCCGCCACTGACCATGTCGATAGTTTCTTTGCTTAACATTAATGTGCTCAACAATCCCGCACCGTTTACTGCGCCTTACGAATTTGAAATCACTTTTGAATGTTTGGAACCTTTGAAAGATGACTTAGAATGGAAGCTAACATACGTCGGATCATCGACATCTTTTGAACATGATCAAGAACTGGACTCCATTTTAGTGGGCCCAGTCCCAGTCGGAACTAACAAATTTGTATTTACTGCTGATGCTCCATCCCCACAATTAATTCCTGCTTCGGAACTGGTATCAGTGACTGTCGTGCTGTTGTCGTGCTCGTACGCGGGCAAGGAATTTGTCAGAGTGGGATATTACGTTAATAACGAATATGATACCGAAGAATTAAGAGAAAATCCCCCGGCGAAAGTTCAAGTAGACCATGTAGTTAGAAATATTCTTGCAGAAAAGCCAAGAGTAACGAGATTTAATATAGCGTGGGATAATGATGTTACGCCCGATGAGTTCCCGCCGGAACAGCCAGACGCTGATCTGGTGGAGGACGAAGAGGCATATGGCGCGGACGAAATGGATGAAGATGAACAAGAAGAGGTAGAATTTCTTGAAGGGGAAGAAGGTGTTGAACCGACTGAAGCGGGCGAGCAGGACGAAAATGAGGACGAGGAAGAAATCGATCTAGAAGACGAAAATGATGAAGAAGACGACGTCGATGATGAACTCCATGAAAATGGTAATGAAAAAAATAATAATAATGGTGACGTCAGAGACGTGCCATCGGGGTCAGGGTCTGCTTCGTCTACGGGCGGCTCGAATGATCCTGCCAATATTTCGACTACAGCTACTTCGTAGCATGCTAGTGCTTTTTTTTATTTTCCCCTAGCTTTCCTGACAATTGATACATTTTTTTGATTTGTTTTGTTTTGTTCGTTTTTGCTATGTTAATTTAGTTGAATTTGAACAGTTTTAGGAGTGTATCTGATAAAATAGCCTTTCTCGTAAGTTTGATTGTAGGTTACCTTACCTTAATAGCTAAATAAGGGGTCAGCCATTTCCTATTAAAGTACCCTTTAAACTGTCTCCTATTTTATCACGATACCCTTTCGAAACGATATCTACTTTCCTCCTGAGAAGATATAAAGTCCGAGCTTCTAAGTTAGATTATTGTTACCTTTTTGGGCTCGCTTCGAATGGTCCCATTGTTTCCCGTTTCAAATGTCATTAGATCCCTCAGGTTGGCCGTCATATTAAACCTCACAATTGTCAATTGTTAGTTTTGTTCTAATACTTTATTTCCTCTTCACTCACTTTAAGAATGAATTTTTTTCATGATCATGACAAAAAGTCATCTGCGATAACGGTAGTCACCGAAGAGACAGGCCGCCCTTGTCGCTACGATAAACCTCGATCCAGCGCGCCAGTACGGCGAAATTCACACACACTTCCAGGGCCACCAGAGCCATCATTTCAACATCCCAATCGCTCCTCGACTTTTCCTGCGTGTCGGAAAAAAACTGAAAGAACGGGAAGGCAATCGGCAGACAGTCGAAATCAATTATCTAATCAATCGTGGTTTGCACGGCTCAGGCACAATGCTCTCCAAGTGCTTATAAAATATGCCAAATTCGTCGGTCCAGGCATAATGGTGTCCATTGCATACATTGACCCCGGTAACTATTCCACAGATGTGGTCGCTGGTGCAGAAAAACGTTTTGCATTGTTATTTGTGGTACTACTGTCTAATATATTGGCAATGTTTCTGCAATCCTTAGCCATCAAGCTAGGCGCTGTCACTGGCCAAGATTTGGCAACCAACTGTCGACTACACTTAAACAAATATCTCGGATATGCACTTTACGTGCTAGCCGAATTGGCCATCATAGCGACGGACATTGCTGAAGTTATTGGCACGGCCATTTCATTAAACATTCTTATGCATATCCCTTTAATGGCTGGCGTTGTTATCACCATAGTTGACGTTTTTCTGGTTCTTTTGGCTTATAGACCTGGCAAGGGGATGACAGCCGTACGAATCTTCGAGTATTTCGTAACCGTACTCTTGCTAGCTGTAGTCATTTGCTTTGCCATCGAACTAACCAAAATGCCCAAAACTCCTTTAGGCCCTATTTTCAGGGGCTACCTGCCATCAAACGATGTCATCTCAGATGGTGGCATATATCTCTCGTGTGGCATTCTAGGAGCTACTGTTATGCCCCATTCTCTATATTTGGGTTCAGCTTTGGTCAAGCCCCGCGTAAAAGACTATGATACTGCGCACGGCAATTACCGAGTCGACAAAGAGGAGATGGAAGATGAGTACGATGAAAAATACCACCCAAGTTTAGATGCCATTAATTACTCTCTGAAGTACTCCATCATCGAACTCCTCATAGCGCTTTGCACGGTCGCCCTATTTGTTAACAGCTCCATCTTGGTTGTAGCCGGCGCCACTATGTATGGAAACCAAAATGCTCAAGAAGCCGACTTATATGGAATCTACAACTTGTTGAACCAGCTTTTATCGAAGGCGGCTGGTACGCTGTTCATGGTGGCCCTTTTGTTTTCTGGTCAAAGTGCAGGAATTGTATGCACTATCGCTGGCCAGATCGTATGCGAAGGACATATCAAATGGAAGATCAGACCTTGGCTGCGTCGGGTCGTGACTAGATTGATCGCAATTGTGCCATGCTTGGCGGCGGCTGGAGCCGTCGGAAAGAATGGCTTAAATGATGCCTTAAATGGGTCTCAAGTCGCGCTCTCAATTCTATTGCCATTTCTGACCGCCCCTTTAGTATATCTTACATCGTGCGAGAAAGTAATGACCGTCTACGCCTCCGTGAATGAGCTTGACGGAGACGGAATTAGGATATCCCCACAGCCCGTGAACTTGGCTAACGGTTGGGTTGTCAAAACCTTTGGCTTCCTGATTTGGTTATTTATTTGCGTTCTCAATGTCTACTTAATTGTTCAATTAGGAATTCAGGGTCATCCTTGAGTTTCTAGTTGCTTGTTCATACATATATTTATATCGAAATTCTCTTGACTTTTATCTTCTTTTAGAATCTATTCTTCTGGGGCGTCGGGATCAGTTACTGCTAATTGTGTCTTTTCAAAGACATTGATAATGCTCTGCAAGGTTCCTGTCAATGTAACGGCAAAAATTATCCATGTGAACACTGATTCAGTACTGTCTTTAGCATGCATCGCTCTCCACCAGTTATGACTAGTAAAGGCAATAAATAAGACAGCCGTAGTTATCTTTTTATATATCATCAACGAAGAAATCAATGATACAATGGTCACGGCAACTACTAGAGCTTTATTCCAATTATTCAGTCCATTAATCATATCCTTACTTGAAATGCTTCCGAGTCCAAGCTGCGACAAAATATCAATCTCATTTGCTGTAGTATACGGAATCCACAACGTCAACATGTTTGCGACAATTAGTACGAATCCTGTTATCCCATATGTCAGTTCTTTGGCCCTAGTATGCGGATATCTCAGCAAGACCCGCGTGATCAGATATGAGCCGAACGACGTAATTCCAGCCAGAATAGAATACCACAGGAGCCAAGAAAACCCATCGTTGCCGTTCAACATCGCATGATGTTGCATTGTCATGGTTCATGCGCGATAGTTACACGACGAGGCTATTTTCATCCCTTTCCGTTTACGGTAATGCTTAATTGGCTGTCAGGGGTAACTGCAATCTGATCTTGGTCAAGAGAAATTTCACTAGAAAGGTCATAAATAAAAAAGACCGATGACTTTATTTCATTTCCGTCGTTATTTTTTCATTTCCCCTTCCCTTTTTTTTTTTTTTTTTTTTTCTTTTTTCTTTTTTCTTTTGATTCTTGTTCTTCTCCGCAGCACTGCGTCATGTATGTCATGTTTAGCATTCGTATATTTGTTCCACCTCTGCCTATTTGTCTTTTTATTCTTGTTCATTATTTTAGTTTATTCAATAAATTTCATGGACTAAAAGTAAATTTATTCATTCATCATTTTTCGTTTAAAACCTCACTACAATCTTCTCTCCTGACACTTTGTTGTTTTTGAGCAAGTCCAACCCGTCATTGATATGCTCAATGCCATCAAGTGCCTTGATGGGCATGTGCTTAAAAGTCTCGGGATGCTTGTCAAATACCTCTTGCAGCTGGTCCTTAAACTTTCGGAAATCGGCCCGCATTTCCGGCGAACTATAGAACGTAATACCAAATGACTTTTCTTCATCGCTTGCTAAGTACAACAATGGGAAATGTACAGCTACATTGTCATTCTTAACGTCCGCCGTCGCAGCATCAAAATAGAGCGATGTCAGCAAAATCGACGGCTTTCTCTTGGACATCAAACTATATACATCCTTTCCAGTAGGAGGAATGCTTATAGTGTCATACGCTAAAGTAATGTTATCCGACTCTCCCACGTAAGCCCGGATCTTTTCAAGCACGTCAGCGTCCTTGTAGTTGAACCATTCCGACGCTCCCAGTTTTAACAAGTCCGGCCCATTGTACGGAGAGCATGTAGTGATTACCTTGTATCCAATATATTTGCCAAGCTGGATAGCTGCCTGTCCAAGAGATGTAGAACCACCCCAGACAAGAAAGATTTCATTTGCCCTTGATGGATTGTGCACAAGCGGTTCTTTCACATAATGGCCAAAAGCCAACGCATTGGTCAACCATCCGACAGGCAACGATGCCGCAGCCTCAAACGACGTCACAGGGCCTCGTGCAATCCTTTCGCCATTCGCATGCGTAAGCCTGTCCTTGAAATTGAGGATATCATTGTTCTTAATAATGACATATTCAGCAAACGCCCCGTTATTAGGGCGGAGCTTGGAGCCACCAGAAATAAATGTCGTGATCGCATCTCCTATCTTGGCTGCTGTAAATTTCGAGCCTACAGCAACCACTGTTCCGGACACATCACATCCAAGTAATGCACCTTCAGGAGGCAGCTTTAAATGAACGTGTTTCCAGTCTGTGGGGTTTAAAGCCACAGCCTCGGTCTTAATGAGAGCCTCGTCATCGCCAAATTTCTGCACAGGAACTGTCTTGACGACTGAATTTCCCTGTTCAAAAACAACAGCTTTCATATCAATCGGTACTGACATTTTGTTTATTTTTTCTCCTTTCACTTGCACACCACCGTCAAGCGACTGTCTGGAGTCTTATATATGTGGTTCAGCCGTGCCACCAAACATAATAAGATTTATAAGCAGCTCAGAGCCATTTGCTTTGAAATTGCATGAGGCACGCAAGCGAAGTTACCAAAATGTCAGTAGTCCAAGAAATTTATCATTACAAATGCAATGATCTAATTCTATTCCGGCAAATCTTGCCGCGATCTTAATAAGCCCCACGAATGTCCTTTACTCGCATGACGAGAGCGAAATAAAGTGCTGCTCTTTTCCATGCCCGTGTATATGAACAGCTGATCATCGACGCATTTCGATCGTCCACACATTTCTCCGCGCATTCCTATGTCATCCATGCAGATTATCATTTGAAACTAACCGCAATGGTACCTTCCTTCTGCAGCGCCCTAACCCTCAAGTCCCTGCATTAATGGCACGCTTTTCCACGCGGATCTGCAGTCGTCGCCGCCTCCCTGGATCAAACAACAATGGTGTCCAGTCCGGTCCAGCCGGATCCGTGGTGGTTAATTGGTGCATCTACAGCGGCATGTGTGTGTGGGAGCATGGTGATTTATGCCGACGTGTTTCTGAACGCGATAACACGCTCAAAAAGATTTATCTTTCAAGACAATAATCAAGTACTGGTCGTCAGTTTGTGCATTAGTTCTGGCGTGCTTCTATTCACATCAATGTTTTCCCTTTTGCCGGAAGCTTTGGAATATTTCAAGGAGTCTCCTCAGTTAAAGGATTCACCAAGAATGGCGAGCTTGGTGCTTTTCGCGACTTTCTTGGCTGGTGTAGCTATATGTGCTGCATTCAACATGGTCATTCATGTCCTGACTTCTCAGAGCGTTGTACACTGTGCTCATGATGGCGCAAGTACAACTTCATATGGCGACATTGAGTCGTCTGCAGGAACTCAACAGGAGGGGCATGGTGATATCGCTGAGGATGAGTTCCGCTCTTCCACCCCTACGGAAACCACACAACTGCTACCTCATCATCACAAACCCCCAACGCCACCTCCATTTAACTTGCTTGATCTGACGTGGAGCCGTCTTCGTGGTAAACGGTCAGTTGGCAAATGCATGGGATACAGCGACGCGTCCAAGTGTCGTTGTCCTCGTTCCTCGGTGTCATCAGCATCATCTGACAATTTGCCTTCTGGATTTCAGATCCCTCCGCCTGAATGTAGCTTAGGTGAGGAAAACAATCAAGACACTGCATCTATTCATTCAATTGCGGCTCCTGAGGAGGCCAATTTTCACGATCATCAAGTCATTGAAAACCATGCTATAACCCATCACCACGTACATCCACGATCTCCTCCAAGGCATTATGATGATCATCATCTGCATGACCAGCACGATCATGTGCACAGTCATGATCACCATGACCATCACCATCACCATGATCTCTCGGCAGTAGACCATCACCATCACGTTATTTCTCCGTATTCACGGTTGTTTTCGATCGGCCTTCAGACTGCTCTTGCGATAAGTCTGCACAAGATCCCAGAAGGTTTTATCACCTTTGCCACATACAGGCAGAACCCACGTTTGGGATTTAGCGTGTTCACTGCACTGGCCGTGCACAATTTTTCCGAGGGCTTCTCAATAGCGTTCCCTTTATACTTGTCTTTGCGTAAACGGTATATTGCATTTCTTGTCGCTGCGGCATTGGGTGGACTATCTCAACCCTTAGGCGCGCTGATTGCCCAGGTATTTTTCGATAAAACCTACTCAGATGGAATACCGGCTCTTATATTTGGGATCCTAGTGAGCCTTACATCAGGATTCATGTCAATTATTGGACTTCAAATGTATGGAACAAGTGTTGCCTTTGGTGGCAAACAATCAGTTACTCTACCTTGTGCATTTCTGGGCATAGCCATCGTGGGTTTGTCAAATACATTGACTGCTACCTAACGACGGACGGACTAATTATTTATTGTAATAGACGATTCCTCAGTACCTATATGTATTTGTAAATATTTGAGCGATGATTATGACATCAACATTTTTTTTTTGCTGTAATTTTGATTAGACTAACGATAATGTCTGCGCCGAGATCTTGGCGAGCGCGACCTTCGCCGTTCTTCTCTATCGTTTCCATCCTTTTCGCGGTCTCTCTCCCTGTCTCTGTCCCGATCACGATCTCCACGCTCGCCTCTGTCGCGATCTCGAAAATCTCTGTTGTACCTGTCCCTACGCGGTCCACCTGGTCGGTATCTCTCGCGATCGCGGTCCCTGCGTCTATCTCGATCACCTCCTCTGTCCGGTCCACCTCCTCTTCTATCGCGGTCTCGACTTCGAAAGTTGGAATGTCCCCGGAAACGTGCATCCTCCATATGTCGTTGGTCACCGTCATCGTGACCATCATAAGGGTGCCCTGTTCGACTTGATCCATCCTGTGATGACTGATACTGCTGCTGATTATAGTGGCCCTGGTACTGGTGGTGATAGGGGGGCTGACGGAATGAATATCCTGTTTTTGTCCCTGCTAACGCCGCTCCGTCTGGCCCTCCGTCCAAATATTTAAGATGATTATTATCGCGATCAGATCGCTCTCCAGCAAAACTGGCACTAATCAGTTGCTGCTGAAGTTGCGTTGTCATCTGTTGGACCGCAGCTAACGCCGCTTTATCAGCTACCTGATCACCAGCTTTGTCTTTATTAGCACCTCCTTGAATTTCCTGCATATACTTCTGCCATTGTTGGTAATATTGTGACATCAGTGCCGGCGTCATGCCGTTAAAATATTGATGTTGGGGCGCAGTCTCGTCGGCCGCTTCTCCTTTGTTGAGCATCTGCTCTCTTAGCAAATCGCCTTTGGTCCGTGGTTCCGCTCGCTTGACCTCGATTGGCTTGCCCTTAAGTAGCAAAAACTGGTCCGCAACTATTTTCTCCACTGCACTATCGCTGTCAAATGTGACGAATCCGAATCCTCGCGGCTTACCTGTGTCTTTGTCAATCATGAGTTGTGCATCAATTACTACACCATACTGCTCAAAGAACGTTTTAAAATCATGTTCCGTGACGTCACTTCCTACACCTCCAACGAAAATTTTAGCCGTCTTGTCCTGTTCTTCTCTTGGAATAGCCCGTTTGGGGTCAATTATTTTACCATCCAATATATGTTCGCCTTCCAATACTTTATTCACACTCTCTGCATCAGCAAATGTCAGAAATCCAAATCCACGACTGCGACCCGAAATATTATCTCGCATAACTGTGCAATCAAGGACTTCGCCAAACTGCTCAAAATATTTCTTTAGCGCTTCGTCTGTAGTATCCCAATTCAATCCTCCAATAAACATCTTGCCCTCGTCTTTAGGAGGAATATAAATGTTACCTGTGTTTATACCCTTTCGTTGCTGTTGCTGCTGTTGCTGTTGGTCTTGTTGAGAATCGGCTTGCTGCTGCTCTTGATCTTCCGGCAGCGGTGGAAGTGGGGGCAGATCTTCTTCACTGGGCGGTGTAGGCGGCGCTCCTTCCTTGAGACCGTTCACTAATTTCTTCGGTTCAACATTGTCATTACTGGTTAGTTTCCTACGCTTCTGTGCCACAATATTTCACTTACTAGATGTCGGCGAACAGCTGCTCATCTTCATCATCTGATATGCTCATGTTGTCCGGTTACTAACTCTAACTTGCAACAACCTTCTTTGAGACAGGCGACAATAACAGTACCACCAACTCTGTGGGGGTATTTCAACACCTATAGATTTAAGTTTCGACTATTGTAACAAGTTTCACAGTTTTTCAGGAAATTTATGATTTACTTCTTTAGTATTTGAATCCGGTCTATCACTACAGTTTCTTTGCCATAGACGTTCAACGAGCCAACGCATTGGGGGACAGGACGCGCTGACCAACAACTTCTCGGCCAAGCAATTACAAGATCCCTTATTGCGAATGTATCGGGCCGTGGGCCTCGGCATATGCTAGGCAAACTAAAGGCATTCAGATCAAAAAATCAGTCAGTTTTTTGCCATTGGGGAAATGTTTGAAAAGCGCTCTCTAATCCGGCAGTCCTATGGCAGAATCGCTAGTTCTCATAAGCAGGCATGCGCAGACTGGACCTAACTTAACTCCTTGCTTTTTTATGGTGACAAGTCTGCACACTAGACAAGACCTTGTTCTCAACTCAGTATGATTCGCCAAGCCTGTTACTTAACGGCGACGAATAGCCAGGACAGATGCACCACTTCGATTCTATTCCCGTGGTGGTCTCGTTTCCCCCATTGCAGCCTTTACCTTATCTCGCACTTCGGGGTTCTTCATGCAAATAAATAACACATCGCTAGCATTTATTCTTTTTCGCCCCGCATATTTAGCTGCACCCTCTAATTTTCTTGCTGTCGTGACTACGTGTTGACACATTAGCTCTGTTACTTCATCCTTGAACTCGTCTGTTGCCTTGAAGTTTAAAACCCGGCATTCTGCATCAATAATTTTCCCAACATGGCGTCGAAGGTTCCGCTTGGAGTCCTCGTCCACCTCCATCCTCAGGCATGCGTTGTGGTTATTTATTACTTGACTTATATGGTTGGTCCCAAGATGCGTGTTTGCCAACTTTACTTGCAAACATAACATATACAGCGATGGCAGCCGCATTCCAAACTTTTAATGAAATTCTTGATCCTCCTCGCGCAAACACATCCCGACTTTAGATTAGCAGAACTTGAAGCTATCGCCGACCTATATAACATCGATGCCAAGTTCGGGCAGTATGATCCATCTTCCCCGTTCCTTCACGTAGATCTCGAATCTTGTCAAGATGCGCACAAACTAATCAGTAGGTCAATCCTATCCAAATCCATCTACCAACTATATGGCACAGGATCAGACATACAATCTTTGCACGAGAACGTCAAGCTTCAGGCGACTTCACTATCGTCCTCGCCAGATCGACATGCCGAGCCCTGGTGGTCAGAATACAAGCACGACTCATTCAAATTTGACATCATAAGCTTCCAAGGTTCGAGGTCGAAGCCTGATCAGTATCAACTTATTGAATCGTTCAGTTATATGGATTTTCTTGGGCCAATCAGAATGAAAAACCCCTCGCAAGAGTTCTGCGTGTTAGAGTCATATCCTCTTGTGGGCAGGGATGATCCGCCTAGTGATCCTGCTGTCATGTATTTTGGCCGGCTGATCAATCATTCCGACAGGCGCGTGGTGGACAAATACGATTTGAAGAAAAGAAAGTATATAGGCACCACATCTTTCGATGCGGAGCTGTCTTTGGTTACGTGCAATATTGCCCAAGTTCAGCTAGGAAGTCTGGTCTACGATCCATTTGTTGGTACAGGCAGCTTCCTCGTAGCAGGCGCGCATTTTGGCGGAGCGTGCATTGGCTCGGACATTGATGTGCGCATGGTAAAAGGTAAAAATGATAACACAAATGTGTTCGCGAACTTTGTTCAATACGGGAAAACAACACATTTCATAGACGCTATGGCTGTTGACTTTACGCATAATTGTTTTCGCGAGTCCTTGAAGTTTGACGCCATCGTGTGCGATCCTCCTTACGGAGTCCGCGAGGGATTACGTGTCCTTGGGGCGAAGGAATCCGAAATGCAAAAGCATCTGGATAAATTGAATGTAGTTATCGAAGGGGAGCTGGCCCATCTTCGCCGAGACTACGTTCCACCAAAGAAGCCATACGACTTTAATTCTCTGCTCAATGACTTACTACAGTTTGCGTCTAGTAATTTGGCACCCGGTAAACGGTTATGTTTCTGGATGCCCACTGCGAATGATGATTTCGTGCCCAACGATATGCCAGACCATGAGGACCTGGAATTCATCTGCAGCTGCATCCAAGAATTTAATAAATGGTCCAGGCGACTAATTGTATATGCGCGCAGGCCATATGGGCAAAAGGGTCAGCCGAGCAGGCTACTGAAGAAGGCCAATGAGGAATTTCGAGAAAAGTATTTCAGAGGGTTTAAGCCCAGTAAGACAACCTAATAGCATTCATTATATATTAATTAATAGACTAAATATCATTTCTATAAATTTACCCATACATTCAGAACTTTTTTCTACTATCTGATATGTTTAACATCATAAATCAGTTGTCCCTATCTGTTGTTCATCATCTATGCAATGGGTAAAACCATTGATGAAGAAGTGAAAAATCTGCTTTGGCGCACAATATATAGCGACTTTTTAGCCGGGTAACAACACGGCTGTTGAGATCGATGGTCGTAATTCTCACATTTTATAGGTCCCTTATATCTGTAATTGTACTTCTATTGATGAATATTAGCTTATATTTTACGCCTTTTAGTCGACACAAGGAGCCCTCAGTATGACGATGATCCTAACCAGGATGCCGAAATCTTTTAGTAGCTTTTTTTTTTTTTTTTTTTTTTTTGAACTCTTGCCCTTTTAGGTTATCTTCCGAGTGATCTCACCGACTGGAGTTAACCAAATAATCTGATCAACTGATTGATAACAATGTTGAGACCTGGATTATCTGTGCCACTCGTCACTGCAGCAGTGGGTATTTTGTCTGGTAAGTTTGGCTATTGATATACTTGTGCGTTACCTCCTTCGGCTGTTTCTAACCAGGCTACATATTTTTCAAACCCATTATAGTGTAAGTTTGGATGATCCACATTGGTACATGTGAGCGTGTATATCTATATAGACACGCAGCAGGGCACTTTGATATCTAACAAGCGACCAGCTCAAGTTTGACAATAACTTACGTCCAGGCGTCGAGGTAGAAGAATTTACTCTGTTTCCGCAAAAGCCAGACACAAAGTCTGAACAAACTGACGTGCCGGCCGTGTCCGAAGGAAAACCACAAAATAACGAATCAAAGTCTCAATAGATATAATTATTAATATTACCTTATGTACAGTCGCGTGGCCTAATGCATGCATATATGTATACAGATATGTATCCCTCTATTTCATACCAGCAATAAAATTATTCATCTTGATTTTTTCCCTGTTGGCGCTCCGGCGTTGTTTCCGAGCTAACTTCTCAGGATTAGTCTCCAGCATCTTCTGCTGGGCCTCTTTGTCCAAGAGCGTCCATAGCCACTCCGGATATTCATTTTCTGGCAGCGCAACTGGATCCTGACCGGACTTTCGTACATTTAATCCCTTCAGTTTGGTTCCGGCAGGGCAGCATGATTTTATCGTCGCAGTGGACGCCTGTCGGGTGAATATTCGCAGCATTCTTTATATAATGTCTTGGTCGTTAGTAGATATTTTTTTTAATATTGCCGTAGTATTGGTGGTGGTAGAATATCGTTGGTGATATTTAACGTTTTCGATGGCTAAAAAAAAATTACGTAATTTTCCATGGCCAAAGTCAAGAGAAGTCAGAGAGTCCGGGCGAACCCGCTGGCTCGTGGTCAGCGGACTCGAAATTCAAACCCCTCATCAGATTCCTCAGACGAATCTATCAGAGACAGTCAGATCGTTCCTTTATTACAACAGCTGCAGACGCCTGGCGACGGCCGTGCGGTAGCTCTATCGACTATTGCCGCCATGACTGACGACCCTAAATTTCGGCAGCTGTTTCTTAAGGAACGATTAGTCAAGACCCTTATGGAGCACTGTGTTGTAGACAGCTCTGTCAGTGTGTCCAGTGAAGCTTTAGGAGTTTTGCGAAATCTCGCTATTGAGGAAGGCTACCATGTCGCTATATTCATGCACCGAAGCGATATTCTTTCTCTGCTTGAAAAATGCTTGTCGAAAATAAGAGATGATTTTGTCAGCGTCTCTGCCGAATATGTTGAGAATGTGTACGGTTTGCTAAGCTCTCTTGCTGTATGCGATGAGTCCATTTTTGATGCCATTACTACAAAATTTGTTCCTGAATTGGGAGTTTTGACTTCCAAGTTACTGGATGAGTTTATTGGCGCCACTGGTACTACTGCCAGCAGCGGTAACAATAACTCCCGAGTAATCGACGCGCTTTGTGAACTTTGCAGTGTATTATCGGAATCTAATGAGCCCTTCCTGAAATGTTTCCCTGCTTCCGAGATGGACAAAATTTTGACATTCGCGGGCTCGTCTCGTACCTCTTGCGTGTACGCTAATTATGTTCGCTACAACGCCTGCGAACTTGTATTATCGGGAGGGGCCGAGGAAGCCGAACTCGAAAATGTCTTGAGAGATATCATCGTTTCAGTCATGGATTGCGTAGAAGGCGTGGACGTTACCAAGTCTATTTCTCAACTTCACCCAGTGGTCGATAACTCCCCTGATATCCAAAAACTCAATGAGTCTCACGCTTTAGCCATCGCGGCTCGGGCGGAAGTCAATGCTGTCGAGACGGCTTTAGAATTAATGGCTGCTGTGGCTGAAACTTTCGAAGTCCGGGGTGACGGCGCAGAAGCAGCTAATCTCGATGATGATGAAAGTGATACAGAACAACTGGAAGGGGAGGATGATCAGGCCTATTTCGATAGAATGATTGAAAGAAACGCTCGTCGAAGGCAAGTTTTAGAGATCCCTGGAGATATTGACTTCGCCGAGTCCAAGGGCTCACAAAATAGCAACTCCAAAGACAAATCGACTTTGGAATTTATCCATACTCGAGTTCTCCCTTGGGCGGCGCAAATGATTGCTTATGATGAGACAAGACCAATGGCAATGACGGCTGTCAACAATATCGCATGGACGTTAACTACGGAGTTAGAAGTGGTACCTAACACTAAATGGTCTGAAAACGCCAAGGATTTGTGGCTTAATATTGCGCAGTATATTTCTAGTAATGACATAGAAACTCTTTGTGGCTGCGTGGGCACTCTTGGCGCAGTAGCAACTGCTTTCAAGGGCCAAGTGCCTCTACAAGTTAATGATGTCAGTATAATCCCTGCGGTCACTGGTACTTGTGTCAAGGTTCAGGGGGCATTCACAGAAGACGAAGCCACTCAATTCATTATCAAAGCTATTGATTTATTAACTTCTTTAGGCATGGCTACCAACGGCCAGATAGATGTTGCCAAGAGCGTGGGTGTCTTCCTGATAGACGAAATTATTCTCAACGCGAAAGACGTACCAATTCTTGTACTAATGAAAGCATTAGATTCTACTTTTGACTTGTTCGGTGACAAGTCTTTTGCTTATGACGAGCCTGTCTTTGTTCAAGGACAAATGCTTAACAAGTTAAAACAGGCCGTGGCTGATGTCCGTCAAGCTGTGCGAAAAGTTGATAAAAAGAAATCCCCCGAATTAAGAGCACAGGCTGATGAGTCGTTATTGAACCTTACACGATTCATTTCCTATAAGCAGTCTGAATGATTTTTCAAATGCAAATATCTATTAAGCTATTAATAAAAATTAAAATATTAGTGAATTTACAATAAAATGAACAAACCACGCACAGGCATACAATAATTTTGGTGAAAACACTGTCCATATAAACAAATGATGCCGTAAGAGGAAACATGCAAAGAAGATTCCCCAAATTTCCCCCAATCGTATCAGCAAAGGCACCGCTTTACTTAAACTGACTTTTCTGCTAAGCTCTACCGACCACCATAGCGGCCCGGCCCAGTTACTTGTAAACGTCAGAAATCCCACTATGGGGATATTATATGAAGAGACACCATTATAAGCATTGGCCAGGTCTATAGATGCGAGGGAGTTGGAATTTCCTAATCCGAAAAATGCAACCTCCTGCATGACCACTGAGACAAGAGGCCCCAAAAGTGCCTGATCTTTCTTGCAGAGTTCCGCAATGGGTCTTTTGATCAACTCAAAGAGCGTAAACACGGGTATATTTGTAGTACGCGTCTGGGTGATCAAGAAAAGTTGGAACATGTCCAATGCCGTGTTTTTAGGAGATTGCTGACAAATAACTGCATCATACAAGACGGTTAATATCATTGCCATAAACGCAGATCGCGCCAAATCGACGGGATCCGTGTCCTCAACTGGGTTGATTAGATGCAATAACTTTGGTAGTCTATCCCCGGTATGAATAGCTGTAGTAGCTTTAAAAGCTAGAGAGGCTATCATCGCTGCCGATCTTAAAACAAATAGAATGATGTCTCCATCAGCCGCAAAACTTGACGCCATCTGGATTGCATAGTTGATTAGTACAATCCCCCACAATAAAGCAACATATTCATTAGCAGCGTTTGAATCTTGTTCTTGCATATCGATTAACCACTGCCGGATGGCCGGGCCATCTGCATACTTTTGACCAGCATGATTCCATCCACGGATAAGTCTGAGACAGATTAAAACCAGCAATCCCTTTTTGGCGGAAAGTTGTTTTTTGTTAACAACAAACCAGCAAACACCTCCGACTGCGATCCAATACCAAAAATAATGCTCTTCTTCCACAAGCGAGCTGGCGAACATGCATCCCATCTGGGCGATGCCTACAGATAAGACTACCCACTTGCTATTCTGTGGCAACCTCACTTCAATCCAAGCACACATTATCAAAGACAGCGACACCAAGGTCAATCCGGCTACCATGTATGAAAGCACGTAATTCGTGGCCGATTTTGAGAGCCCTTCCTGGGTTTTTAAAAGGTGCTGATATGCCAAATCTATGAATTTGCTCGAGTTGTCGCTCGCCGGCAGGTCAAGCGAGAGTCCCAAATGGACCATGTTGTCTTTGACAATCTTTCGCTGGTCCTCAACAGACCATAAAGGCAGAAAGTCGCGAATTAGCACGCCAATAGAATTCAGAGGAACAGGCAGGCCAAGAAGAAATGACAAAGTAGGCACCAGATCGACTTGCTGCACGGTGGTGTAATAATGGTAGCTTGATCTATCCGAAACTGTCGTCGGAGCCCCTATTATGTCACGATTCCTCAAAGCAGATTCAAAGCGCTTGGCGACAAAAAGCAAAGCAGGCGAGGTCTCCGCTTCAGTTGATCCACCATGATTGCCGCTTTCTGTCATCCCGTGATCGCCCAGCACAACAAAAAGCGTATCGTCGTCAAGAGCATGGTATATCTTGGAAATCACTTCATCCATTTCACGGTGCTTGTACGGCATATATGCACTGGAAGCTCCCCCCTTGTGGCCTATATGGTCTAGGCCCAAATAATGTAGAATAAGTATGTCCCAGGATGGATCACTTGTTGCGTCAGCCAAATGTCGAGTAACATTATGGTCTACCTCCACAAAATCTGTAACAAAAAAGCTTTTGGTTCCATCAGATTTGGCATCAAAAGTACCCTCAGGAAACAACCTTAACCAGGTATCGTCGCCAAGTAATCGCAGCGTCTTATTCGCGCGGCATGCCTGAGCGACCCACGAGTCGGTTGTCTTATGCGTACTGTCTGCCGCGGCCGCTGCATCGTCCGCAATGTTAAGCACAGCATCTAGGAAATTGGGTGGAGATCCACCCGTCAACCCTTTCAACCGGGGCAGTGTCACAGTCGGCGAGGGCGCGAAACTAGTAAATGGTAACGCATATCCCTGATTAATAAGTGAGTGAACAAATGTAAAATTCGACCTAGCAGAATCGTAAGCAAAATCGGCTCTCCAAGCATCAATCACCATTATCACGGCTCTGTCGAACTGCTTCTTGACGTCTGGCGGTACTCTGTCATTAAGACCAGTTTTGGCCAATGGCGGAGGTAAAAATCCTCGGCAAAAAAGGGCAATCCCTAAAACCGCTTGAATGATAATCACCGTCAAACGTATCCGCATTATTTGTATATAACGGGCATTGACTATCTGATGTTCGCTACCCGTTCGGTCCAGCCGAGTCAATATGTTATAACCTTATTAAACGCGTCAGGCCCTAACGTTAACCATATTACCATTATCCTAATGGAGCTTTTCAAACTGCCGCCTGACGGTCAGTCTGCGGCGGGAGGTCAGCAACAAGATTGCATTGCACCCTTTAGGATACAGCCCATCATCGGAAGTACGTCGTGCTTCTTCATGGCATGGAAATGCATTCCTCTAGCGTGAGCTCGCGCACACATTCTCATACGCGTACAAATTCTTCTTCTTCTTCGGCGTCCAGTATATTGAATTCTCCCACCAATGGAGACCCTGGTCAATTTCTGTTTAATAACTTCAACAGTGCGAACCTATCTACTCCACCAAATTACTATGACAAGACTCCTTCTGAAGCGGCTGCTCTAGCGGCCGTCAAAAACCAATCCCATTTCCATTTCCCAACGAGTAACAAATCTTCGTCCAGTCTGCATCCGAGCAAACATCAGCAATCGCAACACCAACAGAAACATCAATCAACGCATAAATCCGCGGCAGCGCTAAAAAATGCTAGCGCCGCTGCAAATGCTGCGGTTTTTGCTGCTGCCAAACCGGCCAAAGAATCGACTTCTACTCTGGCTTCGAAGGCCAACAAGTTGTTTACTAGGCAAAAGCAGGCCTCAACTGCTAAACTCATGTCAAGGTCTCATTCTGCCATAAATGGGTCTAGCCTTCTAGCAAACGGATTGTCGTCGACGTCATCTGGTCATTCGACTTCGGCATCAATGGCCACTGGTCATGCCGCCTCGACACATCATCACCTGCCTTCTTCAATATCGACGACCGCAGTCACGAGCACCCCTACTTCTGCATCTTCATCATCCTCTGCTCGTAAGCGTAAAATCGACCTCACCGTGCAAACGTCGATTGGATTGCCACAACCGTCCAAATCTACTTTATCTGAGAAGTCGCCGTTATCTAGGCCCTCGAGGGAGTTGGACAGGATTGCGAGCATAGCTCCCAGTCCAGGTGATTCCGCAACTTCCGATTTGCTTGGCTCCCATTCGAAGGCTCATAAGCCTCATAACAAGCATCATTTATCTTTTCGGACTCGTAAGGATTCCTACGGTCTATCATCTAGCTCTTCCAATTCTAAACTGGTCTCCGCGGAACAGGGATCAATTTATTCCTTTCATCCCTCTAGTCCTGGTGTCAGCATCTCTCCTGTCGAGCTACGCAATCTGCCTCGAGAAGAGCGAGACCAGGTTTTGGATGGGTCGTGGAACATCTTACGAGCTAGGATTCGCCAGATATTTTCTGGTGAGGAAGTACGCGTTCCAGTCGAAGATCTTAATAACCTTTTGATTATGCATATTAGTGTGGCCACTCAAAATGATGCCACGACTGCCCAGGATACGTTGATTCAAGAAACTCGAGATGTTCTACGTCAAGGTATGACTAAAATTGCCACTAACACAATTAAGAAGACGAAGTCGACGGGCTCGAGCCCACTAGTCAGTTCTCCTCTTTCAAAGAGTGGAAATACGGAAAAGGAATCTATCGCCATTTCGGATCAAGCGGTTGTAGACCAGCTGGTGAATGCATGGCTATGTGTGTTCAACCAAGTGACGCCATATATCGAAGCTGTTTTTCTCCCCCTTGTCACCGACCTTGATTCGGCTATCAATCCGCGATCTATGGTTCTGGAAGCATTCAGGGACATTATTGTGATTCCTCTGATTGACTGCTTGGAAGCTATTGTTTCAAAGCCTTTACAATTCGATCTTCCAAATAGTCCTGGATCCATCACTCAGACTGCGTCCCGTGTTCTACAGTGTATTAACATTCTTTCGCTTCTGCAAACCGATGACGAAAACCAGACAAGGATTGACCAATTAGCACTAAATCTGCGCAACAGCTGGCTAAATTTACCCAGAGTAGGAAAGGATCGCCGTGGAGTCATAGTCCCAAACGTCGTCAGCAAAGCTTGACGAGCATGGCTTTATTAGCCCACGGCATGAAATATAACGGATACTAACATTAAATTTTGGCGAATATAAAGTTTATGATATTTTTATTTTTTGTTTTTGCGGGCTCATTTTGGTTTTTTTTTCTTTTTTTTGGTTTTTTTTTTCTGTTTGCCTTTGTTGTTGACTTATCATCGTTATCGTTCCACCTTATCTTAAGTTTATCACGGTTCGCCAACTTTAATTTTTTTTTCTCACAAACATGCCCTCCACACACAATAAAGACAAGCCTTGGGATGATGGAACGGTCGACAAGTGGCAGGAGGACCCGTTCCTTCCTGAAGATAACAAATCTGGTTTACCATTTTTAGAAGAAAGCAGTTTTGCTACTTTATTTCCCAAGTACAGAGAGACTTACTTGAAAGAAATTTGGCCCGAGTTAACTAAAGCTTTAGAGCCCAAGGGTATCGCAGCAGTGCTGGATTTAGTCGAAGGTTCGATGACGGTTAAGACTACTAGAAAAACATATGATCCTGCGGCTATATTGGCTGCCAGAGATTTGATCAAGCTTTTGGCTCGTAGTGTTCCGTTTCCTCAAGCCGTAAAAATTCTTCAAGATGATATGGCCTGTGAGGTCATCAAGATCTCGGGCTTTGTATCTAACAAGGATAGATTCGTTAAACGAAGGCAACGGCTACTGGGGCCTAATGGTAACACTCTTAAGGCTTTGGAACTGTTGACAAAGTGCTATGTTTTGGTCCAGGGAAGTACTGTGTCAGTAATGGGAGGCTATAAGGGATTAAAGGAAGTAAGAAGAGTTGTGGAAGACTGCATGAAAAATATCCATCCGATTTATCATATCAAGGAATTGATGATCAAACGGGAATTAGCCCAGAAACCGGAACTTGCCAATGAAGATTGGTCGAGATTTTTACCCCAATTTAGAAAACGTCACGTATCTAAGCGTAAGTCAAAGAAGGATGTTATTGAAGAAAAGAAGAAGAAGTACACACCATTCCCTCCCGCACAAACTCCAAGAAAGATAGATTTGGAAATGGAAAGCGGAGAATACTTTTTAAGCAAACGTGAGAAGGAACAGAAGAAGCAGGAAGAAAAACGGGTTAAACGTGAGGAAGTCCGAGCCGAAAAAGAAAAAGAGAAGGCCAAAGACTATATACCTCCAGAGGAAAAGGAATACAAGAAACGGAAGAAGGATCATATTGAAGATGAAGATTCTTCACAAAAGAAGAAATCTAAGAAGGAGAAAAAAGAGAAAAAGCACAAGAAAGTATCTTCCGATAGTGACTAATAAATTATTGTTTCTTTTTATATTTGGTTGTAGTTTCGTTAGTCCATTGAACACCACGGCCTGCCGTCTGCCGTTTGATATCTACAAAGTGCTTTCTCCAGCCACAAGCTGATGAGACCCGCTATCACGATTCCGCCGGAGTCACTCATTCCGACTGCACCCATTGCAAACTCTCTGTCCTGCAAATAAACTGTTTCCAGCACTGACCCAAAGGTGTTCACGTAACTTAGGCCACCAAGCAGTCCTTCGTAGAATATAAGCGCCATCAATACATAGACATTTGGAAATGGGACCATATACAACGACTGGAAAATGCACAGGACGACTTTCAATAGCTGAAGAATTGCTGGCATATATAGCCGGCGAATTCGAATAAACTCATATGATGATCGGGAAATAAATACTCCTAGTTGATATAACGTGCTATATGTCACGTAAGCATCTCTATATTTAGAAAACGGCATCTGCTCCAAAGGAAACAATAGTGTAGGAGATATCCCCTGATTGATAGTGTATTCGCCAATATACACCAGCATGAGAGGCAACATATACGGCCAAAACAATGGCGATACCCTGTCGATAGTATTACGAATGTTATCAAAGCTCCAAAGTTCAGACTTTGGCGATTCTAATACATCAATTGCGCTAGAAGAGCTCAACGCCTCCGGAGGTGTAATTGAGCTATATAGAGACGAAAAATCCGGCAAGTAGACTCCATACACCAATACAAATGTGAATGGTACTACTGCGAATAGCGTTAAAGATAATGGTACTGACATCCGGAGCCATGTCGTCATTAATAAATAGGCAAAACTTCCCACGAGACCTGCTGCTCCTGTTCCAGAGCCAAAGCCAGATAGCGATGATTGATGATAGTAATGAGTTAATGCTAAAAAGGATATTTCTCCAAGACCCGACGACGCCGATGCCAGAACTACTCCCAGAAGTCGCAGAAGCAGTGATTCAAAATAGGCAATCATTAACATTCCAATACAGCTGAGGCAGACAAGTATACTAATCCGCGTTTTATAGCTGATTAAATGGATAAATAATGGCGCAATCAATTTCAGGAAAAAAGATGGCAACACATCTGCCAATAAGACGATCGCCTTAGGAGCATCTGCTCCTACGAGGTCAATTGCTGCAGATAAAATCACCACATAAAGCACGTTATTGACTAATCCAAATACCCAAAAACATAGGAACTCTCGCAGATGCAAGTCCATGGTCCGCGCGGGGAGAGACTACTTGGGTTGGGAAATCGCCGCTCAGATCTTATCTAGCGCCTATCGCTGAGATAGGAAAAAGAATTATGAATCTGAGAAAATAATAATAATAATTCTAAATTGTATGTACTATTTACGTTTCTGTCTTCCCGGCGGCTCTTTCCGCTCGTTTCTTCTGATACATTGCCATAATCTTCACGCTCGGAACTCTTGCCGGCCAGAAGTAACTGGCAAACGCCCACAGGTGTTTGCGACGCTTGTCGCGTTGATCACGCGGCAATTTCTGAACGCAAGTCTCAATAAAATCACCCACCGCGAACAATTCTGTCTTCAGCATATTGGAAAACTGCAGGCGGTCAAGTCCTGAGCTTCCTTTCTTGAGCCTGCGCAAGCTGTGTCGAATAGGATGCAAAGCTGACTTACATTCACCTTCGTCCATACTGTCATATACTTCCAAGTTGCTGTCTCCGGTTGCTGGTGTGCTTGTCTCGGTTTTTCCATGTCCCTGCGGCGTACCCGCTTTGCTGCCGCTTGGCTTGTTGGATGAGGGCTTGTTAGGCTTATTTGCACCAGCGCTGCTGGGTCTTGAAGGCCTTGGCGTTCCATTTCCGTTACTCGCCTTGTGGGCATTCATTGGTCGGGCTTTACTTCCTACAGCACTGGTTGTGCCTGGCGATGAGGCATGTCCAGTTGTTGCGCTGCCAGGCGCTGGCGACCCTTTGTTCCATGTTCCCGACTGAACAGCTTGGCCAATTGTCAAAAGAAGGTAATCGACACGTCTTCCGAGATGCACTGCTCCAGGAACCTTCGCCTTCTTACTTTTCATCTCTTTATCCTTGTCCTTGCCATTCTCTTCAGTTTTTGGTTCCTTCTCGTCCTTATCTGCTTTGACTGTGGGTTTTTCTTTGTCGGCCGGCTCTGGTTCCTTTTCCTCTTTCTTCACCTTCTCGTTCTTGTCTATTTTGCCTTCGTCTCCCAGAAATATTTTGCTTCCTAAACCCAGAGTCGGATCGTCTCGTATAAGCTGCCACGATCCATATCCATACTTGTGGGTGCCAATCAATAACATGACATCATCTTTAAGCTGCCAGTCACAACTCCATGCATGAACTGCCTTGATTTTGACTGACTTAGGAAACGAAAATCCGCTCTTCTTCATCTCTCCTACAGTTCCCGGGATATTTTCCCTTAGTAACCGCATATCCTTAGGCCGTTGAATCATCAACTCAGCATTCACGTTTTTCACGCCATGAAATTCAAACAGTATAGCCTTTTTATTTCCAGCGTTTGCATTAGTATTATTAGCCGACGGCGTTCCGGCACCGTTATTTTGGTCTTGCTGTTGCTCTTTTTCTCTCTTCTCTGTTTCCACGCGGATAGCTTCCTGACTCTCATCCATCAGCTCATCATATGCCTTTCTCACTAATTGGGGACTGCGGTTTGGCAACGTACCATCAGCCAACAGCTTATCCCAAACTCGACTAGAAGTAATGTCCCCGTATCTGAGTATCGCCCTGATAACAGCACGAATCTCCTTTTCTGACAGTGGCGCACTACTGGCTCCCGCGATAGCCTTGGCCTTAGCCGTCTTGGCCTTCTTCTTTTTGTTGCTCGACCCATCGTCCTCACTACTGGCATATCCGCTGCTGCCATTGTTACTCATGGCAGCTGCCGCGGCTCGTCTCCGGCCATACATTTCCAGTTGCTGCTTCAAAAATTCTTCTTCTCGGCGCTTTTGTTCATCCGCCTTGATCTTTTCTAGCTCTTCCTTAGGGATAATATCGTCCCATGTTACATCCGCTTTATAATCTGTGACCTCAAATTGCTTAAGGAATTCCTCGCCTCCAAGCTGCGATACTTCTCCTTTAATTTCCGGTGTAGTCACATGCTCTTCTGCACGATCCAGAACATCATCCAAGTTCATGTCTTCCAACTTCTTTTGGTGATCTGAACCCTTATCAAACATCTTGGCAGCTCCAAATTTGAGAATCTCAGACAACTCAATAGCACTAGGGTCTTTAGATTTCTTGTTGTCTGCCTGTCTATCGGTAATACCCAAAGAGATAATCGCATATTCTAAAATCATCTTCTTTCGAGCCCGCTCTAATACCTGTTCTTCAACAGTATCTTTGCTTACAAATCGATATACCATCACATGCTTCTTTTGCCCAATCCGATGTGCTCGTGCCATCGCCTGTAAATCTGCTTGAGGATTCCAATCGCTATCGAAAATAATTACAGTATCTGCTGTCATAAGATTAATTCCTAATCCTCCAGCTCGAGTAGACAACAAAAATACAAAATCCGGACTATCTGGTGCATTAAAGTGGTCAATGGCAGCCCGCCGTGTCGCCGACGGAACCGTTCCGTCTAGTCTCTGGAACGGCAATCCACGTATAGACAGGTAATCACCCAGGATATCTAGCATTCGCACCATCTGGCTAAAAATGAGCACACGATGGCCATCCTTCTTCAGCTTGGCCAGCAGCTTATCCAACAAAACCATTTTGCCACTGTTCATAATCAACCCACGCAATACTTTTTCTCGTTGGCTAACACTCATCGACTCAGTCTGTTGGCTAAATGCTGCTGCAAACTTTTCCTCCGCTCCAGGAAATAGGTACGGATGGTTGGATGCCTTTTTCAACTCCACCATAATATTCAGTAAGCTCGTCTGGGCTCCGTTAGGTCCAGAATTTAGAGCGGTATAATTTCGTGTAATAATATTCCTGTAATAGTCGGCCTGCATGTCGGACATTTCCACCCGAAGAATCTTTTCCGACTTGGATGGCAAACTTTTCTCTACATCCTTCTTAAGTCTCCGAAGAATAAATGGCTGCAATTTTTTGTGCAAATCCCGAATATATTGTTCCTGCACTTCATCAGGTTCATCGAAATCAATTTCTTGATCGATTGACATCTTTCCGGGCATCAAGAAATCCACCAACGCTGCCAACTCCCGGATATTGTTTTGTAAGGGAGTTCCTGTAATCAAAAGACGGTTTCCAACTTTGAAGTCTCTTAGAGCCTCATACAACGCCGATTCGGCGTTCTTTAATCGATGCGCTTCATCGACTGCCATAAATTGCCATTTAATGCTTCCCAGTTCATTTTTGTCTCGGAGAATGTATTCATAAGTAGTCAGTAGAATGTTGAACTTGGGTTTATTGCTTCGAACATAAAATTCATGTTCTCTAATAGTCTCTCGCGCTGCGTTATTTCCTAGATATACAATATAGTTTAAATCAGGCGCCCATACATCAATGGTCTCTTGCCAGGCATTGATAGTTGACAGTGGCACCACAACTATAAATGGACCATGTTGCTTTCTTGCGTACACTAGCCAACTGAGAAATGCCACGGTCTGAACCGTCTTGCCGAGCCCCATTTCATCTGCCAAAATTCCGTTCTCATTCCGTGACCACAAAAACGCCATCCAATTCAACCCTGTTAACTGGAAATCTCTTAGCTCCCCTCCCTTGACATAGGACGGCTGTTCAACCAACTTCTCAAACGGAGGACGATGATTTCCATAATTCGTGCTGTATTGCGGCAAAATCTTCGAAGAGATTCGACTCTGGAATGCATCCACTTCATCAGGTGCAATGGTTGCAATCTCCTCGGCATCCTCCCAAGTGCACTCGTCATAGTATAGTCTTTTCCATTTGACAAAATATTCCAAGCCGCTTGTTATGGTCGGGCTATCGGAGTCTGCATGGCTGGTGTTTTCATCTCTTCGTGAACTCACTATACGTTCAACTGTCCGGTATTCATTGTATTGATCTACTCTTCGTTCTCGCTCCAAGTCCATGGCCTCAATATCCTCACGGCTGGTCAACGGATCGTTTCGAATTTCCGCATCAAGGATCACGAACTGGCGAATATAGTTATCAATCTTCTTCAATCCTTTAGCAGACTTCAAAGAATCATACCGTTCCCATGTATTATGCAAATGCGACTGTCCTTTCCATTTAATCTGATTAGTAAATTAAAAACAAAGAGTAAAGTATAGGTACGAAAAAAGTGGTACTCACATAAAATTCGAGCGTCTTCTTGGGATCGTCGCCATCCACTTCGGATCCTTCGGCTTCGTCATCGTTCTTCTCTGGTACGCGATGATCAAGAACTAAGTCGATAGTGGCTACTGGAGTCTTGTCTTCTTGATCACCGTATACCATATCCTGGCCATCTTCTCCAACATATGCCCATTCCATCACTTCATCTTCTTCGTAGTCCTCCTCGTCGTCAATATTATAATTTACCACCCGATTGTTCCGTGTAGAAAACCGGATCTGTTCAGGATAGTTCGCTTTTTCCTCATCTTCGTCATCCGCTTGGACCCGTCGTCGTTTCTGACTTGTTCTGCCATTTTTCCGTTTGACAATTACCTTTCGAGGCTTCCGTCTAGAACCCCCGTACGACTGGTCTGCCATGTCGTCATCCGAATCTACAAGTCCATCCTCTTCGTCCTCTTCTTCTTCGTCAACATCCACCATCTCATCTCCATTTTCTTCTTCCTCATCCTCATACTCATTATCCACCTTCTTGCTCCGCTTTTTCCTTCGATTATCTACTTCGGAATCCGAATCTGTGTACGTTCGCGGGGCAACATGAGCACGTGTGCTCCTTCGCAGCCCATATAATTCTGGGTTCTGCTCATAGTCAAAGGCCATTGTTCATACGTACGGACTTACGCTAGTCAACTTTCTAACAACACTTTACAAATTTTATAAATAACATAAAAAGGGATAAACCATACCCTGAAGTGCCAATGCTTTCTTGTTCATTACTACTACATACACATCTGTTGCATTTTAAAAGGATTAAATCAAATGATACGATAACTATCATTTGCTTGTTTCTCATGGGTCACATTACATGAATCAAGTCCGAAGTGTCCTCCAATTCTTGACCATATATCTGCCTCATAATCTCCACTACGTCCAGGATATCGGGCTATTACCCCCAGCAACCCCAAATCAGAAGTCTAGGCCATTCTGTTCCGCTCAAAAATTTCATTGATAATCCAGCATGACTTTCCGCGTTCCGCCACCGTCTCGGTGTATTATACTAGCTTCATAAGTGAGATAGGGCCATATACGCACCTCAAATCTATCCAACAATATGAATCCATAAATTTCCAACTTTTTTCATGAGTAATTTCGCTAAAAAAAATCCCTTCCATTCCTACAAGACTGTGCGTCCAACTACAATATAGTCTATCCGTCTGAAGTAGAAATACTCATCAGTTATGGCCCTGGCCTATCAAAAGATTCCCTCTCAAGATCCAAAGAGCTACGATATTTAAATCCATGAAAAAGCCAAAGAAAAAAATTTCCAACAGCGATCGCTCATAGCCAGCAACCTCCAAGTAAGGCCATTCACCATACCATGCTAAGTGTACCGCGTCAACCCCTTGTCCGCTCCTGTATCCACATCCCAGTGAACTCACAGAAGCTTAGAGATATTTGGCCGTTCTCAGTGTCATATTCTATGCAAATCACACAAATGTCATGTTCCAAGCTCTCCCTTATCCAATTACCGCCACATGTCCCAGCGAGAAAATAATCTTCTGCTTACGACCCTTGGACAAGTCACTAATCCGGGTAACGCCGCTCAAAATGGTCAAACAATGGTATTGCCGAAAGTCGTCCAAGTTAAGTAATTGTGCCCCGTCTACCCTTAGGTCTCCCTGATTCGGCTCCCCACTGGCACGTGCCTCAGTTCACTTAAAGTTAGAACGATTTTGCGTGGGGGCATCTCGTGCTCGTTTACAGATTACCGTAACCGTCGACGCGTTACATGTAGTCCGCATACTTAGATTTCTCCAACAACACGCAAGCATGCGCGTTCAAGAGAAACCGAGGCAAAGGAAAAATCCATAGTAAAGTTTTGAATTACTTTAGGCAAAGGTTTCTGACATAATGTAAAGGAGTATTTGTATCAATGCCGAGAACGTTCAGAGCGTATTCGACATATCTGTTGTAAAGAAAAAAAAGATGAGCTTCAACGGATTTGCGATTTGTCACCGCGATAAAAGAATGGTTGCTATCGATGGCCCGACTCTGCCCAAACAGGGGATCAGACTGTCGGTAGACTCGCTAGGAACTTATTGCGGGATATAGAGTTCCTTGCGGAATCTTGGATAATCGTCGATCTGAAAAATTCGTTCTCGGGGCGGCCCCCATGCTAAGGCTTTTTCACTTGATCCCGGGGGGTTTTGACAAATATGATTTATTCTTGACTCCTTTAACATGTTTTGCGACCTGAACGATGATTGTCAGGCTATATCGACGCAGTTCTATTTTTGTATTCGAAATCGTCCCAGTAGGAAAAAAATCAATACAAGAATCTTTTTTTGGACATATAATTTAAAGTGTTCTGATTGTCATCTTGGAAAAATAGCTTTCCAAGTTGGCAATGTTTTAATGAATAGTCCCGCGCTCGAACAGCTCTGTTCTCGGTTCCCCCGTGTGCTTACGGAAGAGTTAGTGGTTCGAGATAAAAGGAACTCAGAACATAGTACAGCTCAAATATGTATGAAACCGAGGAAAAACCACTTCTCGCCAAGTCGCGGACCTAGCTGTTAATGAAAACCCTGCTATGGAACAATGCTATCTCATTACTGATTTCGCAACATGCCACAAACTGATATGAGTTGTGAACGTGTCAAGATCGACGACAGCACTAAGGATGCGAATGGTGATTTGATGCCGGTGCCGTCTCTGATGTGTGAGACTATTTAGAAGACTTGACAATAGCTTCCACTGGCAGCTTGCCGAAGATCCTTTGATAACTTTACTGTAAGATACTCAATTTACACAGATTCAATATTTTTATACAAGCATCGTCATTGATCAAAACTGGCAGATGGATTAGGTAGCGATCAGCCACCGACACGTTGACGGAAGGTAGTCACGCGAAGGGCGAAATCAGCCAGAATATTGGCTACTTCGTCGAATCGAATGCAATATTATGATCCTTGTGCATTCTAGAATAATATAAAAAAATTACTTGCATGCAATAAGTAAACGGCGAATTAACTTCACAATATTTTATGTATGTCGATATTTTCAGCGGTGGATTACCTTGCTGTGATTAATTCGAAACTCCCGCGTTTAGAAGATGTTAGATTATGAAAATAGTTTTCACAAGCTTCATAAATGGGTTCTTTCGTTCTTCCAGTCCAGAGCATTACTTTTCGGCTAATCAGCCAGAACAGAAGACATATAATAATATTGACATTTTGCCGTAACCATCGAGCCTGTTCGAATTCTTGTTCCCGGAATTTTCAAGATGATCACAGTGTGTGCCGCTTATTATTCGCTAGGATACGTCGCGCGAGGGAGATTTTGATTACTCGCAAATGTCTTACCGTTACATTGTTACATTTCTTTTCAAAGGGGAAAAAAGGGACTGATACTGACAATGGACAAAAAAGACGTCGAAAAACAGGAGCTTAGAGAACCAGGCATCACGAGTGTGTTATTGCATTCAACTGGCAAAAACATTCCGGTTTTCTCTGTGAGATACTGCAGATCTTACAAGGAATGGCCGCGCCAAATTTAACAAAAATTCGTTTAATTCTCTCGAACTGGGGGTCGTCGACTGCAAATACTGAGCAGTTGAACAGATATACACGAATCAAATTTCAAAACAATGTGGTGTTCAATTAATTAATTATATTAGGAAAAATTAAATAAAATATTAAAATAAAATAATTAGGCGCTTGGCAATAAATATAATAGCGTAAGAGCTTCAGCTCCGCTTTTTTTTGTCAAGTGCTCGTTGAGCACGTCTCGTTTCACCGTGCTTAGTGCTTGCTGAACTTGTATTGATGCTCCAACATTACGGCCCCGACTGATGCCTGCTTAGGAGGAACGAAGAAATTCTTGCTGATAGCCTTCCATGCACTTGACGCGGATTTCTTCATAGTCGAAGAAGTAGATGAGACAGGGTTGATGTTTTCCTTAAAGAATGCCATTGTGATATTACTTGTCTGTTTGTTTGTTTGTTTGGTTGTTTGTGTATGAGAGTGTGGGTGGCTTTCTTTTTGTCCTTTAGTTTCTGGAACTTGAGAGATGGATCTGAATGATGAGATCTTAGATTAAAAAACTCTTCCTATTTATATTCATTGCGCTCGGACGCTCGTTTTTTCTTTTTCTTTTTTTTTCTTCACTCTTTTCCATTTTTCAACACGACCGTGAATAGCCGCTAAGGTTCAGCCGTACTTCGACACCAAATTTGGCAACCGTGCATCCCGAGTCTGCAGAAAATTTTTCTTAAAAAAAGAAATTTACAGAGTTTAATGATCCGTGTTGAGCCACAACAACACGGCTATCGAACTCAGCCTCGCGTCCCGCTGCCTTTGACACGTTATTCCGTGAACAGCCGTGTCTTATGATTCTATTTTGGGCGTTGCCACAATGTAACTGTGACACGTTGGGATGTCAGAACATGTCATAACATGTAGATACATAGCCATGTTCTATACATGCATGCATGTAATCAAATATTCACCATATGGCTCCCACAATAGCTAATATACATGACTAAGAGAATGATTTTTGGCCACCCTTCCTCGGTGATTCCTTGACATATGTCGGTAAGATCTTCCATTCGTGGCGAGGCTAGCATGTAGAAAAAGTTGTATCACGTGCTCCCATCTTCTAGCATCCAACATCTCGATGAACACAAAAGTTGATGAACAAACACAGCACGTGCTACGAAAAAAGAAATTTTAATCCCATTACTCAGAGCAGTATATCAACACGCGCTGCAAAGAACAGCTCACATGGGCTTTTCTCGGTTTCTTCTTCTGCTTTCTTTTCTGGTACTATTTCTTACTATTTCTCTTTGTTTCTCGACCTTGGCCATGTTCTAGAAAACCCCTTAGTCAGCGTTGCGTAATTCACATTTTTATATTACGTAATAAATAAAATAAACCAATGCTCACTGACTAGCTAATCTCTGGCGAGCCAGACAATAAATTATCTTCTAGCCATGACTGATAAAACTGAATGGAACTGGGGCCAACAGGCTTTCGGCGCCGGGAATACGAAAGAGCTAAATATGGATTTTGTTCAAAAGTTGTATTGCATGCTAGAAGAATGTCAAGGGGGTAATATAGTTAGCTGGGCTCCGGATGGTCGGACTTTTGTAATCTTTGACCAGTTGGAATTTACGAAAGACATACTACCTAAATATTTTAAGCATCAAAACTATGCTAGTTTTGTTCGACAATTGAACAAATATGATTTTCATAAGGTCAAGTCGGCTGTCGACAGGTATCCAGACAACGCGTCCGAATTCAAGCATCCGGAGTTCTTCAAAGGAAATAAGGATAATTTGGACAAGATTAAACGCAAGGCCCCCGGCTCCTCAAGAAAGACTGCTACAGTCGATACCCTAGATCATATAGAGAGGCTGGAGGCCGAAGTATCCACATTACAATCGGCATATTCTAACATAGTATCCACTTTAGAAGCGCTACAGTCCGATAAGGCCAATCTGGAATCCAGACTCGAAAAATTAAACAATACAGTCTTAAATCAATCGAATCTAATCTCTCAATTAATGACAATAGTTAATCAACAGCAAAGAAGGCCTCCAGCACAAATTCCGTCACCACTACCTCAGATTCATCATCCTAATTCTTCAGCCCAATCAACAAAACGATCCTGGAAAATCCTTCTGGCCGAGGATGATGAATACACTGCTGAAGTTTGTTCTCGAATGCTTGAAAGATTTGGTTCTCATGTGGACCTGGTATCCAACGGTTTGGAAGCTCTCGAAAAGTCACAATCTAAACATTATGATGTCATCATCCTAAATCAAATTTTGGGTTCGCTCGACGGATTTAGCTGCTGTTCTAATATTCGTCGTAGTGGGTCAAAAACGCCAGTTGTTATTATGTTAGTTGATGAGGACAATAACTTGGAAGAACGTTGCGTAAAATGTGGAGTCACCCGAATACTCAGAAAGCCATTTAAGAAAAGTCAATTATATGAAGTACTAACAGTCGTCTTACAAGAAGATCATGACATTAAAATGGATGACAGCTATCCTATGTAGCAAAAATTGATATTGTATTTTTTTTAAAAAAAAAAAAAAAAAAAACATGTGAGTGATGCAAAAGAAAAAAAAAAAATTGCTCCGTGGGAGGATCGAACTCTCGACCTTCAGATCACACAAGGCGTATGAGACTGACGCTCTACCAACTGAGCCAACGAAGCGCAATCCCTAGAACTTAAATTTCAGATCTACTGGTGAAATATCTTTATTTGCCCTAGCCCTGAGCCTCACTAACAAATTTTTAAGGTTATTGTGAGGATTTTCGGAAAATTTCAAATATCCTCCTTAGCTCAGTTGGAAGAGCGTCTGACTTTTAATCAGAATGTCGAGGGTTCGAGCCCCCCAGGAGGAGTCTGTTTTTTTTTGTTTATATACAGGATTCCTTTTGGTTTTTTTTTTTTTTATTTTTCTGAAATCAGATTGATCATGCAGACTTTCTTGCATTTGGCTAACTCGCAGCGTGTTTGAAAACTGTGATCGCAGTCTTCTCGTCAGAGCTACCCTTTATATGATGTCAGTCTGCAGCGTCTTTAATGTAAGCTAATTGATGAACAACGGTCTTTTCTATTTTATACCTGTGATCACTATTAATACTGTCCCAAGGGAAGATAGTCAAATCGTATATTAGTTGGTCCAATATTGGAAGTCTTAGAGATTGGAAAGTCCTTGCTAAACATCAAATACATGATCTCGTTGGTTTGCTGGCACTTCCCGAGAACCAGCCAATGGTGATATCCGCGAATTTTCTATGCTGAGTTCAGTTGGCTATGGTAAATGATAATCCGATACATCTTCGTGATTCTTGTACTAGCTTAAACCAACCACATAAAACCTCGGAGATGATCAATTATGGACGTTCTTTTGACCAGTCGTCCTGTTTGATAGGTTGAATGCTACCTGCCAGCCCATTCGAAATGAGTCTGTAGTACAATCCTCATGAAAGATATTTGCAACTTGCCTACCATATTAGCGTCCGATGAGATATCGTAGCTCGCTGCCTAACAGCCATTCACGGTATAGTCAGAAAGGATCTTACATCTTCCTTCTAGGCCAATACTCGGCGTAACTTTTATCACAGTATCTCCACTACTGATTGAAAAAATTATCGATAGACGCCCCCTGCGATTTCGCCAAATGAATTGTGTGCGATTTCTTATCCACGAATTTTAAGCACCACGGCTCGGGTGCTAATTGGCGCTTCTATGATTAACGTATACTACCTGGCGGTACTCTGCCTGTGTCCATTGGACGATAGACATGTCGGTGCGATGACTTCTAGCTTTTAGCGTTTGTATTCCGAAACCCTGGCGATGAGGTTAATCTTGCATATTAAGTACAGATTGGACCAACCAGGCTCGCTTGTTTCTAAAAAGAAAATAATTAGGCCCTAACATTAATTGTAGATGGCTGTTATCTGCGGCTGATCGTTCAACGGGCATCGCACGGCTGACTTATCCGTGCAATAGCATTCGAGACGCTTATCTTGCCGGCTCGATGCCAAGCCTAGCGAGAAGTGGAAAGAGAATTAAGGTTCTTGGCTCAAAGACTGGACATGTCCATAACCCACTGATCCTGTCGACTTCCTGAACTATGAAACGCTTCGTCATTTCAGGCAAATACACGTTTTGACAAGAAAAGTAATTTTTATGTGTATTTCTTGTCAGCAGAGGCTTTGACTGGTCCAGACCCGGAATACCCCCCTTCTACTATTGGCGGATACCGCTTATCTCTTATCTACGCGTACTGCCTAATTGGGAATAGACACCCGGCTGTCACCGGCCATTCCACTTGTATATTCGCTTTTGACATCTATAAGAACAGACTATGTTGGCCCCATAAATTGCTATTCACTACTAACAATCTAGAAGAAAAATATTCACAATGGGATCCACAGGTGGAAACTCAATGACTCAAGACCTGAACTCAGGGTATAATCTGGCCAACATGGTGTGGCTCATGGTAGCCTCTGCCCTGGTATGGATTATGATTCCCGGTGTCGGATTACTATATTCGGGACTATCACGCAAAAAGCACGGGCTATCGCTAATATGGTCTTCTGTCATGGCCATCTGCCTAGTTACTTTCCAATGGTTCTTCTGGGGATACTCTCTTACCTTCTCTCATGAAGCTGGCTCGTTCCTCGGTAAGCTTGACAACTTTGCTATGATGAATGTCTTGGCTGAACCCAGCGTCGGCTCTAGCGCCATCCCAGACATCTTGTTCATGTTATACCAAGGTATGTTTGCCATCATCACCGGATGTCTTATGATCGGCGGTGCCCATGAACGTGCTCGTCTTGGTCCTATGATGGTCTATCTTTTCATCTGGATGACCGTTGTCTACTGCCCCATCGCTTGCTGGACCTGGAACCCATCCGGCTGGCTCAATAAGCTTGGTGGTCTCGACTTTGCCGGCGGTGGCCCCGTCCATATGGCCTCTGGCGCCGGAGCCCTTGCCTATGCTCTAGTTTGTGGCAAGAGGCACGATCCTGTCGCTGAAGGAATCCCCGTTTATAAGCCGCATAATGTTGTCAATGTCGTTTTGGGAACGGTGTTCCTTTGGTTCGGATGGTTTGGTTTCAATGGTGGCTCTTCCGGTAACGCAACTATCCGTGGATACTATGCAGCTGCAAACACTAACCTCGCTGCGGCATGCGGTGGTCTTACCTGGATGATCATCGACTATTTCCGCAAGGGATTCAAATGGTCTACTGTGGGCCTCTGTTCAGGCGCCATCGCAGGTCTTGTAGGTATCACTCCTGCTGCCGGTTTTGTTCCTATCTATTTTGCAGTGCCAATTGGCGTTTTGGCTGCCGTTGGCGCTAACTTCGCTGTTGATCTTAAGCATGTACTGAAAATTGACGATGGTCTCGATATCTTCGCCCTCCATGGTGTAGGCGGTTTTATAGGATCAGTTTGCACCGGGCTCTTTGCAGCCGATTACATCGCCCGTCTTGACGGTGCCACTGACATTCCTGGAGGTTGGCTTAATCACCATTACATTCAACTCGGCTACCAATTGGCAGGATGCTGCGCTACCCTTGGTTGGTCCTTTGTTATTTCTTCTGTCATCTTGTTCATCATGAATTACATTCCTTTCCTCCGTATTAGGTTGACTGAAGAGGAAGAGTTTGAGGGTACTGATTCCGCTCAAATTGGCGAATTTGCCTTTCATACTGATGATGAATTCGACACTGTTACAGGCATCAAAACCGGAACCCTTGTAACCCCTACTCCAGAGAAGAGATCTCGTGCTAACAGTCATGAAGCTGTAGACAACATCCGGTCCAACAGTTTGGCAGATCTTGCGTGATCTGCATACCTTTGTTTTTGTTTATTTATACCTTGTAGTTAATTTTGATTTTTTGTTTTCTGATTCAAATTTTTCATAAACAGTAGATGTGAGCCGTGGCTACTGCGTTCCCTTAAAGAGTATCTAATCTTCTAATGTTTGCTTCTCTGCACAGCGATCGCTATCCCATTCTAATGTTTTTGAATCTGATTTTCCTTTCGCTGCGGCGTGTCGTCTGTGCAGCTCATACGCGTCTCTCGCGCCCATGAAACATGCTTCCCGCATATGCTTTTGACGTCTCCTGGTTACCTGTTTTGGCTGTTTTTGACGCTCTGCTTAGTTGTGTCTTTATAAATTTGTGCTATTCGAGCGTTATTGTTTCTTTTTTTGGTCACCTCTTTGCCTGGTTATGGTCGACTCGGTCCCAGAATAACGGCGAACCCTATATGATACTAAAACAAACTACACATGTAATGACCGCAAGCGCGCACACACAGCATGCAGTAACAAAAAAACCATAACAAACGAAATATAAAAAATGGGATTAAAAAAGAAGCGAAATGTTGAATTTAACAGACGGGATCTGAAGTAACGCGACCGCGTCAGGTACCGCGTGGAAACAACTGTGACGGAATAAGGCAATATATTCAGCAATCACCTGGCTCCCTGGATAACACGCGCGAAGCCCGACTGACGAGGATAAAGGCAGCCCAGACGAGTCGAAACCAGCTAGAACACAAGAACTACTCTGATGTCGGTCCAAATGTACAAACAATGAGCACGAATTATTTTTTTTCGTAGCGTCTGGACCAATATGAAAGATACAGACGAATAGTTCGAAGTATGTGTATTTTGCCAATCGATAGTTGACATAAACTTGTATCCTCCGCAGAGCACAGATTACACAATCAATGTCACAGAACCGACAGCAAATGGAAGAAAATTGTTATGATGATTTGTTGACACGCTGCATAATACGTAAATTGAAGAGATGATGCCTGTTAGTCGCACATTTGATGGACCAGAGCTACTGTGCTAGTCTGCTGCTTTTCATATGTATCCTCCGCCGTAAATGCGTCATTCATTTAAAACCAATAGGAAAGCTAGTCGAGATCAACAGGAATGCTTTCTACCTGGTCTTACAAGAAAAAGTTGCATCAGCCTACGGACACGAGCAATTATATAAATAATTTATCGATGTATCAAAAACGGTTCTTAACATCTTATATCACAGATGTATATATAGATTTAAGAAAGGCTAATGGTAGTCAAATCCACACAGGCAATTGTACACAGATTGGCATCCAAGGACTCGCCTGGAACACAACAAATGTTGTTTTTTTACATACAAATTATTGCAGCAAAATAAATTAGCATATGGACAGTTTATTTCATGCTGGTTGGAAACAAATTGGTTGATTTACGATACGTGCACGCAAAATAACAGTTACGTATTCGGCTCACGAAAGATTGCCGAAAGCCGCCGGCTCTTAAGTTAACACACATTATATGCAACAAAAAACAGTTTTATCACGGCATTGGCCAGGAATTAACGAAAAAAATTGTAAATTTCACTTAAAAAAGCAGGGTTAGGGTTTAAATATGTATTTCAAAGAGAACAAGCGAAAAAAAAGTCCAGTTCTGATCCTCCTTAGCTCAGTTGGAAGAGCGTCTGACTTTTAATCAGAATGTCGAGGGTTCGAGCCCCCCAGGAGGAGTTGCTTTTTTATTTTTTTCATCCAGATTTGATGATAGGCATGATTATTTTATGATTCTCATCTATTTTATCAATAGTTTTCAAAGAAACATGACATTACTACATAAGATATAATCTATTGGTCGTCCATTCCAACTCCTTGAGTAGCAGCCTTCAATGTGGCCGCAACGTTAGCGTCGTCAACATCTTCAGGTTTAGCAGCGACAACTGCAGCAGCAGCCTGAAGTGCAATATCTGCAGTGGTAGTTGCATCGCCTGGAACACCGTGATGTTCAGGATGATGATGGTGATGTAACGCGTGATGTGAAACATGAGCAGCATGAGCAACTTGCGCATGGGCGTGAGCTTGGACAGCGGCGGCAGCGGCAGCCTCAGCGTCAGGTTCTTCGTAGCCTAGACCGCGTTTTTTCCGAGTATGAGATCGCTCATGTTGAGCTAGGTTATCAGAACGCGAGAATTTTTTACCACAATAAACACATTCATATGGCTTTTCATCGGTATGAATTGATCGATAATGGCGTTTTAAATGCTCAGGACGCCTAAACTCACGGTTACAGACATCACATGTATACAATTTTTTTTCAATGGTTTTTCCTGTCGAATCTACTTCCATTTTACTGTAAGGTGCAAATCTGTGGCTCGGAGCGGTCGCAAAAGGCACACCGCCAAGACCAGTGATTAGCCGACGTTGTTGATTTACAGCTGCACCATTTTCAGACATGTAATTTTGTTTAATTTCAGTGTAGGCGTTTCTCATTGTATTCCATACTTCAGGCCAATCATTGAAAACTCCGTCTTTGGTTTTTTCGTGAAATAATCGATATAAATCATCATTGTGAAGCGTGCACGCTAATAATGAAGCGAGAACTTTAGTTTTCCATTCAGGTCTTTGTGCGACAAATTCCTCGCAAAGATCGACCCACTCCTGTAAGTGTTGACTATCCAGCAAAGCTGGAATCATATCCAGCTCGACGTGTTCTGGCATATCAGGGATGGCGTCTTGGCCAGGGGTCTGGTCCTCAACAATAATAAGCAAAAAAAGGGTGTAAGGGATCACGGATGACAAGGTTGCTATAAGAGAGGAAAAGGGGATGAATCACCAATCTTACCCTGACGTAAAGGAATTAAGTTGGTCTATGACCGGTCAAGAGGCTTAGGGTTGGCAGGAAACCTGGCGCAGGTACGGCTGGGTGGTGGGAATTGGAAATTGTGAGTTGAGTTCAAGTTTCGGTGAACAAAGTGACAATCAAATTGGCTGTCCCCGACATATTTATTATTTTTAGAGATACGCAGGATTTGAATAATGGTTCGAACACGCAAACGCCAGTCTCCTGTGGATACAGAGATTCTCGATACTATAGCCCTGCTTAAAGACACATTGGCAGAGCCAGATGATGCTTCAGATTTAGACGAAGACTATATAACAGCATCAACGAATCGTGGACACAAATTGGAAAGGGGAGCCAGAAGTGTCTCTATGGGGAGATTAGAAACAGTAGCCGGAGATGGGTATGGAGTGAAAGTAGTTGAGTATTATGGAAACAAGCGGGCTGTGGTATATAAGAA
The DNA here is from genome assembly GCA_030581755.1 of Crinitomyces ghanaensis. Classification (NCBI taxonomy): domain Eukaryota; kingdom Fungi; phylum Ascomycota; class Dipodascomycetes; order Dipodascales; family Trichomonascaceae; genus Crinitomyces; species Crinitomyces ghanaensis. The sequence continues at coordinate 55,253 of JAKTVX010000002.1, forward strand.
AAGAAGAACGATATACGAGGACGTTGACGAAGAAGAGGTTGATGAATGGGATGAGGAGACACCATATGACGAGATCAAATTGGATGATTTGTTGACGCCCATTAGTGATCCTGGCCAAGTGGTGACACATCCAGCGCTATCGAAGACATTCACATCGCCGACGCTAGCAGTTTTGGCGCGACGGACATTGGACATTATTTGTCAAGAACAAGAATATGTCGTTAAGCTAGCCAAACTAATGAGCGTTTTCTTGGGTGATGATCCGTCGTATTTATTGGCAGAGAATTTGCATTTACCGAAGATTGAAGGGGATGATGCTGGCGAGGACAACGAAGAAGAAGGAGATGACGACAATACTAACAGCCGAACTAGCAAGATCAAAGAGAAGAACGAGCCTGACACAAAGCATGAGATAGAGTCCGAACGAAGGATGATGACGAGACAACAGGCGACTAATGAAATGGATCCTTTTTTTGCACCGCCGGAGATTCAAGTTGACTATAGCTTAGGGATCTCGCACGAGCAAGCAGAAGAAACCAGGCAACTGACGCAAATTGTTCAACAAAGAATGGAAGAATTTATTAGATGTATGGTGAACATACGCTCCGGAGTCTTGCGGGCGGACAGATTTCGCAGACAGGTATATAATTGGTGTAAAGAGGTGGGAGGCGGAGACGAGTTGGATGATTCAGTTGCAAAAGATCCAGCGACTGGGCCACCTGTTGAAATCGAGAAGTAGAGGAATGAATCGCTTAATTGTTTTTAACGTAGACAGTATTTCTTTTGCTCAATTTGTCACACGACATGTACGACTGTTCAAATACAGGTTATTGCACTGGCACATTTTTTGCGAAACTATTTCACTTGTTCAATATTTGATGAAGGAACATCAACTATTTCCGTAGTCAAGAAGTGGTCTCTCTGTTTCTGAACTCATTGTACGACAAGAATGTCCATACGGTTCACGAATTTATGTTATCTATTCTTGAATTATTTCAGACATCAATGATTTGGACTGAGCACCACGGGCCAGTCCCGAAGGCTATTTCTGATCGGCGACAAACCTTGTATTGAGTCCATTAGATTAAGCGAATTTGTGAAGCCCTGGACCAACACACAAAGAGGACGCGCTCAGAGAAGGGCTAGAAATAGAAGAATCTATTTGCAGGACCTTGTCCGACAGAGCGATAAAGGAGAGAGCAATGGGTTCGACAACTATCTTCAAGATAAGGGATTCAAGTGCAAGTTCAAGGTTTGGTTCGGTTCGGTTTTCGGAGCGAACAATATAGAAATTACAATAAATACTGTCATGGAACGAGAACAACAAATATATTATTCTGGTTAACCAGTAGTACTGCCGGGCGAAAACCAATAACAGCGACTAAGCGCTTTTTGTCTTGGCGAAGGAAATCATTACAATGGTCCAGTTTACCCGAAAAAAAGTTACTTAGTAAATCACACTGAGATGATTATGTCAGAGGTCAAGGAATGAGCAAATCTAACTTTCCCCCATAATTGTGGCGGAGTCCGCTGTCGTCATCATCTATGACGTTGTCAGGCATTGTTAACGTAGTTCGTCTAAATTTAAGGTTTGTGTCACGTGACTGGGCTGTATTGACTTCTGCCAACAGAACTGTTAAGTACCTCCCCCTCCTTTCCTTTCCCAGCTGTGATTCTCTTATCGACGAACCATGTCAGACAAACCTAACAAAGTAGCACAATCATCCTCTTGGACGTCCTTTTTAAAGAGTATTGCATCATTTAATGGTGATCTGGCTTCGCTAACTGCGCCTCCCTTTATTCTGTCACCGGTATCACTGGTTGAATATTCGCAGTTCTGGTATGCTAGCCATGAGTTATTCGTAGCGGCAGCTCAAGAGCAAGATCCAGAGAAGCGGTTTTTGGCGGTAGTCCGTTGGTTCATTGGTACCCTAAGAGGACAATATTGCAGTAGAAATGAAAAGCTGGGATCAGAGAAAAAACCCCTGAACCCATTCCTTGGTGAATTATTTGTTGGAGTGTTCGACCAAGACCAGTCAAAGACTTGTGTCGTTAGTGAGCAAGTAAGCCACCATCCTCCAATCACTGGCTATTCTTTATACAATGATGAGGCTCAAGTATATTTAGAAGGATACAACGGAATCAAGGCCAGGATTTCTACTAGCACAATTTCTGTCAAGCAAAACGGACATGCTACCTATTACCTCAAGGCATTCGACGAGACTTATATGATTACATTGCCTGCACTTCATATTGAAGGAATAATTTTTGCCCAGCCATATGTAGAGCTTGAAGGCAAGAGCATAATTGAGAATTCCGCAGGATATAGAGCTGTGATTGAATATTCAGGCAAAGGATATTTTTCAGGCAAAAAGAATACCTTTAAGGCACACGTTTATAATGTAAAGGGCGGGTCTCCAGACAAATCACTATATAAAATTTCTGGGCAGTGGAGCGAGACGTCCAAGATTCGAAACGATGCCACACAGGTTGAGAGCCCCTTTCTGGATGCGAGAAAGATCCAACCTATTGAACTGAAGGTCAAGCCCATTGAGGAGCAAAATGAACTTGAGAGCAGAAGGGCCTGGTCCAAGGTAGCAGACGCGATTCGCCAGGGCAACTACGATCTTATTTCTCAAGAAAAGGGTAAGATCGAAAATGAGCAGCGTGATATGAGAAAGAAAGAGCAATCAGACGGAAACTCGTGGAAGACTAGATGGTTTAGAAAAGTAAGTGTGGCAGACGCGGATAAGCGGTACTTGGATATCTGCAAGTCATCATCTGTCGAGCCTGAGGAGCACTGGAGATTTGTGAGAGAAACTTATAACCAGGACTCTATTAAGCCACCGGCTTAAAAGACAGCAAATATTAAGCCAGTTGACATTTTCAAAGTAACAAGACATAAATAAATAATATATAATATTCAATACCACACATGCAATTCTGGGATTAGGGAAACAACGTATGTCTGGCTCATTTTGACCATGTCATCGTGGTAGACGTTTTACCGTTTGTAGATTGGATTCTATTTCTGGCTGAGCTAAGCGGAACTAGTTAGTAAATGTGACACTGACGCAAACTAAGCTGAAAGATCAGTAATTATACTATAGATATTGGGACCGCCACCTTGAGTTTGTCTAATTGCTGTGAATCTCTGGGCAGTAATAAATATAAACAATACATGCAAATAGTAGATTTTTTTAAAAAAATTGGCATTGTATTATGTTGCTAAAAAGAAAAGTACGAAAAAAACAAACAAACACTACCAAACGCTTGAGCCTCGTGACTTTGCACTTATTCCATGTCGCAGCCATATGATTTTCTTGTAGTCCTTTGGATTAAGCCCACATTGCGCGCACGTGTACCGGCTCCATGGCATTCCAGCGAAGCCGTCTACAGATATTGCGAAATCAATCAAATGGAAAATCACCTTTGAACCACAATAAGGTCCGAGGCTAATTTACTATTTTAAACACTACAACACTGACCTTTGAAAATAAATGCTAAGTGCCGAAGGACAGGCTCCCCCTGTGCTAATGTGCGAACGGCCGGAACGCTTGCCTCCTGAAAATATCTCCGGAAATTGGTTGCGGTAATCCGCCTAACCCTGGCCACATTAAAAAAAGGAGTTGTTGTTATTGTTGAACAATTGAGGCACTCAGGGTAAGGGTGGTGGTTAGGACTGAGGAGTAGCACTGGTATATTGTGTGTAGCCATCCGCCACTATTTTTTTGTGTGAGTCCATACAGTGTGAATCGGCCATAGCGTGGGTGTCATACAAACTCGTTAAGGTGGGTATGACTTGGCGCCTCACCACCAAAAAATATGTATTGGTGGTAGAGCGTACAAGGACATTTGAATAAAAACTATTGGTGTTTAACGATGGAGAATGATGAAATGGAGGAAAATTGGATGATGGACAAGAGTCAGGAGCAACAAACATTGTTGAGTAGGGACGGGTGGTAGCAGCGGAAGGAAACACGCGTTGTTGAGCAGACGACGCGTGTTAAGAAGCATGCAAAGATACACAATTGGATGGAAAAAGTAATATTCTAACGACTTATTATGAAAAACTTGGGAGTTTGGTTGTACCAGGCTGTGGAGAAGCGACAATAGAGCGCGAAATTGGAGGAAATGATGAAAAATGGAAGATTCACGTGAATTTCTGGCATACATTTTATTAAAAATATGAATTTGGTATGGAAAACTGGATAAAAATCGGAATTTTGCTATGTCAATGTTTTTTTATGGTGGACCGCAATCACGGCCGCGGAGCAGGGAAGGGGGGCTAGGCTTGCCCACAGAAATGCCTTTGTCAGAAGGGGCGCGGATGTTGAACGCCGTAGGACCCTAACCCTCGATCAGTGGGAGGAAAAAAAAAACACGCTCGCGTTCGAATATTTATATTTACTAACCAGAACACAAACCAGCAAACAAAAAAAAGAGAATTTTAATTTAGAGAAACGCGATGCCTAAGGAAACTAGATCTCGTAAAGCTAAGGATACCGGAGCCGGAAAGAAGAAGAAGGATCCCAATGCCCCTAAAAGAGCCTTGTCAGCTTATATGTTTTTCGCGAATGAGCAACGTGAAACTGTTCGTAGCGAGAACCCAGGCGTGACTTTTGGACAAATTGGTAAGCTCCTAGGAGAGAAATGGAAGTCATTGACTAGTGAAGAGAAGGAGCCCTACGAGCAAAAGGCGACTCAGGATAAGAAGCGATATGAAGAGGAGAAGTCTACTTATGATGCTACCAAGGCTCAAGAAGAGCACTACGATGATGAAGATTAAATCTGAGATAGTTTTGTTTTATTAATTGTATTTGGTCTATTGGTTAATAATTTTCTTTTTCTATTGTTAACATTTTTCGTAGAATAATAAATAAACTCCGCTCTCTTCGCGTAACACGTCTTTGATGGAACATTCCCAAACTTTATCATCACTGATTTTCCACCATTGGTACTTCGGAGGTTTAGTCGGAGGCTGGGGTAAATGGGTCTGCGAATTGGAATTCTTGCTTAATTCCGGAGACCCTTCAGCTTTTGAAACGCTAGCAGGTGAGGGCACAGACTGTGAGGGGAAAGGGAGAGCCGACGGAGCAGAGCTCGCGTCATTCTTTGTAGAGCAAGACCCGTCGGGCTCGCTGTCACCGGGAGTCGATAAATTGCTAGATGAGTCATTCGGCCCGCTACTATGTTTACTGCTATTGTTATCATTTCCAGTGGTAGTGAAATAGTCATCCTCCGTAGACTCAGGAGTTGGCAGGCTAATTGAAGACAAGTGGGCGTCTCGACTATTTGGAGAATAATTGTCGGGACTAGGCAGATCTCGTCTTGGTATATCTTCAGGAGCCAGTTTTCGTCGAAAGCACTCATAATGGCCAGTTTGGTGTGTACCTTTATGGCGAATTAAGGCGCTGAGCTTATACTGTACAATGGCGCCGGATCCATCTTTTAATTTGATATATTCAGTGAGAGACACCTTGCAAGAATTACGAGATGCGCCGAACCCACCGTATATCGATCTCGACAGGTGCAGTGCGAGTACTGAGGGCAAAACATGAAAGGATGTGGCCTTGGTTATGGCACTAGTTATTGAAGGCAACTTTGCTTCAATTTCTAGCGGCAAGTTATCCGGGTCCAATTGACTAGAAGTTGATGAAAGCCCACTCGCTTTGAGTCGGCAGTTCACGCAGCCATAGTCCTTTATATATTCAGGCTCTGTGAGAGATGAAATCAAAGAGTCCAGAGAGGCAGACCGTTTTTGAGGGACAGTAAGGGAAAGAACTAAAAACGGGGTTTTTGACGTTCTCGGTGAATACCCGCAAACTGAACAAGTAATACGGTCAATTGTCGAGCCACAGAAGGGAAACTGAGTAGACAGCTTAGCATTGGCTAATTTCTTGGCCTCGGTGTCCAAAGTTTCCAGAACAAGATGTAACATTTCGTGAGCGTCATGTTGAGAGGTCGAAATCCTTGAACGGTAGATACGCTCTAGAGCCGCAAGAACAGGCCAAGGCGAAATTGTTTTCTTATGATCCACTGGTTCATTAAGGGAAGCTAACATATCAAAAAGTGTCGAAGTCAAGATCAACGAATCGGACGAACCGGCTAAACCGAGTTCCAATTTCAAAAAATCATGTAGCGTCTTAATGCCTGCAAGAGCTTGAAGATTTGAGTTAGCGAAGCAGTCGTTGCCTCGATTCGCGAGACCTACAGTATATTTACCTTTTCTTTTGTTAGAAGACTTGCGAAACATTTCAATATCAGAAGACTCGGGAAGTACAGAGGGCGACAGTATATATAGAATGCTTGCAATGCCTAGAACAGTTGCAATTGTCCATGGACTGGCACGAGTCATAAGGCGTAGTTAAATATTAATTGTTAGTGCAACTTTCTTCTATAGCGGAACAAGCGGAGGGAGTAAAGTTAGGCTTGGTAAAACAAGGTGAGAAAAGAGAAGTTAAGAACGAGGCCAAATTAAATGAGATGAGGAGAAACAGGAAGCGAATTGAAAAACAACAGTTTTAAACAGCGTGCGTGGAAAGTGTCAATGAAAATCAAACAAAGCCTTAGACTCAGATAATTAGTTTCTACAAAATTTCACTCCTTTATTTTGACCGCTCCTCTTTTATTTACAATTTTCTATTTTCATTTTTTCTTCTTTTTCACTTCAATGTGTGCTCCCCTACTATCAAACTGCATCAGTGGGTTCTAGACGCCGTTAGCGAAAAGAGCTTATGTTCTGTCGTCGCGGCACCTTAGCTTGTCACCGTGAACAGTCAAGGTCCGGTACCGCAACGAGTGTAGAAGAGAAAAAAAATATTTCTACGAAACTTTGTGTATGTATTTCTGTGCCGCATTGTGCCTTTGCGTATATCTGAGCACATGGCTCGGGTATATTTCGACATGAAGAGAACCCAAGTTAGGCCACCTAACTCTAAGTCAATGCGGGAGCTTAGACACCCCGGTACGGCTGAGGCTAACTTATATAAGGCAAGTGATAAGAAGTAATTTGTAGCGAGCGACCACAAGCGATCGGCAGATAAGGAGTTGTGAACCATTTGGGTTTTTCCAATTTGCTAATTATACCTGATTGAGGACCGTTCGTGTTCCTTTTTTTTTTTTTTTAATATCCTTTATCTACATTTTTATTCGCAATGATCTCGCAATGGTTGATCCCCGCATTGGTGGTCGGCATGTTGGTGGCTGGATGTACTAACTCATTGTTGACTAAATTTCAAGATAACCAATGCGTCAAAGATTGCGATACCGATTCTCCAAAATTCTTTGAGCAGCCTGTATTTCAAAGTGTGCAGATGTTTGTTGCCGAAATGCTGTGCTGGATTATGCATTGGATTGTCACCAAAATCGCAAAGGGCCAGGACGTGGATATTGCAAGTGCCAGTGTCGGTGGGGGCTACGCAGCCATTGGGACTCCGGACGATGCAGAGGGGCCACCGCCGGAGCTTGAAGGCAAAAAGGTATCATTTTTGTCTATTCCTGCGGCACTAGATATGACGGCGACTACACTCATGAATCTGGGATTGTTGTTTGTGCCAGTATCAGTGTATCAGATGATGCGTGGAGCGGTGGTGCTTTTTGTAGGAGTTCTGTCCACTATATTTCTGCGGCATAAAATCACGAAAGTTCAGTGGCTGGGATTATTAGCAGTAGTGGGAGGAGTATTTCTCGTAGGACTCAGTGCTGCCTTTGAGCGGCATCCTCATACGGAAGATGCCAACGTCAGTGTTAAAGTGGTAGCCGGAATTGGTATGATCTTGTTTGGCCAGCTATTTACTGCAACACAATTCGTTTATGAGGAGCGATTACTCGAATTGTACACCTTAGAACCCCTAAGGCTAGTAGCATGGGAAGGGACTTTTGGGGCCTTTTTTACGATAGTCGGGTCAATTATCTTATATTTCATTATACCTTCGCATCCTAGGGCTTTCAATCTTACCACGGGACTGAGCGAGGTTACCAGTTCAAGTCCATTAATTATTTCTAGTGTCGGCATTATGATCTCGATGGCCACATTTAATTTCTGTGGCATTTCAGTCACTAGAAAAATCAGCGCGACTTCAAGATCCACTGTTGATACTTGTAGGACATTAGGGATCTGGCTCGTTTCTTTGCTGTTAGGCTGGGAGAAGTTCCGGTTTATGCAGCTAGTAGGATTTGGATTATTAGTATATGGAACACTGCTGTTCAATGGACTTATTGGAGCCAGTGCAAAGGATCCGTTGCCTAATGAGTTTGAGCATAGTTAGACTAACATGTACACTATTTTTATGTATTAGGTGTATCTATTAGCTATATTTATTTATATATCTTTCTCTTACTTATTATTTGTCTTTTTAGTTTGGTTTCTTCCATAATAACATTATTAATATCGTTGTATCGCTTTGTTATATTGTCTAGATTTCAGATGTTATAAATTCTGTTACAAATCCTTCTTGTCGTTACTTGCATAAACTCTGTCGTCATCGTCCTCAACTTGTTTAACAATTTCTTCCATCTGCTTGCTTTGCTTTTCCCAAGTAGAGGCAGCTTTCTTCTTACTCTTGTCGAATAGCTCTTGGTCAGGCAACCGGTAGGAGCCTCCTAATCTGTCCCACAATGTTGTGTATTGGCCATAATTGTAGTTAAAATACAAATGGTGGATAGTGTGGCAAGCGGAACCATTAATAACAGGATCGTGAGCCAAGTATTCACCGTCATGAATCAATACGGTCCAAACGTTCACAATCATGAATAAGGCAACATAGGCGACCTTCTGCAGAGGAAACACGAAAGGGAAAAGATGGTACGGAATCGACTGAAGATAGCCGTCAACAGGATGGAACGCGTGGGACGCAAAGGGAGTAGGCACAATCCATTTGTGGTGAGGCTTGTGCAGACGTTTATACACACCGGGAGAATGTAACCATCTGTGGATACAGTAAATGAGCATATCAGTAAATATCAAAAACAGTGGGAACTGGACGATTAAGTACCAAATGCCATATTGGGACACATCCATATAAAGCTTGGAATAGCCCTGTAGTTCTAGTAAAAACCAAGGGACCGTAAGGAGGGTCATCACTGGAATAGCAGAAAGAGCCTGTCGGAGCTCCAGGCTAACTTGATTTTTAAGATACTTAGGATGTTTAAAATTGGCTGGATCATAAACAAACTTATAACTCAAGCCAGCTACTGTAAGATACAAAATGTAGCCAAAAACCCAGGTAATGAGAAAGAGAGAAATTCCTTGACGGACCCACGAATCTCTTCCGAGCAGACTTTGGTCCATCCAAGGGGAGCCGCTTAATAAGCTAGGCTCACCATAACTCTCATGGTTACGGGTGAGACTTGACAGTGGTATGACTGACAGTATTTTTGAAGTCAGGTGAGAATATGATGATGATAATGGTGAACTACTACTAGTAGTATGGTTAGTGGTGTGGAAAGTTCCTTTGACGAAATTGGCGACCAGGCCATCCTTCGGAAGAAAATGAGCATATGTTCTATCGAACACAAAAGTGTCGAAAACTTCCAATACGAGATCCATGGGGAAATTCAAATGACTTGACGGGCTCAGGGACCTAAACGCCGAAGGGAAATGAGAGACTTAAATAAATGGACAGATCCTGTGCGGCGGGAGGCAGTGGAACGACTGGAAAAATACAAAAACAAAAAGGGGTTAACGTTATTTATTTATTTATGTATTTATTTCTGCTGCATGGTGTGATCATGAATTGACCAAAAAAAGCAATCATGACAGTTAAACGACCAGAGTTCAAGAGTGGCCTCGTAATTCACTAAAATAGGACTGGAAATTGCCCTTTGAGTTGCGTTCCAAAGGGCCTCTAGCAACTACTTCGGCTTCAATATCTTCCCATTTGGGTTTTTCAGCTCTTTTACCTCTATCTTGGAGATCTTGTTTTAGCCAATTTAATGCTAGTTGATGCAAAGAACTGTCTTTCCACGGACCGGGGGCCGACCCTGCAGAAATTGCCTTAGCAGAGTAAGGGTCAGATGATAAAATACGGCCCATGTGCATATGGACAATATGTGACGGCCATTGATTCATACCATCAAAAATATGAGTGGCATATACCTGGTTAGTATGTAGGTAAAATTAACAAGATGAGGATGCGATGCAAACGACGGAAACGAAAGTTATCTGATGTAACGTTCAAACCCTTTTCCATGAAGAGCAGGTTTACTTTTTCTCTTGTGGCATGCACAATCAGGTCTGTGGGGAGACCGAACCTTAAAAGAAGACAAACCAAAGGGGGCCGAAAAAAGCAAAAAAGAAAAAAAAAATAACAAGAGCGATGCACAGTGCCAAAAAATAGGTGCAAGCCAATGGTCTGCATGTGGGAATCTTGAATCCCGAAAGTCTGACCTGAAAGCGTGAAAGAAAAAAGAAAGAGCCACAGCAACCAAAAAAAAAAAAAAGTAACACAAAGAACTCCGTGCCAAAAGCTATACTTACAATTTGAGCGCCGCGCTTCTCTGTCTCGTTGTACAAAAAATCCAGCAATCTTTGACGAACGAGGACGTCGAGGTCCACTGTAACCTCATCCAATAACAAGACATCCCATGGGTGCATTAGGCCCATGGCCAATTGAACTCGACGACGTTCGCCGTCACTGATGGCATGCATTCTCCAGGTCAAGTCAATATCTAAGATATCAATAAGCATATCCCGTCGTTCTGGGAATTGGTCACCGCCAATGCTGCTTAAGAGAAGGACAACTGGAATGTCTCGGCGAACCATTGGGTTTCCAGCCCATTCGGTTCCTAAATAAGTGATTCCCCTGGCAGTCTCACGGAACGGATCCTTATCATTGATCCACACAGTGCCGGCCTTAGCTAGAGTCTTACCAGCTAGGATTTTCAACAACGTACTTTTTCCTGCGCCATTGGCGCCAATTAATAATGTGCGTGAGCCGCTAGGAAGATCAAGAGTAATTGGATGTAATCCTACAGAGTTGTCGGGAAACACATAAACAAGGTCTTTAGTTTGGATCATGTTTTTGAGTTCCGTTTGCTTAACAAATGTCGAGTGTTCAGCGATAACTTAAAAAGTCATATGTCTTGTGAAAACTATGGCGCGGCTGACGTTCTAAGCAACCAAGTTTCTGTTTGCTCGAGCACGAGTGCGCACTAACATAGAAAGGCGTACAGTGCAAAGACCGAATTAAAAATAATAATAATAATAATAATAATCAATGCGGAGCTCAATTTTTGATGAAGAGAACCCGTATTTAAAACGGATTAAAAAGGAATATAGAATCACCATTTTATGCTATGTTCTTTCAGAAGATTTAGTTAATAAATGTTGTGTGCTCAGCTGACTTGACTTGTGTCTCGACACAAAGTTACCAGTTAAATAAATCGATTCGCCTAGATCTTAAAATCACACATTCCGGCACTCCCTATGTTTTAAAAAGATAGAATTGATGCAAAGAAGTAAAAATATCACATTGTCCGTTCTAATTATTATGTAAGTCAATTTGGGTTCATAGGTCTTGTTTACGTTTTGCCTGTTACTATAGGGTTGTCACGGCCTACCATTAGTTTAAAGTTCATGTCGACGACATTGAAGTAATTAGTTAGAACGTCCTGCCTTCAACAGATTTAGAAACTCATATTGTCGACCAATACAAACAAAAACACGCAAAAGCACTAAGAGGCCCATAAAATTTTAAGCGATAAATAATCACGGCAGCAGCGGGTCACCAACAGCATCTAGCAGTCGATATCACAATGAACGATCATGGTTTGTTTCGGTTCTCATTGCCCCACATGTCGTCGTCAAAACTGCGGGCTAGTGGGGTATTTTTGTCAGGAGCATTATATAGCGTCGGTTTTTATGCTATGTTAGATTCCGCATTGTATTCATCTCACGGCAATGCATCTACCGTACATGTTAAGTTTGCAGATTGGCTGCCATTTATCCTATCGTCGTTTGGTATGCTCGTAATTAACACTGTGGAGAAGTCACGACTCCGATCCGATGCCTTTTCATTTGGATCCAGTAGTGCGCCTGAAGAATGGCAAGCGAAAGTAGTATTATTTCTGGGATTTGCACTATTAGCAGGGGGATTGGCGGGAAGTGTGGTAGTACTAGTATTGAGATACGTAGTACCTCATTATGGAATGCCCACTCTTGGAATGGGCATTTCGAACGTAGTAAGTAATGGCGCAGTGATGCTTAGCTGTGTGTCGTTGTGGCTAGCTCAGAATCTGGAGGATGAGTACAGCTACTCGTTGCAATTGTAAGAAAAGACAGATGAGCAAGCTCTGAGGAGAGGTACAGGACGTACGACTAGGATTAACTTATAGCAATACTATTATCTTATACATATATTAAGAGATCACATAACAAGCGTTATTTATTTACCAAAACCTGGCGAACCATGAATAAGTTTTCCAATCGTTGTGTTTCCCACATTTGGGGCATGCCTGCTCTTGAGGATGGATTACTTCTTGGTAGTGGTCGCTGCAATACGTTTGATGGGATTTGCAAAATTTAATTCCCTCTTCGGTGTGCTTCCAGATACAATCGTATTCGTTAACGCCTCTGTCCTTGCACCACTCCGCGGTTGAATCAGCCCAGCCCATTTGCACAATGTCAGATGTATAAGTTACACAGGTAAAGTGAGAAGAAGCAGTGATGCTATTTATAATCCAACAACAATTGACTCACGAGGTCAGCGGATAGCAGGGATTTGTAAGAATGCAGCAGAGATACGATAAAAAAAAAAGAAATCCAAAAAGAAAAAGGAAACGCAAAAAAGAAGAACAAGAAAATTTACATATTTCAAATAAAACCTCATATGATTTTCATGAGCTATTCTATTACAGTCTTAGATCCAACCAGTCAAATTGCTAAACAGCCAGGAAACCCTCCAGTCGTTCAGCTTGCCGCAAATATCGCAGGTTTCCCTCTGGCGATGGATGACGTCTGACCTATGTTCCGGGCAAAACGTCTGGTGAGCAGAACAAAAGTTTTTCTCGCGTGGAGTACGCCTCCAGACACAATCGTTGTTGTCAAAATCACAGTCATCGCAAAAATTTGAGGGCATTATTTGTTTTAATTGTTCTTACTTGCAACAATAAGAAATAGAGGCGTATACAGGGATGTAATTTGTGATGATGTCCAAGGTATGCTAAAATATATATAGACCTCTCTTTTCTTTTTTTTCTTTTTGATTGTCGAAGAAAAATATGATTAACTAGTATAAGTTGCATGTTTGAGGCATCCGGGTTGATTGCCTAAGATAGGCAGGTATCAGCTTTCCTGCAGGGCTTTGAACTTGAATATGCACGGGATAACTGATCTGCGGGGCTGTCTCATCTGGGCAACCTACGACAGACAGGGATAAACTGCGCTTTCTCTAGAACAACAACAACAGCAAGGAAGAAGCAGAAAAACAGGGAACAAAAAAAAGAAGAATATGATCATATCTCTAGTATACTAATGTACACACCTAATTATTAACTGGGGCACGCATTTCATCCTGAGTCATGGGTACAAAGTTGTCAAGGTCGATGTTCTGCTCTGTCGCTAATGCTTGACGAGCATGGAGCGGAACTAATTTGCTATTAAGTTCTGGGGCAATTGATAATTCTAATCTGGAAAAATTGAACAGCGGTGGTAAATCTCGAATAGGGCCTTCAGGATTCCTTGAATCAGGCAATCTGGTATTTGGATCTCTTAACTCGTCAAAAAACGGATGGGTCATGGCATCAATAGCCGAAAGTCTTACGCCTGGGGAATATTCCAATAGTGAAGATAAGAGACTAATTGCCTCTGGAGATGCTCGTCTGAATACCCTTGGTAAAGGATGAGGACGAATCTGAGGAAATCGGTGCTCCATATAATTTGGATTCATAGTGCGGATTTGTTCTCTTGTCGGAGTTCCTAAAACTTTTATAATTTCAACCAATTGATCAATTCCTGACTCACCTGGGAATAAAGGTTGACCCAACATCAGTTCAGCCATTACACAACTGGCCGACCAAATATCGATTTTCGTAGTATAATTAGCGGCTCCAAATATAAGCTCAGGAGCTCGATAGTATCTGGAACAAATATATGAGACGTTTGGTTCACCAGGGACTAGAACTTTCGCAGAACCAAAATCACATAGTTTTAGTATTCCAGTACGAGGATCCAATAGTAAATTTTGAGGTTTTATGTCCCGATGACATATTCCAAGAGCGTGAATATAAGCTAAGGAACGAAACAATTGATAAGTTAATAGTTTAACTTCTAAAGCAGGCATTGACATTTTTAAACGAGAAAAATATCGGGAAGCCCGGTATACAGTTTCTGGAACATACTCCAAGACCAAATTCAGATACACGTCATCGTTTTCGGACGTGGAGTAAAAGAATGCCTTGAGTTGTACGATATTTGGATGGGACACTCGTCTCATAATCTCGAGTTCTCTATTTTTGAATCGTTTGTCTTGTAGTACTCTCTTGATGGCCGCATCTTCACCCGATGGACTTAATTTTGCTTGAAATACTACACCAAAGGATCCGGATCCCACCACTTTATTTTGAGTATAAGCCAATTCACGAGTTTCACCGGTTTTTCCGTCTTGTACGGTTTCGCGCACAAGTTCAGTCATGATCACACGAATATGCGGGAGTAGTCGAAGGGGGCGGAATAGTAGTAGTAATACTGGTGGAAATAGTTATTATCTGACGTATCTGTAAGCTGCTGGTGAAATTAAGGCAAAGAAACAATCAAAACAAAACAAACTAGCTCGTAAGGCTACACTAAGCGGGTATACAAGTCAAGGTGGAGTAGTCACAGGGGTATGGGATGATGGGCAGCAGCCACGAGGTTAATAGTAATATAGTTACAGTGAGGGTATGGACAAGGGGTGGCAGGAGAGCGAGAGCGGGATAGGTTGACAAAAGCGAAAGCTGGATATAGTAAATTTCTTTTTTGGTATTTTGTTTATCCTTTCCGTTGTAATTATTCTTCAGTCCTTTTAATTAGTTTTAACGATCATACTATTTTTTTTTCTTTTCTTTCATTTTTCTATTTACTATTCTTTCTTTTTAATTTTATTTTTTTGAATAGATCTGACTAAGGTGCAAAGCGTACATATGTAGGCGGTTAGGACAAGGTGAAGGTGAGCTCGTGACACTGTGATGTCATCAGCAATTAACGTCATGTTTAGAGTAAGTAGTTAAAATAACAAGACACGCATGACGGCAAGGGTGGTAGATCCCGCTAAATAATTTTAAGACGAAGAAAAGCGAAGTGTGATATCGAAAGTGAAGAGTTGCAGTGTTATTCAAAAGAAAAGGAAAGGATACAAGATTAAATATGCACCAATAGAAAGGAAAGCAAGATGGACCGATAGAATGTATTTATCAAATGACAGGCATTGTGAATAGCAGATGTCTGACTGGCCTAATTGACAAATGACCTTGTTTGGAACGATCGATTGTTGGGTCACATGGAAGGTGGGGCAAAATGTGAGAGCCCCGCATTTGGATGAGCCGCCAAGTGGGCAGATGGTTAAAGCTGAAGGGAAGGCAAGAGAGATAAGGAGACGAACAAAAAAAAATAATTAAAAAAAAAATAAATAAAAAAGGAAAGGAAAAGAACCGGCTGCGTCAGGTGTGATAGCATGTGGAAAAGATAAGAAACATGGTGTGCTTCAACAATAAATACGACTATGAGTGTTTCAAAAACACATTTTAATGAGCAGATAAAATAGATTCAATTGCTAACAGTAACTAGTTTCGAAAGCAAACAGATTAGCAGCAGTTGGCGTTCAGCCGATTTGCGGGACTGACTGCAATCAAGGTTTAAGTTAATGCAACGTTAGGCCGCACGGTGTGGCGTATGGGTTAAGCGCACCCATACTCACACACACATAGAATTACACACAAGATACAGATAACGAAAGGAAAGAACTGAAGCCATGCAGATAGTTGAAAAGATTTTTGGCAGCCGGATGACGCCACAAGAGAGGATGCGGAAACATCAGCGGGCGCTGGAGAAGACGCAACGAGAACTTGATCGAGAACGACAAAAGTTAGAACAACAGGAAAAGAAACTGATTGCAGATATCAAGAAAAGCGCTAAACAAGGACAGATGGGAGCATGCACGGTGATGGCTAAGGATTTAGTCCGGACACGCAGATATATCCAAAAGTTTTATCAAATGAAGACTCAACTGCAAGCAGTATCGTTGCGAATGCAGACCGTAAGAACCAATCAACAAATGATGCAGTCCATGAAAGGCGCCACTCAGTTATTAGGATCTATGAATCGATCAATGAATTTACCAGGGCTGCAAAGAATAGCTATGGAATTTGAGCGAGAAAATGATATTATGGACCAAAGACAGGAGATGATGGACGACGCCATTGAAGAAGGAATGGAGAACGATGAAGAGGAGACGGAAGAAGTAGTCAACCAAGTGCTTGATGAGATCGGAATTGATTTAAGACAGGCTCTGGGAGAAGCTCCGTCAGGAGTCCAGGCTGAGACCTTAAAGGAGAAACGGATCGCACAGGCTGTGGGTGGAGGAGACGACGCAGATGACGATTTACAAGCTAGATTAGACAGTCTGAGGAGGTGATGAACAATCTCCCTTCAAGCAAATATTTATTTTGACCTTATAGAAAGATGGAGGGTGAATGTCTTTATTTCAAATATTTAATGAATAGATTAACTTGCCTATTTACAGGATCGCTGTACTGTATCTATGGTATACACTCTCATATCTGGGTTCATTAATTTCTTATTTCTTTTCTTCGTTGCAGCATCTATAGCAACTTTTGATCCTCCAAGTATTTGTAAACTTGCTCAACTGCCTCCTCTACAGACAGTTGGTGGTTCAACAGATGCACCTCTGGGGATTCGGGAGCCTCGTAAGGAGCAGAGATTCCAGTGAATTCTGGGATTTCTCCGGCGCGAGCCTTTTTATACAACCCTTTAGGATCGCGTTGTTCGGCTACTTCAAGAGGAACGTCCACATAGACTTCAACAAATGGCAATCCAGCGGCTTGATGAATTTCCCGAGCAACTTGTCGGTCAGCTTTATATGGGGAAATGAACGATGTAATAGCGATAGTAGTTGAATCAGCGAACAACTTAGCCACCTCGGAAATTCTTCGAATGTTCTCATTTCTGTCTTTTTCGGAGAATCCCAGGTCTTTATTCAAACCAAATCGCACATTGTCACCATCGAGGCGATAAGCTGTTTTGCCTTTTTGTAATAAATATTGTTCAAGAGCAGTTGCAATAGTACTTTTACCAGAAGCTGACAATCCTGTGAACCAGATGGTTAATCCCTTTTGATTTGTAAGGGATGCTCGTTCAGCATGAGTTAATCCATGGTGCCAGGTAATATTAGTTGACATGATATATGATGGGTGAAGAGACAGTTGAATTATTTAACAGTTTGACTCATTTTTTGTTCCTAATTGTTCTTCCATCAATCACGCAATCAGATGTGACCTCGCACTAACTTTATTGGCAACGGTTCAAAGATCTCCCATTGGGAGATTTGCAAACAATTTTACGGGTGCTTACGTAAGACAGGCAATCGACGTTTAAGTTAATCTTGTTAGATGTCAACCAACGGCGTGGGGCTGCATCGGCATCTTGCATGATAGAGATAAGCTGCATGTACGAATTTTACACAAAGACGACATTTTAATAGTCATCTTTCGATGAAGCCAATGAAGACAACAGCAGATCTTGGCTTAGAAACGAGTGCAGTTCAATATATGCCGATTGATGGAGTCATAGGCTAGTCGTCTGTAACGGAGAATACTGAAACAGGAAGATCCAATTTTCCTGCGCGAGCTAATCTGATTCGTTAACTGATAGGATATTAGCTATTCTGATAAGTAAAAATAGCTATGGCTATGGTTCGCTCTTCGGACCATGAGCTTAGGCGTTGGCAATACCATTCCCAATCGGGAGGTGAAATGCGGTAGACAATGGGTCTTCTTTTCATAACTGCTCATTAGATTCATTGAGTTTTTGAAGCAAACCATAATTGCCTCAAAGATTTTTCGGCAGCGTCTAAGTATGTTGGATCGCTGGCTTTAAGTATGATGCTCCTGCTTATTTGACTGTCCTGTGGCCGCGACAACTTATATCTGCATCCATACCATTACGGACATCCTCTTTTAGACTAGAGTCCCTATCTATTCCGAGGCGGGAGTTTCTGGTAATCTTCAATACACAGCAGGTGGCCAAGCGCGAGTTCTTCAGATCGTCCAGAATACGACTCAGAAGAAAATGGGCTATGCGAGTTGCTGAGACCTATATAACTACTAATGAGAACAGACAGCACAGACAGCACTATGAGATCAGAAAAAAAGGGCTAGTTCCTTTAATATTTTTGTTTATGTCAACGGATTCGACTGCTCACGCAGACTAACGCACTTCAGACTTCCTCTTCTCAGATCACTATTATTAGCGCTTGCGAGATAAGATAAACAATAGAAAAAAACGAGCATATATAGTTCTATCAGAATTCAACTGCAATAGGTGTAGGCAATCGTCTCTGGTTCTGTGGTTTCGTATTTTGAGAACATTAGGAACATACCATTCTAAAAGAATCTTATCAGTGACGTTAGTACAAATCAAGCCACCAAAGAATATCAGCAAATCTTCATATCTACGCGGGCAATAATAAAGAGCATTTAAAATATATTCAAAGAAAAAAAGCTCAATAGTGACAAGAGACAATATTTACAAAAGAGCACGATAAAACCATGACATGACATTAGTTATTATATCTGCTTAATCGCTTAAGCCTTAACTGCCTTAAGGGCGGCAGCACGTCTTTGCTTCTTAAGCAAACGAACTTGGAATCTCTCAAAATCAGTGAGTTCGCGTCTTCTGTTCTTTTGAGCAATGGATTTGGCCCAGGCGGTCTCAGCCCATTTGGCGTCAATATCGGCCTTAGTCCAAGCCTTAGCAACGGCAGTTTGACCAGCAGCACGAGGCAACTTGGGAATGACAAGATCAGTAAGAGTGACGTGGGTCAAAGAAACCGCTTGACGGGGAACACCAGACTTGGGACCGTCAACAAGGGCTCTCTTGTGGTCGATAATCTCAACAATAGTGGCGAGCTTTCCAGCGCTGGGTCCTTTGTTGATCAGGACGACACGGCCGACCTCGACAAACTTCCAGTTGGCGCCAATAACAACGGTCTCGGACATGTTTGTTGAATGTGTTTTGTCAGGGTTGGTTTGACTAGAATACGATAACCTTGAAGTGACGCCAGCGGCTGAGAGTGGGTGAATTTTACCTATTTTGGAAGGAGGACTGCTTTTGTTGACGTAAGCAGAGGCCGAGTGAAATTTCAGTTTAAATTCCCGGGCAAGGTTTTCTTTCCTTTTTACACAGCGGATGATGGTTGTAATTTGCGTTCGAGAGATGTGATGTTCGAGTATCGCCTACTCATTAGAGCACACGTTGCCATGCGACCAACTTTTTACTGACGCTGCAATTGATTTTCTTTCTTTTATTTGGTTATTATATTATTCGGTTTGTACAAGTGCTTCTATCTGGCTTCTTAGTGATATCAAACTCAGTTAGTATATTAGGTGTCTGTATTTGGCTTATTAGTCGTGTCTCCTCATACATCAAGTTGCTGTCTTGTGTGTTTGGGCTACTAATCGTATCGCGGTTCTTTCCATCGCTCCTTATCTTGTACACGACTCCATATGAAATCAGACATTGGCCTTCCCACCTTAATGTGAGCATCCGCTGCCCACAACACATCTAGATGCGAATAGTCCGGAATCTCTAATTCCTGAAAATCTTTAAGTTGCTCAAAAGTGTGTAATCTGTTAGCTAAATGGAAGGGATTGACTAAATTGTCCTTTCCAGGGATAACTAGTTGCACTGGCGGAAAAGTCTCCCCATCAAACCATTCTCCAATTTCTTGATTAAATGCACATCCATTATTGGCAAACCCCGGTTTGCCTATCCACCAAAACATTAACTCCGCACTCACATATACTGGACAAAATATAAACTGTCTGTTTCTATAAAACGCACCCCACAGCTTGTCGTCCCACCCGAAAATGTAATTAAATATACCGTAGCCGAAAAATGTGAAAATTCTTTCCGGTAGAATGCGACGAGAGGCATACATCAATCCAATAAAGGAATGATATCCAAAGCAAAATCTATATGTCTTATATCCCATACTCCGTACAAATCGAAAATACCATCTATCCAACTGAGGACCGGCATAGACCGCCGGCGCCAGGGCAGTAAAGCTACTCAATTGGTTTCCCATTTGGGGAATATTGTCCTTACATAGCGCATAAAACGTCTGTGTCGTGCCCTGAGAATGTCCGACAAGGGCCACTTTGCTTGCTCCAGTCTCTTGTTTAATGTGGTCGATCATGGTTGGAACGTCTATACATCCCATTTCTTTCATTCCCCATTGCCACATCTTGGCGTTGTATTTGGAGAAATTCTTATTTCGCGGTCGGAATCCACATCGATTATTGCCCAACCATACGTCGTACCCTGCTTTGCTCAATCGCATAGCCAGGCTGGTATCTCCACTAGTACAGTATGCAGCAGAAGACTGCAATAATCCATGGATCATCAAAATTGGATAGCCGGGCTTTTCTTCATTGTCAGTAGTACCACCTTCATGCTTCAATCTATGCAGGATCAGTTCGAAGCCATCAGGCGTATAAACCGAATACCTCTCCACGTCTAATCCACTCAGTGCTATATAATAATTTACATCGGTGGTCAATTTTTTCTCAGCTTTGGTTGGTTTCTCTAAACTGCGGCGAGCCAATAACAGTTCCGATTCAGAAGTCGTCTTGCTAAACCATAAATGTCCGATTGCGAAACATACTGTAATAAAGAGAAATATAAACCCAAGAATACTTGAGCTGATATAACAGAGAATCACTACTAATGTATTAGGCGACCTGCCAGCCCTGGTTGTTAATGCAATGGCATTGGATCCGTTGAGCCCACTGGAGCCCTCGGGGCCGCTCATTGTAAGAACAGGACGTTATCAACAATTAACATTCGGTTAACCGACTAGGCATTAAGAGAAACAGAGGACAGTGGACTGCGGGTTAGGGGAGGTTTCTTTCCTGACATTGATAGGCGATTGAAGTCCAAACGCTATTTAAGATCACGTGACATAACGGTAAGTGCACAACTGGTCGGTAAAGTAAGAAATTTGGTGTACACAGTAAAGTTGGAATATTTTGTATTGTCGCCGCACCGACACCACATTTTTTGTTCACCTCTCAACAAAAATGACTTGGTCAGTTATCCGAAGGTATGCTACTTCGGCTGCACCAGCAACAAACTCCATAAAGCCTTCAGCTAAGCCTGTTGTTGCATTTAATGACGTTTTTTCCGACTTAGAGACTCGGTTCTTCCGCTACAAACTTAACCGTACTAATCGTAATCTTGTATTCCGCCCTCGACGAGCAAAGGAACTAGAATCCCGTAAACATGCTGTATTATTCCAAGGAGAGCCTTTACGACCGTTGGAATTTAGAGGAATTCCCGGTCAGGCCTCTTTGTACCAGCTGATCAACGGTATTTCAACAGTAGAAGATTACCAGAAGGCAAAACAAGTTGTAAATGACTATGCCACATATGCCCGAGACAACTTGCGACCAAAGCATTTGGCGCTACTGGCACGCCAGGCTGCATTCCTTGGCCAACTGCGTGACGCTTTAGAGCTATTTAATCATACAAATCTCCGAGATATAACCACTAATTCCAGAACTATTGCCAAGGAAATTTTAAGACTACGAGCGGCTGGTGCTTTAGCCAATACCAACGGTCTTGTTTCCCCCCTTAATTATGCTCAATCGGTATTAAAGGCATATCAGAGTGCTGTCGCCCTTGATAAGACTGCTCGCATGAGTGCTGGCTCTACGTTAGCAGCTGTTTGTGGGCTGTCGTATAGTTATAAAGCCATTTCTGCAATAGAATCGTCTTCAGAGGCTACGAAGAAGGTTCAAGCTGATATTTTGACCCAGTTAAAGTCTTGCGTAGATAAGTTTGCGGAACAGCAATCTACTATGCAGGCAGTACTGGACAAACGCGCATATTCCAACTTTAATAAGCTGGCAATGTTAGTGGATGTTCGTCTCGGTATTAAAGGATTGAACGCCGCTGAGGAATATGGAATCAAAAATGAAAAGATAGATTTGAACAAACTGCGTTTGCTGGCAAGAAGTTGCAAGACAACGCTTCCTAAGGATTCGTTTGACAACTATGTAGCCAAAGTATGCGAGTCATTTCCTCAAGAGGCTGCAAGTAGGAAAAAATTGAGTGAGGGATCAGAGAAAGGGGAGGCTGAAGAAGAATCAGCCTGAATGTACATAATAATAGCTGCGTTTGCGATTTTGAATATTAAAATAGGACAGTTCGCTTAAAGAAAGGTCAAGTTTTCCTTAGATAGAAAGAAGAAATCCATTTTTAAACCTAGAAACTTTTTTTTTTTTTTTCACTTAAATGCATCTAGTTGGCAAGTGTCGGTCATTAATGACGAACGTATGCTCAGTACTCTTAGGGAGCTTCAATCCTGCTCCACATGCGTGCTCGCAGAAGCCATATTAAAGTATGGACAGAACTCTCCGATGGCGAAGCTCAACGACAAATGAACGATTCTGACAAATAGACATGTAATCGCCAATGAAGCACAACGTAATATCGCTCAGTCGTAGAGCACCTCTTTCCTTGTTGTTATTCACTTCGACTTCATAACTATTTCTCCGTATGGCACAGCCTGATCTAGCCTGATCACGCCTGCATCAGCTAGGCTCAAGATTTCCATAAACTTCTGACATTTCAGACTCCTAGGTTGTTCACCATATATTTCAGAAAACGTAACTGGCGCTGAGCATGAGGTCCACTTAGGAAGTTGTTCAATATTATTACGACCGTTACACTCATAAGTGTTACCAGACTGGCAGTCATCCAGTGCATAGTCTGGACCATTATCACTTTCCCATTCGTTCAGTGAAAACACATCTCGTCCCTCGTGCATATAATCATTTGAGAGGTACGACATGTGGCTGTTTCCTGAAGGAGTAGATATCCATAACGGGGTTCCGGTATCGTAAGCCATATTACCATTTACACCCGGAGGAAAAGTTCCTAAAGAAGACGACGGGTGACTTGCATGAGGGCTATTATTGTGGCGGCCAACTTCTGCACTCAGTTGACTAAAGTTCTTGTAGTTGCGGCCGATTTCTGCGCTGACCTGACTTAGCTCGTCGTCGACCAAAATGTCATCATCAATATTCGCAACATTGCCAGCTTCCACATTATTCACTGCGCAGACACAGGCGCTCTGAGAATCCATCTGCGTCACCCATTCTTTTCTCTGGTGAATTACTAGACTTGTCAGTGCCGTCCCAAAAGGTTCTCCGAATAACGTCGCGTATGTGTCGGCAATCGAGTGGCCCAACGGCTTGATGCGAGCTGCGCGGATGTATTTCTGGGATATCATTTCAGACGCATAAGTCAGAGTGTCGAATGGCTCAATACAGATGGTTTCATCGACATCGCATAGCCGACGACGCCGTTTGACTAACGGGTTATCACAATTACGACTGAAGACACTAGAGCTGTCCGTTCTGCCGGCTGCCTGTAGTGACTCTTGGCATATCTGGGCGACAATACTGGCATTGCTATCGCCTTTTTGCTCATCATCACTATGCGCAAAAAATTCATCGTCAGCCGATGGACTGGGAAGTCCTACTGGGTTATGTAGAACAGCAAAGTCGAGCTGGGGTGCGGGGTTTGACGCCAGAATGTCCAAATTACCGTCTGGTAAATCATAATTGTAATTGAGGTCATTGCAGCCTGCGCGCTGTATCAGAGGAAGGTTCCATGGTGCAAAACCGGGTCGGGCCACTGTGCTGTTGCGATCCATCAGCACGTCGGACAAAGATATGTCGATGTCTATATTGTCAAAGGGCATTCCATCATCGTCGCTTTGAAGCTCGTGATTTAACTCTCCATATCTGGTTTCAGGCGATGGACTAGGAGTCGGAATCATTCTCGGTGGCGCAAGAGCATTTGCCGCAACAGCGGATCCTACATTCCTGCTTAGAAATTGATGCATCTGCGATCTAGATTCCATGATCTCATGGTACAGTTGCTCCATGGACTGACTCACGTCTGTATCTGGGAATAAATCCGGTATCCCGTTAGAATTCACAGGTCTATTCAAGGGCAGTAGATTAGAGGATGACGACTTTGTTCTTACTGCTTTGTCCTTGAGCTCCACACTGGTGTCAATTCCAGCAAGGACTCTTCTATATAATCGAGAGGCGTCGCCAAGGATAAAGATTGACTGGCGGGCATAGGCTAGACATATTCCGTATATCAAATGACTCTTTGTGGCAAACCGAAGATTACTTACACCTGCGCTATCGTCAGTATCACTGTTGTCATGATTTGCATGCTGTACATGGCGGCAGAGCTTACAAATATTAAGCCCGAGAATTCTAGCCCGAGAAACGGCTCGGCCTGATCGGCCGCCCAGTCTGGCCATTGTCCACACTATAAATTGGTCAGAGTCTTGTGGGAACGTCATTATAAGCGTATGGAGATAGACATTAAACATGTACACGTGAATACGCGAACGCAAGAATATTTACCGAGTTCATTAGCGTGGCGCGCCATCGGCGCTAGGCTAGCGTGTTAGACGCATCAACGCGACGAGACATTGTGGTTGCTATAACGGGGATAGGGCCTTGTCCAAGAACTCTTACACCATATAGTTGTAATATAGTAGTTTCCCTCCTTTTTCCTCCTTCTGCCGAAATATAGCTACTGTTGAGATTGCCATTGAGGGCTATATGGGTGATCGCTAGTCTATATTTCTAGCGCTTTCTGTTAGCAATTGTGCGGAACGTATTTGTTTGACAGTAGACCCATTTGGTGGGTTGACTTTAGGTTTAATAAATTGTATACCGTCTATCTCTTGCCAGGGAGACGGTTAGAACAGATCTCGACATTCCATGGGTCAGTGAGTCGAGCCGCTGACAGCTGTCAAGAATCTCGGCCGACGGCAGTAGGGCTACTATCTTCGGGCAAAAAAAAAAAAAAAAAAGAGCGAAGCAGGCAAGCCCCACAGGGCGTCAGATATTGTCAAACGTTCTACATATTAACACCGCCAGCTATGTGGAATTTACATAAGTAATTTATAAAAAGGATTTTTTGATTTTGTTACGCATATGAGTTAACGACATAAGCCTTACATAATCAAATATTGGAATCATGCCCATTGCATTGGGACATCGGGCGGCCACGGTCATTTATGTTTTCCCCTTGAAATATGCGAATTTATAAAAGTTCCATGTCGATGTTTTCTTTTTTTTCACATTTCCAGCCTTTTGGGCTAGCCTGATGTTTACGGAAGGCGAAGCCGCAAGTCGAAGGATGCAAGACGAGTGAAAAGGAACGGAGCGTGGACAAATGAAAAGTATGTGTAGGCAGGGCGAGCGACGAGCAGTGATGGGGATGGGAATGGTATCTGGTGGTGTTGATGTATTGACCTACGGCATGCAGAAACAATATTCTTTTGCGATGGAGGGGTTTTCATGTAGTAGATAATAAAAATTTTTTGTTTATTGGAATGCATGTGTCATCTGAGAGCCGCAACAACATCATCAATAGTTTGTTTCACTCTCCTATTCTACAAGTCAGACGCTAATCTAGGGCCCGTTGATTGAGGTGTCGGATTGACAGAATCAGACTAAGCTCTGGCGGAATTAGCCCTAGTGGTAAACCAGTCATTGATACGTGGGGTTTTTAGCAGTCGTGGGCCTCCAATGGCTGGCAATATAGTAGTCAAATATAGGTAGCAATGACCGCTAATGTACCCGGTTAATGGAGAAATAGCTGCCACGACGCCAGAATCCAAAGCTTCTATACTAAGAAATAGAATTGGCAAATAGCACGCTTTTATCTCTAAGAAATAGAGGTTGACAACTTGGCCAACATTTTCTTGAGACCAGGTATATATGAGAGCCATTATCATAGCCCTGATGAGGGTTATGCTGTTTAAAGATAGAACATAGTCCAGAGTCACGTTAGCACGGTAATAAAAAAAAAAAAGAAAAAAACCCAAATAGAACAAAGAGAAAAAACAAAAAAGAAATATAGGAATTGCTCCTATCCGTTTATATCTAATGATATAGGTGAATACAATTGAGATCCGGACAATCTCTTGCGAGCAATATATCATATAGTTGAAGTATCAAATCAAACAGAAATAGTTATGATTTGATTTTTTCCATTAGCCAAAACAAAATTCTGTAAAGTAAACGAGGAATTGGCGCAAAAAGTGGAGGCCAAATATTTTGTTAAAACAAAAGCAAATAAAATTCAACAATCGTACTTACCGATATTACCAGACCATTGAACAGCAAATAAAAGATATAATCCGATTTCTTTGACCTGAACTTTGCGACTTCAAGTTTTCGGCCGAAGTTATATACTTGTTAGAAGAAAGAAACGAAAAAGAAAGCGCGTCAAAGGTTAGCGCATTATTGATTAGGAAATTTCCGCCTTGTCCCAATTAGGAAATACAAACATACCTATGTATAACTCCAGCAAGTAAGCGACGCTGCTTTTGTCCAAAGGGCTGATAAGAGTGGGGGGAAAATACTGGGGCCGATATATTGCAGTTTGGGGTCGGCAGATGAAAAAGCTGGTTACTGGTTAGATAAAAAGACAATTGAATGTAACCAGATTCTTTCTTTTTTATGCCTCTTACCAAGTCGCCATAATTGAAGCCTATTGATTGTGTAAGGCCAATAATTGATAAAGTATATTATAGCATTATCTGACAAGACTAGTGAAAGTGCACATAGCAGCAGAATAACTCGCGTCACGGGCGGAATAGAATAAAATGCACGGGTTAGAGAGAGTTATTGCTTGCAGAAATTCTAAGCAAAAAAAATTGCTTGCAGAAATTCCCAAGAAAAAAAAAAAAAAAAAAAAACCGCCGAAGTTCTACGTACTCTGCTAGTTCGTGTGCCATGTCTAATGCTAGTATGCAGTAGAGAGGGTTCCCGTAACAATGTTTAAGTTATAGTTAGTCGGCCTGGGCTCCATTAAGTTATATGTACATTTCTTACACATTAAAGTAGGAAATTCCAACTACCGCCGCCGCCGCGGCCGTTGGCTATCTCGCCTCACCTAATGCTGGATCTTCCCAAACCGCACTCTATTATTTAACTATCGAACTAACCAACACCATGGCATCAAGTGTTCCATACGATCCGTACATTCCCAACTCGAGCCAGGGCCAAAATGGAGGCTCCAAGACTGCAGCTATCCAGGCGGTAAGTTTTTTTGTATTCGTTTTTGTTTGCCTCTTGTTGCATGTTGACTAACCACAGCAAATCGACGACACAGTCGGAATCATGCGGGAAAATATTAATAAAGTAGCAGAACGAGGAGAGAGATTAGATTCTTTGCAAGACAAGACAGATAATTTAGCAGTATCAGCGCAAGGATTCCGTCGTGGAGCTAATCGGGTTCGCAAACAAATGTGGTGGAAAGATATGAAGATGAGAATGTGTCTTATTGCTGGAGTTATTATTGTGATTATCGTGATTGTTGTGCCGATTGCCGTGCACTTCAAGTGAGCTAATAGTTGTTTGGTCTTTTTGCTGTTATTTTATTATTATATTGATATAGGTAATTAATTTGTCATGTCAAGTTATGTTGCACCTCGATGAATTTTTTTTTTTCCCCTCAGCTTCCTTTTTTCGATTCGCCTTCTACTTCTTCTTTGGTGTCTTGTCACCTGCTATTATTTCATATCTTTGTATGATCCAACAAATTTCCGACGCAGGACATAGACCATGACTGCCTGAAAGAGGCATATCCACGAACATTGGTTGAAAAACTTGTTCTGCCCTGTCGTGGAGACTTGTCTTCATTCGTCAGAGTTTGCTTGACTGTCATAAACGATAGTACGCCGTCAGGCAATAGGGATGAGAGTTGTAGACATAAATCACACAGGATAGCCCATCTGCCAGATCCGCTAGCTATTCGCTCGTCAGAGTGGTTGGGCCCTGGCAAGATTGACTCCGATTTTATTTGATAGTACGGATAGCAGCATATTAGTGCCTAATCAACCTTGGGGATCTCATTCTTCCGGCAAACACACATACCCTCTTGAACCAAACTTCCAATCACACAAAGTCTTGGATCTTGCGACTGGCTTCGTTTTTCGGACCTCGCCCTTTTCTGTCTTTTACGCTTTGGATATATCGCAAAATTGCCAGCCAAGAAGATGCCCTCGACTCCGTCTATTGAAGGGAATTCGCATTGCAGCAACTGTGAACGAAGCCTCGGGCATTAAACCTTTCGAAAGCCAGAAGAAGAATACCGAAGTTAGAAGGCGCGCCTATCTGCCTTATGTTTACCAGAGGCCGGCCAATGAAACGAGTGCCCGTCATATAAAAGCGTCAGAAGTTCAGCGTGCGCTGCTGATGTGTATGACCAAAGTATGGATGGAGCAAGTTCGTTCGATTTGGTGGCAGAAAACACACAAGGGAAAAGAAAGCGATTTGCGAGCATTATTTGCTCGGATAGAATAAGTGACAGTAAATAAAGAAGGGATCCATAATTTAGATTGCAGACGAATAAAAAGACAAATAAGCAGAGGTGAAGGCGCCGTGAGGGGAAGGGGTTGTATTCACATCATCATCTGCAGGACAAGGACATCCTCATCACTCGAAATAACAGAGGAAGAACAGAACATACAACCAAATTCTTTATATGATTCTGTCAGGAAAATGAAGTAACAACTCACATAATTTAAAAACACTTTAAATGATTTTGCTAGCCATTCTTCTATATACTTGTTATTTTGCCAACTCAATAATCTTCTCAAGTGACAAACTCTTGGGACGTTCAATTGGCAAACCAAGAATACGATCCCAAATGAGTTGAGGCAAAGGACCCAAAGCACGGGACACACCGAACGTAACAGTGTAGTATAGAGTCTCATGCATTCCATAGTGATAAAATAAGACACCGGAAGACGAGTCGACATTAGGATATGGATTCTTAGTCTTTCCGTGTTTAGTCAAAACATCAGGAGCAACCTCAGAAATGGATTTAACGAGTTTGAATACTGGGTCAGCAGCGACATCGGGACGAGAAGCAGCGAAGTTCATAAGAGCCTCAAATCTAGGATCAGGCTTTCTAAGAACGGCATGTCCGTAACCTGGAATGACTCTGCCAGAGTTAAGAACAGACCATAAATGGCTCTCAATGTCTGCTACATTATAAGAGTCGCCGATTTCTTTCTTCATGTCGAGCACAAAACGAAGAACCTCTTGAGCTGCAAGTCCATGCAAGGGTCCAGCAAGACCCTGCAGACCTGCTGAGTAAGAAAGATAAGGATCAGACAAAGCTGAACCAACCAAGTGAGTAGCGTGAGCAGAAACATTGCCACCTTCATGGTCACCATGAAGGGCGAAGTACAATCTGAGTAAGTTCACGAATCCCTCATTGTCACCTTTGCCAACCATGTTGGCGTAGTTGAGCGACCAATCGGCCTTGGGGTCAATTTGACCTGGAAGAGCGCCACCATTGCGGTAAGTATTTTGATAAATTTTAGCAGCTATTTGAGGAAGTTTGGCAATAAGGTCGAGGACATCATCAAAAGTGTACTCCCAGTACTCAGATTTAGGGATTCCTCGTTCGTAAGCCTTGGCGAATTTGGAGTCATGGTTAAGCGCAGAAACTGCAATAGCAAATTGAGTCATGGGATGAAGAGTAGAAGGCAGCTGATCGAGCGTCTTGGTGACCATGTCAGGGAGATTACCATTTTCAGCCAACTGCGCCGACAACTGGCGCACTTCCTCTACTGAAGGAACTTTGCCTGTTAAAAGGAACCAGAGCATGGCTTCGGGAAGCATTTCTCCTCCCTCAGGAGCTTTGGGAAACAGATCTTGGCATTCCTTGATAGTTTTACCGTGGAATCGAATACCCTCATTAGGGTCCAAGACTGAGCCTTCCCACAACATACACTTGAGACCTCTCATACCTCCAAGCAAACTTGAAACCTGGACTTCACCCAACGATTTATCACCGAGTTCAGTCTTGACTTTCTTGAACAATTCCCGTTTAGCAGGGATTGCCTCTTTGAGAGCGTCCTTCAAAGTGGACACATTTCTAACGCTAGCAGAACGGCGGATTGCGAACTTTCCTAGAGAAAACATTGATAAATAAGAAGAAAGGACAAATAAGCACTAATTAAAAGCCAATTAAATGGAATTTATATGGTAGTAACGTTCGGTTGTTCGGCATACCAGTACCCCGCTTTCCTATTTGGTTTTCAGCCGTATGTGGATTCGGTAGGTGATCGGTATAGTTGAAATACACAAACAAACAAGGCAATAGAAGGCGTTTTGGTGAAAAAAATGCGGATAATGCTCAATTATGTAAAAACAACATGTATATATGTATATGATTAGGCTAAGGGGATCTTTAATAACGCAATAATTGATAGTAGATTTTAGATAGGACAGTGCCAGCATATATTTACATGTCTATTTTTTGGTCCACAGAAGACACTACAAGCATTAAAGAGATCTCCATATATGGTGTACAGACAAGTAAGCCTCGTTAATTGAAATTAACAAAATTAGCGATTAAGAACAGTGAGCCATCGGCCCTCGGCGTGGCATGATCCCTTGGCTGGAATGGCGACTTGCCGGCCAAGGCTGATCGGACGTCCGGAGACTGCCGGCCTAAGCGTGGAGTGCCAGTCAATCATATAGTATTTAATATATGAAAGAGGCAACAACAACAAATGTTGAAAACATCAAGTTGATAATAAAAACTAACCGGCGGGCAGTAATTTAAATATCTATCTTACAATTGACCAGCTACATATAGGCTATCATATACTTCCTAGTATAGAAAGCAGCGTTGAGGGAGCCCAAAACAACCATGGCAATTGGTAGCGGTTTTTGAACCTTGATTGCGCGAGGAAGCATTCCTGCGATTAGTACCACTGAAGAGAAAATCCCCATTGGAATTCCGTAGTCTGAATTTTCCTTGAGAAGGTAACCACTGATTCCATATAGTGCGCCGACTGCTAAACCGCCAATTAGCGAAGGTTTGGATCGTTTCAGATAGAATCCAGTAAGTCCGCCGACGGAGCAGATTCCTGCCATAGTAAATGCTGGGTGTTCCTTGTTAGTGTGAAAATTGGAAACCATAATCTCTATGCAATAGTTTTATACCATTTTGTAAGTGCTCTTAAATCAAATCACAAAGGTGCTGTGCGGTATATTTAAACAACAGCCGGTGGCGGGGACAAAGTTTGTGGGATATGGTTAGAGTTGGGCATCCCCATCCCCATGCCTGAAACGGCAAGAAGTAATTATGGGATTAGTAATCCGACATTGAGAAATTGGCAGGGGAGGGAGGCAGCATGGCCGCTAATATCATAGCAATAATAATAAATGACACTCATTTGATACATCAGCTCCGTAATAAATTCCGTGGAAACAGACCTCGAAGATGCAGTAACCCAATTGCTGACAAGTCAGGCGGGATATTGCATAGCTAATGTTTGTGAAGCTTCATGTTATTATTTCTTGAGAGAACCCTGGAAAGATCTCGCAAGATACGGCGTAACGGGAGCATAGCCAACAAGATGGAGGCCTTCGTGATTTATTTTCTCAACTCCTAATTCTAAATATAATTATCGTAAGTTGACGGACAAATAACTAATGTGACATAGCCCAGTTTTAACTTTCTTACAATAAATCTGTCGGCTTGTTTTGAATGATTTTTAAGTATATAGTTTGTCTTATTTCCGAAGTCCAGAGCCGAAACTGCCGTGCGTGATAATGCCGCCGATCACTGCATCGGCCATGCGGACATGCGTTTTCGGATTCCAAGAATAGGCGGACATTAAAGAAATTGGCTCCACCTCCTCTAAAATAACTCGCAAAAACTGTATATAGCCAAGTTCTAAATTGCTAGGTATGTACGGCCAAAATTGGCACAGAACTGTTGGTAGAAAAAGAAACGTTCTGAAAGGGAAGAATTTCAGCCACGTGACAAGCGGGATATCTCTGCGGCTTGGCATCGTGCTGCTCGACGGGGTTACCAGATGAGTCTGTATCAACTGGACGAGGCAGTGGCACAACTGCTACGCCTGGAGACCTTCCAAACAGAAACATTTTCATCGAAGGATTACATTGAAAAGTTAAGTGCGGATCAAGGGACAACACTTGATCCCAAACCGTACATTCGAACGTTTGAACAAGCTCTTAAAGAGTTACAGCGATTACAGGATGAAACAAGGGTTGAAGAAGCGAATCTGGCCAAAAAGGCTAAAGATGCAGAAACAGAACATGCCCATAATATTGTTGAATTGAGTCGATATGTCGATACAGTAATGTCGGATTTCTCCCGACTTGAAGAACGCGTCGGAGACATGACGGCTGCTACATCAAGTTTAAGTGACAGACTGAATGTATTATCGGCGCAGTATGAACACACATCGGCGGCAGCATTCCTTGTGAAATGCTATTTGGAATTTGTCCGGCGCGGTCAATGTCCCGAGTTGGTAAAGATGTGGGAAGTCAGTGGATCGGGTGGAACTGGGGTCGGTGCAGGAGGTGGAGTAAACGGCAGCGCAAATGGAGCAGGCGGGGCAAGTGGACTTGGTGCATTTGAGGCCGGCGATCGTCGGCAATGCGCTAATGTTGTGGCACAGTTACAATCACTGAGTGCACGAGTGAAACCCAATCATCCGTCACATGAACATATCGACCGATTCGCTGAGCGGCTGGAAACAGACTTGTTGAACGAGTTCAATGAGGCCTATCTGGCGGCGGATTTAGCAGCAATGAGGGAGGCGGCAGATATCTTGACTGAGTTTAATGGAGGTGGATCTGTCGTACAGATGTTCGTGAATCAGCATGATTTCTTTATAGTGCAGGAAAAGCTTGTAGATACATCCTTAATGTCTGATAAGGACATGTGGATGAAGCTTTCCACATCGGACGGAGACGTCAGCGGATTTGAAGAAGCGCTCCAGACGTACATGGACGAAATTAAGACTGTTACGGCTTCAGAGACTGATATTATTGCGAGAGTGTTTCCAAAACCTGTGGTGGTGCTCAAAGTGTTTGTACAGCGGATCTTTGCCCAAAGAATTCAGCAGCAACTAGAGGATGTTCTGCAAGAGGCCGCCAGTTCGTCATCTTTAGCATACGTTCGGGCGCTGCATATTTCTTACAACAAAGTGGGAGGACTAGTCAAGAATCTAAAAGAGCTTTTCGCAGCCGATTCTGTACCGTCATTACCCCCAATTGATCCTGACGGAGATATCGGTGCAGTTCTTGATCAGAACTTTGCTGATCTATTCCTGCCGTATATTGACAACGGACGGTACTTTGAAGCAGAAAAAAGAAATTTGCAAGATGTTATCGCTTTGACATTTGTACGATTCCATGAGGGCCATAATCAGAAACGACTGACACGGGATCAAAGTATCCTCGGACGATTTGCATCATCCATGGAGAACCGTAATAGCAGTACACTGAGCGTCGACAGTACCATGTCGTCACAGACAATTAATGGAAGCAGTACTGGGCCGGGAGCTGGAGGAGTTGTTAATGAGAATAGTGGTGTCGCAGGAGCCCGCAACAGCACGGACGAAGTTAAAGAACAAAAAGGGCGTATCGGACAACTTATCCGGGCAGTCCGACAGCAGTCTTCAGGAACCGGTGAGAATGCCTCATCCGGTTTGTCAGGAGATCACAATCATCACGTCGACGAAGAAGATCTGGAGGTCCGGTATGATCTGGTGCAGCGGGTGCTGAGCGCATTTGCAGAAAGCGTGTCACGGGATTTGGAATTAAGCCATCCTGCTAGCATTCGTGCCAATGCAGCGCAACTGCTTAATGTGTTGATAGATTGTGTCGGCAAGGGATACGTAGATATAGGACTTGACGATGCACTGAATTTGTGCTCGGAGGATAAAGGCATAATCAATCTTAACTATTTAAAAGTTGTAGGAACTGCGAGTGGATCTATTCGGCTGATATCTTTATTTGCCAGAACGACATTATTTGCAATGGTTCGAACAACAGACGCAGTGCATGCGCAGATGGTAACATCTTTGAATAAATATGTGGCGAGTGTAGAAGACAAGGCTACAAAGATTCTTCAAAGCACTGTTGAGCTTGTGAGGACAAAACTGATTCAGTTATTAGGTCAGCAGCGGAAAAAAGATTATTCGCCAAAGGATGATCATTCCTCATCATTTTATTCGAACGGATCTAGCGGAGTGTCAACATCCAACTCCGCAGGTGACGTTGAAGAACAAGAAACCAACGTTTGTCGGGAAGTATGCTCATTGCTCAACGGGCTATATAATGTGACGCGTGCATCACTCGATGGAGCTAACCTAGATCAGTTTCTTTTAGCGATCGGGCTCGTTTTCCGATCTTTACTGGCAGGCCATTTAAAGAAGTTTAGTGTCAATCCTAAAGGCGGCAGAGTTTTGGCTCGAGACCTTCAATTATACCAAGCGACTATTGATCAATGGTCGTTAAGTCAGCTATCAGAGAGCTTTTCTATCTTGCATGAGATTTGCAGTCTGTTTACGGCAGAGGCGCAAGCTATTCCTGCGTTGATTCGCGGAAGTCATCTCACGCAGCTCAAATCAGCTGAAGTGCGAGAGTATCTTTCCAAAAGAGTAGACTACTATTCTAATTCTATTAATCGGCTGGTGGCGGGAGATGTGACGCAGGTGAGATACAATACGGGACCTCCCCCGATGTATGCTACCCCGCGGTTTGTATTCTAGATAGGATTATTTATACACGCATATATATAATTAACATAACATGATACATCATAAATAATTGTCTATACATATATACGGTCGTTACGAAGCAATATTGTCAAAGAGTTTATGGTGCTGCCACATAAAGAGGAAAATGACCCACGCGGCTACCGTTGCAGACTGCTTAAAGACATCTTTCCAAGGCTTGGCTGCAGACCGTTGTCTCACGCGGAATTCGGACCCTCGCACAGATAGGGGAAGACTGGGCGACAGGGGCAGGTGTTTTGGAGACAATCGGCTCAGATATGCAGGAACATAGTGAGGATATCTTAGAAACAGAACAATGATTGAAAAAGAAAAGAATCCAAGCCAAGCATAGACCATAAACGCCCAAAATGGAGAGGGCATCAAACAGATTGAGGTATGATATGAATCAGATGAGTGCGGGTTCAGCGGATCAGCTTTTGATCCATCAACCGTTATAAGCTGTATTCCAGGATGGCCAATGCCCATAGCCATAGAAAACGATTTAACGGTGAATTCGTCACAGGTCTGGGACATGCCTTTCGGATCGGCGTATAGGTGTTCCACATGACATGCATCATGGTCGTCGCCCGAAAAAACGGCCACAGGCTTGACAGCTGCAAGGATTTGCGAACTAACATCCGGTGGGATCAAAGTTTGGTATTGAAACCCACGAATGTAATCCAGGCCTTTTTTAGATTCTCTATATTTGCCGCAGTCGGCGTTCTTGTCTCTGTACAACGGCACATGGCTCAATAAGAATCTGGGGTTAGTGTGGGGTTGGGAATCCATGTCGGCTAGAAATTCCCGAGGCGGTGAATACACCGACGCATTAATGTTACTCGTCATAGAGATGGTGTCCAACAGCACAAAAGTGTGATTGGCAATTGTGACAGAGGAAGATGTAGGCCCGAAGTAAGCTTTGAATCTGTCCAGAGCACGAGGTACTAGGGTATCGCCATATCCTATATCGTGATTTCCAGGTAAGCTCATGATTGTACGCTTATATGCTGGCTTGGTAAAAATCCTGTTAAACCGGTAGTACTCCTCTAGCCACACAGAATCAGACCATTCTCTTCCTCCGTCAAAGAGGTCGCCAAGAAAAATTGTGGCATCAGGGTCGAGGACCTTGTGCATGTTGATCCAATTGCGGCGAAGATAACCGTCTACAATATACTTGGTAATGCTAAGCAACATCTTGTTGCGGCCGGGATAAGTGTTGTCGTCGACTAATTGCGGGTCCGCTACTAGAGCCACTCGAGCTATGGAGCTAGAACTACCAGTGCTAGTACTACCAGGGCCGCTATTAGTAATGCCAGGAACACCCCATGAACAATCTTTCATGGCATTGTAAGGATAATATCGTTCTCCATAGTATATAACCCACAGCCAGATAAACAACAGGCAGTGGACGTAAGACAGCTTGTAAGATGGAAGTCTCCGAGGAACAAATGAATACGAACCACCGGATCCCGATTCTTTTATACCATTGGAATGCAGCTCATGCAGTTGTTGCGGAACTGCACGACTAGACCTTCTACCACGTAATGCGTACATGCATTAAATAAGTCCACGGTGTAGAGTGCGGCGGATGTCTGACAAAAGGAGTTGTCTTAAAACACTAGCTCAAGAGAAAAATAAAGTTTTAACATACTACGCCTGCTGCCATGATCAACATGCTCATTATGTTGGACTAAACCAATAGATCACTACTATATTTTTATCCTATGATGGCCATTAAAGCCATGTGCTCATTTCACGTTTTGCTTACGTAGTGTTGGCTTTTCAGCCAGCTCAATACGTTCCTAGTCAAAGCTCGGCTGTCTCGATTACAGCTTTGCAATTCTTATGTTCTGCTAGTGAATACTTCGTAGGACTTTTCAGCCACAGCCAGCGCGGAGGCCGGGTTTGGCCCGGAGACCACCCTACCATCAGCGACCGCGAAGGAGACCCAAGGATCTGTCGGGTTTGTGACAATTCCGCCAGCTTTCCTTAGCTCATCAGTGACCTCGGGAAGCCCTTTCGACTTGAGCAAATGGGTCAAATTGAGTTGCTCTTCCCCTACAGTCAAAAAGCCTGACACTTTTCTTCCATTAATAAGCGGAGCGCCATTAGATTTGTCGACTATTCCGGGCAAAATTAAAGGTCCATGACAGACCGCAGCAACGACTCCGCCCTGTGCGTATATATCTCCTGCCAACTGATGCAAGTGTTTAGCATTTGGGAAATCGAAGTCGGTTCCATGGCCGCCGGCGGCGAAAAAGATTCCGAAATCGTTTGCTTTTAAATCGGAAGCCCTTTTTACATTCTTGAGCAATTTATTGAGTTCAGAGTTCGGGTTCTCATATATGGCCATGTCGGCGTCATTGAGGAATTGTGAGGAAGTAGAATGCTCATCGATGCCGACTCTGCCATTCTCCGAGGCCAGGACTACTTCAAAGCCCAATTTAGTGAAGTATTCGTAAGGATGCAGTGCTTCTGAATAGAAGAGACCAGTTTTGGCACCATCTTCATAGAAGGGGCCGTAATAGCCAGTTACAGCTAATAGAACTTTATGAGGAAGGTTAGACATGATAAAGAACTTGTCAATTGACAAAAAAAAATATGTTCAATTTATACGCTTAATAGTTTGCTTGTTGAGTTTGCGGAAGTTGGTTTTGCTCTTTGTCAGCAAAGCGCGCTTAACCTAGGCAGGATGGGGCAATTGCGTAAAAGGAAACGGAAAAACGGCGCCGGACAAATAAGAAAAATAAACGTAAATAATTAATAGACTATAATGTGGATCTTTATATCAAGACAGGGCTTCCAAAGCCTTTTTCGCGGTCAAAGTAGCACTTGCAGGATTAGGGCCAGTAACAATCCGGCCGTCAACTACGACAAACTCATCCCATGGTCCTGCAGGTTCTTTAACGTTAGCACCTGTTTTGGCTAACTCCTCAGTTACAAAGGCCAGTTTCTTTGTGCGAAGGTAGTTCGTCATGCCCATTGCCTCTTCTCCTGAGTTCGTAAAGCCAGTGACATTTTTGCCTTTGATGAGAATATCTCCAGCAGTGGAGGCGGGATCCTTAACGCCAGTCAACACCAATGGGCCGTGGCACACAGCAGAGACTACACCGCCATTGGCATAAATCTGGGATGCAATTGACTGAAGATGGGTTGCACTCATGAAATCAATGTCCGTAGCATGGCCACCGGCGGCATAAAAAATGGCAAAGTCGCTGGCATTAAGATCGCTAGCTTTCTTAATATTCTTGATAGCCACGTTGAACGGAGAATTGGCATCATTGTAAAGAGCCAATTCTTTTTCATTCAAGAATTTAGATGTTACAGAATGGTCGTCGAACCCTGTTTTACCGTTCTCAGAGGCAACAACAACTTGATAGCCATGAGAGGTAAAGTATTCAAATGGGTGCAGACCCTCACTGTAGAAGAGGCCACTTTTCGAGCCATCTTCGTAGAATGGTTCGTGTACACCAGTTACAGCCAGCAAGACTTTTTTCGGAAGGGTACTCATGGATATAATAAAGTAAAATGGCGAGATGAGACTGACCACTATTAATAATATGTTGTTGCGCGGCTGAATTTATCCGAGACTGACACGGAGAATCCGATGCGGCAATACTACATGTCTTATGTTAAATTACACGAGACACATTAAAGGATGTACTAGCTGCGAAATATTTTCAAGGGGATTGACGATTACTACTTTTGGCTAAACTAAAGTGCATTGAATATTTCAAATTTATGCCGGCTGTTTAATGCCCAACGTAGTTGACCCACACGTCTTAGAGTTGCAACAATCTCCAGGGGGCAGACAGGCCCGCCGCATCAGATTACGTATATGCTGTATGCCATATGGGCCTGTTAAGCGTGTTGGTGGCCTCGTATCTGGCCAAAAAGATCTCCAGTAGTATCATAATGGGACAACGACTGGTGATCCCGGGATCATGGGTGGCTATTTTCAGTAGTCTCTGTAGTGCCCTAGCGTATGTGGGAGCACTGGTTATAGCCATGTACTTTCACCATTATGAACCCACTGGGGAAAAGTTCGGATACCGGGAGGAGTGGTTGTTGCCAGTGACGCAACTCGTGGATGCGAGTTATCACGAGCGATCATTCTACCAAATTTGCATGGCGATTGGACTAGGGCCCAAATTTGTTTTGCCGGTGATGTGGGCAGTAGTGTATGAGCACAGGCTGAAGTGCTCATTGTTATTTATTGGTATAATGCGAACTATTGCGTTCTCTGGGGCAATCTATGTGACTCATTCAGACTGTCATGATTGGCACGATATGTTCCGCATTGCTTATATGGTCCTGAGTGGATTTTGGTATCTGAATATTTTGAAATATGACCGTCAAAAGATGACGCAGGCAGAGTCTGCCAAACTGCGGCTGCGGTTAGTGGGTATGATGGCATTAATATTTATTCCGATGGGCCATTATTTTACACAGCATCGAATGTATCAAGTGCCTGGTGCGTTTTCGAAATATGCGGTAGGCGAATGGGCATTGGTGCTATTGGATGTGGCATTCGAATTTGCAAGTGCGCCTGATTTTGATGATATAGAACTGAAAGTTTCAGGACGGAGACGGGATTTCGTAGACAAAGTGTAAAAAGAAGTTCTCAAAAATTTAACCGGATAGTGAATGAATAGACAGATATACTTACTGTTTTTAATTTTTTTTTTTTTTTTTTTTTTTTTTTTTTTTTTGGGTACGGTTCTCATATGAATGTTTTTGGTTTACCTCGTACAGTAAAGTTTATGACCATCCAACTCGACCAAAAAGTCGAGGACGTCGACGACGACGAACTCTTGGATTTATTGGATGATGAAGAAGCGTTTAACGGTTATCGAGAGCAACGCAAAGCAGAACTCGCTAGGCTTTTAGACACGGCTAAGCGGAATGCCAGAAATAAGGATCAGGGATACGGAGACGTGACGAAGGTGAACGAGAGGGAAGTTTTGGAAATCTCCACGAGCGTAAAGTTCTGTGTGGTGCATTTTTCACACCCTGAATTTCGCCGTTGTGAAATTATGCAGAAGAAGCTAAAAGTTGTTGCCCAAGATCATTTTGAGACGCGATTTGTTCAGGTGGATGCGGGCGAGGCACCATTTCTCGCGACCAAACTCAACATTAAGGTGCTACCATGTGTGGTTGGATTTGCTAATGGGAAGGAAGTATTAAGAATAGTAGGTTTCGAAGGGCTTACGGGCAATGGACAAGATTTTAGTGTCGAAAGTTTGGAGGATGCACTAGCTGATGCTAAAGTGATAAAGCGATTATAAATTCATAGAATGGGGCCACGTAATACTAGTAATAATGCTAACTCGATTTATTATACTTAGTTCCATTATCCAATAGAGCCTCCAATTTATTGCCTCCAAAATACCGTCCATGCATCCTTTGAATACATTTTTGTGCATCAAGGAGATCGCGGAACCGCACAGTCACGATCCCTTCGGATTCCAGGTCAAACAATGTCACAGAGGAAACCGCACCTATTTCTTCGCAGCCTTCTCGAATGTCGCTCTTAATATCCAGAATTGCAGCGGGATCTTGCTCTATTTCATCCAAGGTAAACACATGTTTGAGTACTACAGTCCGATCTCGCTTCGAAGAAATGGCCCTTTTTTCATTTTCGTCATCCTCATCCCAATCTGCTAGCCGCTCTTCCAACTTCTGTAGCTTGCGCTGAACTTTGGTCTTTTCCTTATCTGTCAACTTTCTATGATCCGTTTTGTTAGCCTCTTTGTCAGAGAATTGTGCAGGCTGTACAGAAATTCTAGCCGTTTGAGCAGTATTTTCAGACGTCGGCAGATATGATTGATCCATTAATTGAACAGCTAAATCCACGCTCTGTGGTTTGAAATATACGATCAATGCGTCACCCTTGGGATTGCCTTGTTCGTCCTTGTACAATTTTATCTTCCTCTCGCCAGTTATTAAGTCTTCGGCGATGACACCATATCGCGAAAACGCGTCATGTAAGTCCTGTTCAGTTGTCGACACCGGAAGATTCGAGATGTATATGCCAGTGTTTACGCGTTGACGTTTCTTATAGGGAATCGCGCTGTCGTCTCTCGGTCGCTTTCTTGAATTACTTTTCTTCTTGTCAGAACCACTTTCATCGTTCACATCCCCGCCATATATCTGCTGCTGTCGGGCAATTGCTGTATTGTCAATCACTGGGATCCACATTTTTGCTTTCTCGTCAAACTCATATTCGGTGCCATCATCTTCTTCTCGTATCCATTTACACTTCTCTTTCGAGTAAGCTACACGGTCATCGTCAGCCCATTCTGGAGGAATTTCAGGGATTCCAGACATCAAGATCTGTACGAATATATCAGCGTGACATATGACTCCGGGCACTCACTCAGTCCTCTTCAGCAGCCGAAATGCCTAGCGAGAAGAAGAATATCCGCTTAAAGTTAGTGTGGCCGCTAAGTTGACATAGGAGAATGACATGCCAGGGTACGGGTTGTAACTTTTATAAACCTAGACAAAAAGGAAATTTCACACTCTTTTTTCAATTATCACGAAGGAACAAATCGATTAATCAACGGAACTCAATCGACAATGCCCCCGAAGAAAGCTGTTAAAGAAGAAAAAATTTTATTGGGACGACCAGGCAATAATCTAAAGAGTGGTATTGTTGGACTGGCGAATGTCGGAAAGTCGACCTTTTTCCAAGCCATTACTAGATGTCCATTAGGCAACCCAGCCAACTATCCGTTCGCTACTATTGAGCCTGAAGAAGCCAGAGTTATTGTACCCTCACCAAGATTCGACGCTTTATGTGGGAAATATAAACCAGCCTCTGAAGTCCCTGCTTATATTACAGTTTTTGACATTGCAGGATTAACCAAAGGAGCATCTAAAGGAGAAGGATTAGGTAATGCATTCTTAGCCAATATTCGCGCAGTTGATGCGATTTACCAAGTAGTCAGATGTTTTGACGACGCAGAAATTATTCACATTGAAGGAGATGTAAATCCAGTCCGAGATTTACAGATCATCAACGATGAATTGCGACAAAAGGACATTGAGTTTACTCTGAAACACTTGGAAGCTGTTGAAAAAGTGACCAAGCGTGGTGGTCAAAGTCTTGAAGTTAAGGCTAAAAAGGAAGAGGCCGAATTTGTTAAAAAACTTCTTCAATGGTTAGAAGACGGTAAGAGAATAGCCAATGGAAACTGGTCTTCCAAAGAAGTTGAGATTATTAACTCAATGTATTTGCTGACGGCTAAGCCATCAATTTACTTGGTGAACTTGAGTGAGCGCGACTACATTCGCAAAAAGAATAAACATTTAGTCGGAATCAAACAATGGATTGATGAGAACTCTCCTGGAGATTTGATTATTCCCATCAGTGTTTCCCTTGAAGAGAGACTTTCACACATGGAGACTGACGCAGAACGAGAAGAAGAGCTTAAGACATTGGGCACACAATCTGCGTTGCCCAAGATCATCACTACCATGAGAAGTGCTCTTAACCTTATTTCGTTTTTCACATGTGGAGCGGACGAAGTTAGAGAGTGGACCATCCGAAAAGGGACTAAGGCTCCTCAGGCTGCTGGTGTTATTCATAATGATTTGATGAATACCTTCATTCTTGCGCAAGTGACGAAATATGAAGATTTGATTGAGCTGG
Organism: Crinitomyces ghanaensis; assembly: GCA_030581755.1. Classification (NCBI taxonomy): domain Eukaryota; kingdom Fungi; phylum Ascomycota; class Dipodascomycetes; order Dipodascales; family Trichomonascaceae; genus Crinitomyces; species Crinitomyces ghanaensis. Next base: position 97,790 of record JAKTVX010000002.1, read on the forward strand.
GCGATGACGCCGCTGTCAAATCTGCAGGAAAACTTCATCAAAAGGGTAAGGAATATGTCGTGGAAGACGGAGACATCATTTATTTCCGGGCTGGAGCTGGAAAGAACTAGATAGACGCAAAGTATTTCTTTTCTTTTTCTATGAAATGAATTTTATTCTAATTTGTTTCTTTTCTATTTGTAATATATCAAGGTTATCTCCATCGGGAGTCTTCATGATCAACCAGACTACTGTTACAAATCCGAGTCCGGCAATACGTTGCGGCAACGGCTGTTTCGTCCGTTGGGAGGTTTGCTGCAGGTTATCTCCGATAAGGTTGGTTTCTTCCACGCCTTTCGATTACGTCAACGGTAAATATATAAAGGTGGGGTTCCCGGGATCAAATTAAGCTAAACGGAAATTTATTATGGCATCCAAAGCACCCTCTTCCTGCTGTCTTAAGGCATTCAAACACGAAGGCGAGTCCACCGGTAAGATTGTTGATATCAATGGAATCAATACTTATGTTGCCGGCACCCCTTCCAAAAAGGTAATTGTAATTTTCACTGACGTTTTTGGCCATGTTTTCATCAATGCTCAACTTCTTGCCGATCAGTTTGCTGAAAACGGCTTCTTTGTGGTTATGCCCGATCTTTTTAATGGAGATGCTTTGCCAATGCCTCCGCCTGCTAACGCTCTTCAGAACTGGCTTCCTCATCATGGACCCGATGTAACACAACCTATTGTTGCCAAATTTTTGGAGGGTCTTAAGAAGGAGTACGATCCTACCTTTGTGGGCGCAATCGGTTACTGCTTTGGAGCTAAATATGTTTTCCAACAGCTCGGAAGCGGAGCTATTCAAGCTGGTGCTGTCTGCCACCCTTCATTTGTAACTATCGAAGAAGTTAGGGGCATCAAGGGACCTATTCTTATCTGTGCTGCCGAGACTGATCAAATCTTCCCTGAGGAAAGCAGATACCAAACTGAGGCTGCACTTAAAGAGTTGAAGGCTACGTACTTTATTACTCTGGCTAGCGGAGTTGAGCATGGATTTGCAGTTAAAGGAGACATATCTAACCCAGTTGTGAAGCTCGCAAAGGAGAAGGCCTTTTGGGATGCCGTTTGGTGGTTCCAGCAATTCTCCAAATAGATGAATAGAAACATGCTTTAGCTATTTGAAGGCGGAAAAAGAGGAAGATTTATTCTTAGCTTGTTCCCAAGTACAGAACGTAGATGGAACTCCGTAAAATGAATGCATGAAAACCTTTTTCCATGTTATAAGCTCGCAATCGGCAGTCGAGCTGTCATCGTTAGCAGTGCCGCTACTAAGTCCTAAATCTCGTTTAACAAGAGGCGAGCTTAATTGAGCCATTCGAGAATCTAGTCTTTTGAGGGCTTCGAATTCATTAAGTGCACATGCCCGCACATAGCAATTGGTATAAAAATCCATCAATAAGTCCACCTTATAGAGGTCTAATGAGGGACCTCTTTGGTACAATGAGAAAATGATATTTTGGTCAAATGAATCTTCTTCGCCGTAGACGTTTGCTTTGGCAGTCTCTTGATATACATTTTCAGTTAGATCCAATGTGTTTTCAGAGTGGTCGTATCCGGGATAATCTCCGTCATTTCGCGTAACTGCTTGGGCAGTTTTGCTGACTGGAGGTTTTTCTGGCCCCAATTGCTGCATACAGAAGCCGTGAGATCCAAGCTTATGACAGACGATTGCTTCGGACAGAGACTCCTGGTTTCCGCTCAACACCCAGCTACGAGCTAGGGTGTCAAAAAAAGTTGACCCATTCAACGAATCTTTTTCGCCCTCTTGCAAAATGTTGACGACCCAAACAACAATGGGGGTCTGTGGGGTCCTCGGAGTCATGTCTGCAGCCATTGAGCTATCAAAGCCAATAGACATTAGCCAGTCGGACGTCTGAGGGATTTCATATAACTTATTATCCTCTTCCAAGATCCTTCCAGCATTCGCGCTGGCAGATGTCTCATTGTAGTGATCTCTGTTTTTGTCTTTATTGATACTAAAATCGGTGCTGTTATCCTTCGGTTCTTCTGTAGGCTGCAAAGAGGCAGCCAAGTCCATTGTAGGCACTAGTAAATTTAGTGAGTGAATATCATAAGCACTTGGTAACTGAAACGGGATGGTTTCCATAAGATGATAAGCAGAAGAAGTGGCATTCGTAGGTGAACTATGAGGGTCTGTGCCGTTAACAAGAAACATTAGCGAAGCCGATGTGGGTATCACAAGTTCATCAAGACCTGAGGCCGAAGAAACAAACCGCTTTAAGTCATTGTTGAGTTCAATTGAATTCTGTAGATAGTTGTCAAGCCCCAGCAGTTCATATGTGCGCGGATTGAGCATGTCCGCTGGAACGGTATAATACTGATCGAACGGTATGCCGTAGGTGGTAGTAAAGAGCGCTATCAGACAAAAAGTTTTCAAACACATCGGAAATGTTTTAGCTGTTAAGTAATTTTTTTTTATTTTGCCGCCAATCTTTATAGCAGCACTACATAATCCCTCCGACATAATAATAATTTAACTTGCTGCACGGGCCGTGAAAATTCTCGGAGTCGATATATTCCTAGAGTTCGGTAGTCAAATAGCGTACTAAATACTCTATTATGTACAGATTCATTATTTACATATATACAACATTAATGACAGTTAAAAGAATCGACTGAAAAAACCTCCGTTCTTCTTTCTATCGCGAACCGCTTGAGGTTCCCATGCATCAATATGACCCAAGATGCGATCGCGCGCTTGGTCAGCTTCGAAATTTTTACCCAGAGCTTCCAAGAATTTTCCTTCCGGGTCCATAAGATAGAAGAAAATTGAATGGTCGACTAAATATTCATCGCCAGGTTTGACATCCTGCGGCGTGGAAAAATAGACGCGGAACTTTTTGCACACTTCCTTAATGTCATCGTAAGATCCTGTGAGCCCGATGATGTCTGGGTGGAACTCTTTGAGATAGTCCTTCAAAACCTCTGGGGAATCACGTGCAGGATCACAAGTAATAAATACTGGAGTAAGTTTCAGCGATTCACCAGGCTTGTTGATATCATCTAAAATTTCCGACATTTTATCAAGCTCCTCAGGACAAATGTCGGGGCACATAGAGAAACCGAAATAAATAAGGGAAAATTTGCCTAACAAATCTTCGGATGTAAACTGATTTCCATCCTGATCAATTAGTTTAAAAGGTCCGCCAATACTCGGTCTACCAACTGCCTGAGATTCTTCCTCTCGGCGCCGAACTTCCAACCGCTTCTTTTCCTTTTGAAAATAATAAGTCAGACCACCACCAACAGCCAGAAAAATAGCCATTGCCTTCCAGTTGACTAGGCCAGCGGTCTTGTCATATTTAATATCCTTCTGTGGTTTTGAACTTCCAATAGTGATACGGCTAAGAGGTTTTTTCGGTTTCGGAGTTGATTCAGCGGACGACTCTTGAGATCCTTGGCCAGGTTTAGGGGATTCGTTCCATGCAAATTTCGAGCTATGGATTGATCTGACCATTAACCGAGAGGCGATCCTCGGAGTTTGCGTAGATAATTGCCTGTACATGAATACGATGAGGTCTAAGATGGTATATGAGGTGATGTAGTCAAAGCCCGCATAGAATAACGTTAATTTAGTTGAGCCGTGCCGCACTAAGTGAGGCACGATTGAGACCCTTATGCCCCTTCGATGCTCTCCCCTAAAATGTCTTAGAGGAGCTTGAAACGGAAAGCGCTAAATAGTAAACAGCCCCAATCTTGTTTCAGGTTCCCAAATAATGGACCAAGATCCACCATCGCCTCCAAAACATAGGAGGCTGCCAGAGACTCCGCAGCCAGTTTTTTCTCGTCAGCCATTGTTGGGTGAGTCAATTTTTTTATTCCGTCCTTTTTTGGTTCTTCTTTCTATGATTTTTTTGTTTTTAATTCTCGTTTGTTTTTCGTGTCTAATGTAAACAAAACAATTGCGATCGATCGGCCAATGATCGCCAGGCCAGCGATCACAGATTACAAAAATAATTGAGCTAACCAGACCCATTTGAGAGCCCTAATGCGTCTACTTCAGTTCACGGCAGTCCTCGAGGGTCGCCTACTAGATCACTACATCGGTATTCTACATCGGGGCCAATTCAAGCGGAATGGACGAGACTAGAACACACACCGATCATAATTGATGATGATGAAGATGGGCAAATTATTGAAGACGATGGAAGGGCCAGCCATCCTAACGCGGCAAGTAATATTCCATTGAGAATGTCGATGCCTAGTGGGCCGGTCGATCATCAGCGTCATCCTTCAATTGTCTCTATTGCTAGCGATAATTCATTTTCTACGCAGGATGAACTATATCTAAACAGACCATTTTCTGCGCAGACTGTGTCAAATGTTTTTAACGATCCTGACGATAGTGATGAGCGTCACTTATTGGCGAATCCGTTGAACTACGAATATACTAATAATGATAATGACCGTAACGAGTACAATGAGAACGACGAAAATAACGAGGAAGACGAAGAAGAGATTGAAGACAATGGAGGCATTGAGACCATGTCTATGCATTCGAGTCCCACATTGTCGGAATATGAGCCTCCAAAGAGTCAGCCTAGACGTCATAAAAGCATGGCCCGGAAGCAAGTTAAACTTGTTCGCGGCAACCTTGTGCTTGATTGTCCAGTGCCTACGAAGCTGTACAGCTTTTTGCCACGGAGAGACCATGATGAATTTGTGTACATGAGATATACTGCGTGTACCTCTGATCCTGATACTTTCGAAGAGAACGGGTTCACGTTGCGACCAGCGATTTATGGCCGAGAGACTCAACTGTCCGTTTGTATCACCATGTACAATGAAGATGAAGTTGCCTTTGCCAGAACGCTGCATGCAGTCATGAAGAACATAACCCACCTGTGCTCGAGGAACAAAAGCCGAATGTGGGGCAAGGACGGATGGAAAAAGATTGTAGTGACCGTCGTGGCCGATGGAAGATCAAAAGTTAATAAGCGCGTCCTTGATGCTCTAGCAGCAATTGGAGTGTACCAGGATGGTATTGCAAAAAATTTCGTCAATGGAAGAGAAGTCCAAGCTCATATTTTTGAATATACTACCCAAGTATCGCTTGATCCGGAAATGAAATTTCAAGGTGCGGAAAAAGGAATTGTTCCAGTGCAAATGTTATTTTGTTTGAAGGAAAAGAATCAGAGAAAAATCAATTCTCATCGTTGGTTTTTCAACGGCTTCTGCCCACTGCTGAATCCAAACGTCTGTGTCTTGTTAGATGTAGGAACCAGGCCCGGATCTACCACCATCTACCATTTATGGAAAGCATTTGATAGTGATTCGAATGTTGCAGGTGCATGCGGAGAAATTAAAGCCATGACTGGAAAAATTGGAAAGAACTTGTTAAACCCATTAGTTGCTGCGCAGAACTTCGAATATAAAATGTCGAACATTCTGGACAAACCTTTGGAGAGTGCATTTGGATACATTTCTGTGCTACCCGGTGCACTTTCTGCATATCGGTATCTGGCATTAAAAAATAATCCGGATGGCACGGGGCCGCTGAATTCATATTTTAAAGGAGAAAGCCTCCACGGGGCTGAATCAGATGTTTTTACTTCGAACATGTATCTAGCAGAAGATCGTATTTTGTGCTGGGAGCTGGTGGCCAAACTCAAAGAGAAATGGGTACTTCGATACGTGCGAGCGGCTACTGGTGAGACAGATGTACCTGAGAGTGTAGCTGAGTTCATTTCTCAACGACGTCGTTGGTTGAATGGATCGCTTTTTGCTGCCATTTATTCGCTAACGCATTTCCGGCAAATATGGAAGACAGATCACTCTAAGATTCGCAAAGTCATGCTTCATGTGGAGTTTGCCTACCAGTTTTGTCAACTGGTGTTTACCTTTTTCTCGTTGGCCAATTTCTTTTTGGCATTCTACTTTGTCGCAGGTTCTCTTCAGTCGATTGCAGGCAAGGCTGGGGAGATCGTATTTTTGGCTTTCAAATACGTATGTATTTGTGTGATTGCTGCTCAGTTTGTGCTATCATTGGGAAACAGACCTCAAGGATCTCAAATGTTATTCATGGTCAGTATGATTGTACTTGCGATTGTCACGGCATTTGCGACAGCTTGTGGATTATATTACGTTGTCACTACTATTATTAATGAAGGGTCGGTAACTGTTGGAAGCAATGCTTTTACGACGATTGTTATCTCGTTGCTTTCTACTTATGGGCTCTATGCGGCCATGTCATTTTTGTATCTTGATCCTTGGCATATATTTACGTCATCTCTCCAGTACTTTTTGCTGCTACCAGGATACATTTGCACATTACAAATTTTTGCACTTTGCAATACTCACGATATCACGTGGGGTACTAAGGGAGACAATGATCAAAAAGTTGATCTGGGTTCTGCAGTGGTAAGATCTGAAGCTGGAAAAGATGTTGTGGAAATTGAGATGCCAGCTGAACAGCTGGATATCGATAGCGGCTATGATGAGGCGTTGCACAATTTGAGAGAACGCGCATACACGCCACCACCGGGACCAAGCAAGGAGACAGTTATCCAAGATTACTACAGGGAGATTCGAACGAGGGTAGTATTGGTGTGGATGGTTAGCAACATGTTGCTTGCAATGATTATGACGCAAGTGTTCGGTTTGGAAGATACGGGCAAGAATGTATATTTGCAAATTATTCTGTGGTCTGTGGCAGCTATGGCAGCGTTTAGAGCATTGGGATCTATGGCCTATCTGTCCATTCAGATAGTTAAATATCTATCTGAAACCAAATACCGCACTGCTAGACGAATTAGAAAGTAAACTACAAATAGATACTACAATAAAATAACTCTGAGTATTACGTTAGTTAACAATCAATCAATGCAAGCATATTTGGGTCTAGGCCACCGGAAAAGTCAAGAACAATTGGGTTTTTACCAAATGAAGTTGAGACTATTTTTGATGCATCGGCCGTAGCGCTAAAAATCCAGCCTCCATGGAAGCCTTTTAGAGTGGTGAGTTTTTCTTGGGTATAAAGATCCCAGACTTGAATAGTACGATCATAGGAGCCCGAAATAATCTTATTGCCAAACACACGCAATGACCGGATCAAAGCCTTGTGAGATTGAAGAACTGCAGCGCAAGTGCCAGTTTCGAGATGCCATATCCGAATAGTATGATCATTTCCCGCGCTTAAAACATATTTCCCGCAATCACTGACTTCTACCACTGCCAAACTCCTGGAATGCCCATGAAAAGTTCTTAGTCGTTGTCCAGATTCCAGATCCCACATTTTTACTAATGCATCGCCGGCGACGCTGAAGATATAATTACCATGGAGACGGATAGAATTGATAGCTCCACCGGAGTCAACAATGCGGTATTTTTCAGAATAATTTGAGTCCCGATTTGAGACACAAATACTACCATCTTTGGAACAGGATACGATGTAATCGTCTGCAACACCTACTGACAGGACTCCTGCAACATGACGGAATACCTTGCGGATAGGACGAAATCTAGATGCATCCCATATAATACACGAACAATCACTTGATCCTGACACTAAGATCTTGGAATCCGATTGTAGACACAAGACCGACCCTGTGTGGAATACTTTAGAAGTTTCCTGGCTCAACGTATGTAATAACTGACCAGTATCGATCGACCATACTTTAATGGTATTATCCCTTGAGCCTGTGATTATACGACGGCTCTTATCTATAGTGACGCAGTAGACGCTATCGGAATGACCAGGCAGAGCCTTGGCTTCGACATTTCCGGCTCTCCAATTATTTTCCAATAATTGTCTTGCCTTGAATAAATATTTCCAATTTATGGACAGATTGTCAGCGAGATATGGTTTCGCTTTCCAGCCATTGGCTAAATAAGCTTGACACCATAGCCAACTAGTGTTTATCATGCTGTTCCACTCATGACAAACTAGACCGCAAGATAGCAAGTCCCGGAAGTCCAGGAACTTAAGTATTTCTAAGAATATATCAGAAGGGATGTTAAATTGATGACCAGAGCAATGTCGTCTAGAAGATATATCATGTTCATCGGCGGCCAGGGTCGAATCATCTGCTAGTGACAGCGAAGGAGTCAACCGGTCATCTTTGTACGCATAATTTCCAGCAGTACTTGAGACGTCGTTACTGACACAGAAAGATTGTGAAGAGTCAGAAATTTTCGAATATGTGGAATTTGACGAGCATGATGAGCTCTCGCTAGTCTGTCCGCGATCAAAAATACTCGGCGTTCTCGCAGAGATGCAAGGAAGGACGGAAGGTTCAATGTCCTGAGAAACGTCCTTAATGTTAGTAGTAGTGTTATTATTGCGTTGTTGCTGACGAGTCGATTTTCCTCTAGATGAAAAAGGGAATGTCATGAGCTCCATAAAGTGGTATAAATGCCGTTGGGCTGCCAAAGGCTTTAGTTTAAACTGAGCCCGATTCAAAGAAAACGTACTGCTGTAAGACAGAAGTTTATGAGAAACTGATTGATCATCCATGGATAGCAGCCACCTATGGGTGTAGGAGGATAAGCCGTATATAAATATCCAGCCGGATGGCTGGGGTAAGAACTAAGGTGTAAAGTGCAGATTCAAGTCGGGAAATCTAGGGTTGCATTCCATTTTGATTATGCATGGGCGGGCCGCAGACACTGGAAAGTTAAGTTCGGCTTTGGACGTGAAAGACTACCATGCCTCAATGATTGCTGCCCCTTCATGTCATTTATTCTACATATTAGACATACTCAGTAAATAATAACTAATATTCTCAATTTTTTTTTTTTAAAAAAAAGGAAAAAAAGAAGACTCGGACCTTTTGCTGTCTTCTGAAAAAATCATGCATAAATCTGTTGCATCAGGTACGGCAGCTTTGAACTAAGACCGCGTCAATGCGCGTAACGATGGGAGAGGAAAAAAAAAGAAAAAGGAAAAGGGAAAGAAAGAAAAAAAAAGGGTCAAAGATTGCTTATCGGCAAATGTTGGCATTGTTCCCTTAAATGTATAAAATGTAATGGATAAAAAAAGCAACATCAAACTTTAATTGGAAAAATGCGAAAGAGAGTTTCTAAGATAAGGCGGCGAATTATCAGATCGTGTCTGCTTAGTAAGCTGCCACCACCAGTATATTGACATCCCCGCGATTCTCTCATCTCTTTTTTTTTTTTTTTTTTCTAAAAAGCTTTGACTGAATACATTAGAAATAACAAACCAAGAATTCTATTCTATAAATGCTTTTTTTCTTTTTTTGTTATTATGTTGCCGTAGGATAAAAAGCGATTGCGCAGTGGGCCTGATTTTCTTTCTGCATAGGCATGCATGGAGGCGTGTTGTTTGCATGCATGCAGAACCTTGGACGATTTTTCATTGACAGACATCAGATTGGTAGGAGAATGTAGTAGGGAAAAAATAGATTTAAAACGAAGGGTCTTTTAGGTAGTATTTAGTTAGTTTATCTATCACTCGATTTTACGATCCTAGCGTTCACGAAGTCTGGTTCGTTACCCTATGTTGCTTAAAAAGAACCTCAGTGTTTCAGACCGGACTGATGACCTTGATAGCAAACCTCAAAAACGGCATTATAAAAGACACAGAATGCTAAGTATTATTTCGCAAGAAGAGAGCAATGAAGTACCTTTATCGACCTTCGTTCTGCATTGAGACAGGCTGCAAGAAAGATTATGTCGACACATATGGAGAAAGGACTGAATACTGTATTGTGCATGAAGATTACTGCAAACATCCAATTGAGGGGATCTACGTCTTTAAAAAAAGTAGGCCATGTCCTGCATGTTATGTTCAAGGAAAAGCGAATAAGGAATGTGCAAATACTTGACAATTTTATAATATACAGTGATTCGCGCGTAGTCGGAACTTCTCTGAATCTGTACCTTGCCCAGTTTCTTCTGCCAGTATGCAATAAGAATACTGATATTTAGTGCGTCGGTGCATCGCGATCTCTTTGTAAGGCTCCCAAAACTGCTTCTCGCTTCTCTAATGGGTTTCGAACATTCAGCCCGCTGATTAATGTACTCAAATCCATTTTAAATGTATAACACTTGCAAAGACCGGTACTCGAATGTTTTCGTGTAACTGAAAACGGCAATGGTCCCATTTCCCCTGGCCCCTGAATTTTTCCGTTTGTTGATTGCCGCATTGGGAAGTGCAAATCAAAACATCACCCATCAGACCTCTGCCAACAACTAACATGCAGTCTCTGCAGACTGGATTATCACGTATTTCCATTAATGAAAACATAGATCCTCAGCGAAGGTCCGCGAAGCCATGCGGGCCGTCTCGAAGTAGTAGCACAACCAGTACCGGCAGCAGTTCAAATATACCTCGGCATCCACTCCTCAAACTAGCACTTCACAATAACCACAACAACGGAGGGTCAGTGATTCGGAGACCCCATGACACACTTTCGGCTTCTAGATCAGCAGTTTCCAGATCCAATCCACTTTCTGGAATCTCATGCGGGGATGAGACCAGGGAATACTCTTTAGACGATTTTGAGATCGGGCGAAAGCTTGGTAAGGGCAAATTTGGGAAGGTGTACTGCGTGCGAGAAAAAACGTCGGGGTACATCTGCGCATTGAAAGCCATGGAAAAAAAGGAGCTGATTGAGTATAAAGCCGAAAAGCAGTTTCGCCGGGAAGTGGAAATTCAATCAAATTTACGGCATCCTAATATTTTAAGATTGTACGGGCATTTCCATGATGCCAAGCGTGTCTATCTAATAATTGAATATGTTGCTCAGGGCGAGCTATTTAAGGTATTGCGCAAAGAAGGTCGATTTTCTGAAGGAAAAGCTTCGAAGTACGTATCACAAATGGCAGATGCATTACAATATCTTCATAAGAAGCATGTCATTCATCGAGACATCAAGCCAGAAAACATCTTGCTTGGAACGGACGGAAACATTAAGATTGCCGATTTTGGATGGAGCGTTCATGCACCATCTTCCAGAAGGGCAACAATGTGCGGGACTTTAGATTACTTGCCACCAGAAATGATCGAATCTAAGCATCATGATTATAGGGTGGATATCTGGTCACTTGGAGTCTTAGCTTATGAATTTCTCGTTGGTACACCTCCTTTTGAAGAGAGCGGACACTCTGCAACGTACAGACGGATTGTTAAAGTTGATCTAAGAATTCCATCATTTTTGTCGCCTGAAGCGTGCGATTTAATTAAAAAGTTACTACAACACGATCCTGAAAGAAGATTGCCTCTTCGAGATGTCAAAGCTCATCCATGGATTATTAAGAATCGCCCTTCATGGAAAGATTGCTAACATAAATAAACTGAAAATTAATCATATTAACTCTTTACGTAGAGAATCTAAAACTGAATTCATCATCATCATCAACCTTCTCATTTCCATTATTATCATTAGTTTCGGATTCATTAATCCGTTCATCTATGTCGTCAACAAACAAGCTGGTAGTTGCATGCCGAGCAGCTGCCGCCTGATCCCTGTTAGCAGTCTCCTCTCGTCGCGGCAATTGCCGGCCACTAGAAAACATCAATTCGGCTTCTCTTTGTGCCGCAGTCCCTTGTGCAAATTCCATAAATCCAATAGATTTAGTTGCCGCCAATCGCGATTTCTTAAATCGCTTGTAATTAGGTCTGTTATTCCAGTCAGAGGGTGGCCTACTAGTTGAGATAGCCGTCTCTCCATGCACTGGAAAACTAACTTCCACAATAGCTAGCTTTTGAAAGTCAACAATTTCCTGCGGAGACATGCTCGGCGAATTCGCCAGGACGGAGATCGGACTTGCCCGAGCGCCTGCACTTACGGGACTTCCGTCACTGACATTCGATGCAGCGTCCAACGAATGAGACGCTAAATTGGGCAATTGAGAGAGTGACAGAGACTCTCCGATGGTCTCCGCGGTTTCTGGTAGAATCGGACCCGATGATTCGCCTGATATGTCCACTTCACTGGCTTTTGTTCGTTTCATCGGGATAGGGTTCAATAATGGATCCTCAAACTCAACCTTTCGTCGTTGTGGTCGAGACAACAGTGAAGATCCAGAAGATCCAGTCACAGTATGCGCCGATGGTCTGTCATCCTCCAAGTTGACACCATCCGTAGGCGAAGCTTCTTGTACGAGCGACGTCCTCTTCTTTTGAGAGAACAAATCCAGCATGTCAATTTTGTTTGTTCTCCGGGATGGAGCAGTAATTATTTTTTGCCTTTTGGCTGATCTGTCCTCTAATAGAGAGGGGGTCAGCAATCCTCCCACAGCACGCTTCATTAATGGCGTACTGGCAGTTTGCTCCGAGGGCCGTTTATCAAACTCTGAAATATCTGCATTTTGTATGACAGCTAAAAAGTCCACTTGGTTGATCAGGTGAACATTCTGTGGGCTTTCGCGACCTAATTTGGCTGCCGCCTCATTGATTCTGATAGACCTGTTGACTTCTTCCTCACTGGGATTAGTCGCTCCAAGATGAGGGCGAACTAAATAGATAGGTCGAGTTCCATCAGAATCATTCAAACTGCTAATGAACTTGCATATATCCTCAGTGCTCACATTGTTGTCCATGATATTGGTACCTTTACGATTGCCATGCAGTTGAGCCTCTCCTCCAGCCGTTCCAATCATTGTCTTCAGCGAGTCGTACTGCTTTTGATCGAAAAATATAAACTTCAATCCACTGAACAAATTGGCCCGTTGGGAATTCAAGGCAAACTTTGGCTCCGGCAGAAACCGGGACGGATCAGGAAAATTGGCAAAGTCTAGTTCCATAGCATCAGCTGATAATTCAATATTTGATACATATTCGCTTGTCACAATAGGAACAGCGCGGACCATTGCCACAAGCACTTTAGCCGAGTTTTTTGGCGAGGCCTTAATGAAGTGGGTAGTTGCAGCGTGAAAAACGGGCAACAATTTAATATCCAAAGGTTCCAGAACACTGCTCAATTTAGATTCAATTTCACCATGTTTGGGTCCGTCTTCTCCTGTCGACAGAGTCATGACTATGGGATGCCAATATATCCTGAAGGTTGTCGCAGGCACGGTGGTCTTGCCTAGTTGTAAAACAAACTCGGTGGTAGAAGTTGTAGGCAAGTCAATGAACCCGCCCTTGGGAATTGGCTGTCCGTTAACAGTTGAGCCAAAGCTGCTGTTAAAATCTTGCACAGTTATTCGACTGCGTACTGACGTTTGTTTCACGGAGCCCGGTGAAGGTAGATGGACGGCCAATGCTAAATGTTTTCGAGATACGGATTTGGAATCAACAAAGATATTGGCATCTTTTTTGCTGCGACCAAAGGTGTAGCTCTTGCCAGGTCTCAGCCATTGTGTTTTCCCATTGAGCTGCGGACCATCAGTGGTGATGAGCCACATGTGGAAAGCTTAGGCTCGCTGACCCAAGGTTAACTATGTGGGAACCGAAGACCTTCCTGTAAGAGCTCCACAATGTTCAAGCCATGCCTCTTCACTGCCAGCTCTCAAGTTTTCTTAATTTACAATGTTTATATGGATTCATACACCGACTCTATTTTATACCTTTGCATTATCAAGTTAGCGCTTATATATACATGTATATCTTTAAATCAGTCGTATTTTCTAGACCTGGAAGCAGGGCTAATGCTTCGGCTTCGTTCCCGATCCACGACACTTGGTTCAACAAATACATAGTCGACAGTAATCCTTTTGTCCAATAAAGTCTGGCCAGTTCCTTTGGTAACTGCTAATTCTGCTTCAGCTTGAGTATCGTATTCCACAAATACATAGCCTTTAGCGTATCCTGTTCTTCGGTCTAAATTGAGATGAATATTGCGGACATGTCCAAATTCCGAAAAGAAATCTAGAATATCTTCTTCTACGACTTCCTCGTGAAGATTAGTTCCCATTACAATCCATCCTTCTACTGATTGAATCGGTTTGCAAGTGGACATTAGCCAAACCTAAAGTTCGTGAGATGGAATGCGATTACATAAATAGTAAAACGAGCCAAAAATAAAAATAGAAATAATAATAAAAAAAAAAAAAAAAAAAAAAAAAATTGGCATAAATAATTTACATTACCTATCTACAGTAAGATACCTACAATCCGATCGAAACTCCGAACCTGATACCAGGCCGCGTTACATCAGTAGGCCCGGCTCGCACAGGAACTGCGTAAGATAAGTCGACCTGTGCATGTTCGGTTCGATACGCAAGACCAATTCCAATCGACGCAGCGGCTTCCTTGATAAGAGCTGCTTCAGCGCGTCCAGGAAGCAATGATGCACCACTTACAAACATATGAGCTCTGAAGGGAGTGGCAGTCAACCATGGAATCTTGGTAAACAGATTCGCATTACCAATGGCAAATGATTCGCCGCCATCTTTATTTCCTATTCCGTTGTCTTGAAATCCGGGAATCGTTGAGCCTAAAAAGAATCGGTCGCATACTGACCCGGAAATCATAGATAGATATCCGGCTTTAGTGCTGACATCCACATTAATAAAATTGTTAAATAGGCCTCGAACAAAATTTGATTCTGCAATCGCCCGAATATAGCTAACATTACCTGGCAACTTAACTGAAGAGCCGGCACCTTGGAGTTCGAAATTCGCAAACATTCCTCGAGAGGGATACGCAACTGCTGTTCTGGTATCCATTTTCCAGCTAGCACATATAGCCACTAGATTGGAGAGCGAGCCAGATGAAGCAGCTTTTTCATCAGCTGTGGAGTGTACAGACGAGGAGCCGAACTCCCTTTGCTCGAGGTTTAAGCCGAATTTAAGCTCAGTGTTACAATGACACAATTGGCTCAATGTAAAAGACACACCTTGACCAGATCGATTCAAGGAAGGGTTATCTAACTGATTGACAAGAAGTTTGTGCCCTGTCACAGTCAGTCGCCGCAGCGGATTCGCGAGTACGGGGAAGTCGACTTCAGTTATATATTTAACTCCATGTTGATACGGAGTTCCGGTTCGCTCGGTCGCCAAGGTCCAAATGTCGCCGAATCCTAAATAATCCCGTAGCGTTAGAGCCAGGGTGCCATTTCCACCGTCCAAAGAAGTCGCGACTTGAGTGCCAGTAATGGAGGCGGAGGGAAGCGGATTAAGTCGAAGCGTTGCAATCAAGGGTAGAACTTCAGTCTCTTCATATGCATCTACAGAAGTCCCCTCTCGAGGCTCACGGGTTCGGAACTTTTCGGTTTCATTCAAGGAAAACGTGACATGTTCGTGAACCCGGAATTGCTCCAACCGCAAACTAACTTTGTCGAGTTTGGCTAATAACTCGCCCAGCGTCGTGGGCTCAAACAATTGGTCGACGTATTTGCCAAGCGTGTACTTGTTCAATCCAGGGCCTTGAATATTTACTTGTTGAACAAGCACGGGCCAAGTGGCATTATGTTCTAAGATGGTATCCAGTTCTTCCTAGTTAGACCATACGTTGAATTATGCTTCAATTGACTAAGCCATTGCAAAAAATGTAAATTGCTTACCTTCGGAATTGCCATGGTTTTAGATTTTTGTTCTGTCGAAGCCCTTTTTTTGACCGCCTCATAATTGGATCAACGTTAAAATTAACCTTGTGCGTTAGGGTTAGTATGCCTCACTTGTGGATGTACTAGTGAATCTTTAATGTGTTCCATGCTCTGCAATGCTGCAAAATCTCATTGATCCGGGATTATCTTGCATTGAAATAACAGATCAAGTAGAGTCATATAAAGCTGAGCAGAATGTTCTTGGAGTATCCAAAAAATATCTTGCAGTAACATACTTTAATCATCGCGCGAGTTTGGAACAGCTCCTAATTCAGCAGTTGCGTGATCCACAGTCATTATCTATAGCCGAAGCTCAATTGCTGAACCAGCTTACTTTTCTCGCGCTTATAGCCACCACAGAGAATCTTCGAGCAATCAACGCAAGAAAAAGGCTGCTGCTAAATTACCCCAGTGTGTGCAGTCCACAAGATGAACTGAGGTTTCTGACAGTGCTGTTTTGTTCGCCTTTGCCTAAACACACAAAGAGCCCAATGCTATGGCATCACCGCAAATGGCTATTTAGCACGTTTGCAACTTTGAAGTCGTCAACTGACCCACTGAAAGCATATAGACGTATTGCTTTAACTCAAGACCGATGGCCGAAATCCACAGACATGTTGGAATTCTCAACCGACCCGCAGTCAGTGTCTTCAGCCATTATTATATGGGAGTTTCAAGTTGTTAGGTTTGCAGGTGAACTTCATCCCACCAATTATTACAGTTGGAGCTATGCTCGTTGGATGGTCGATTTTTTTAACGGGGACTTGAGATATCTAACTGAACTGTCCTTTGATTTATGCAAGTTTCACGTCAGTGATGTATCAATGTGGACATTCCTCACTTGGATCCTGCGTCGGCAAAATGCAAATGATTGTATTCATGAGATCTACCAAACTAAAATCGAGAAATTAGTCCAACTGTGTGGACCTCATGAAGCAATCAATGTATACTATAAATACAGATTACAGAGTAACTAGTAAGAAAAAAAAACGTGTCAATTACTATCAAGTATCGGCAAACTCGTCATTGCTACTACCCTGGATCCATTATCATGCGTCGACAAATTCGTCGTCACTGTCATCACTATCCTGAGATTCTTCTTTAGTATTGTTGGCTTCCTTTGGCAGGGCTTCCTTCAAGTCGTCTAGTTTATTCAGCGCACCATCATGAGACTTTACTGATCTAGGATTTTTCTGGAATGCTGGGATTTCAAATTGCTCATGAAACTCATGACCGGGTAAAATAGGAGCAATAGATTCAACCTGAGCAATTTGCTTTTTCGGATCATCATTGTCAATATCTTTATAAATAATGTATTGTAATTTTGATGCCACCGGTTTAAATAATTTGGGATGGAACTCAACTCCTTCTTCTTGTCGCTTTCTAGCTTCGGCTCGTTGGTTCTCTTCAATTTTAAATTTTTCGTCGGTGGCTATTGTATGATTTCGTTGACCCAATGCATCTGTGGTTTTCTTCCATAACCGTCTAGATTCAAACGGGCCTTGCTCTTCAATCGGTCTAACTTGAGGAAGATGTCTAGTAGCACCACTTGTATCAAAAAAAACTTTTTTGGTTCCAGTCTTAACATCTCGTATCTCCATCACTTCATTCCATTTTCCCGTAATCTCATACAGTACTTTTCCCGTAGATTCTTGTTTAATCTCGGCATAAATAGCATTGTAAGTTCCTGAAATAAATCCTTTAGTTTTAAATTCAATATCCGCTACCAAATCATTGGCGGGACAGCGAACAAACGAGTGATCTCCTAATTCAAATTTAAGAGTTCCAATTAAAATTCCTCTAGCATACATATTCGGCTGAGTAAATTCATATTCTTCCGGCTTTCCGGATCTAGTTTTGATATCCAGAAACTTCATATATGCAACACCTTCCATGATACTAGCCGCAGAGTTACCCAAGAATCGCGATTTCGGAACCAAAGTTCCATCGACTCGAATATGATGTTCAGGCCATAAATAAAAATATGAGGACTTTGGAGGATGATGAGATGTTTGCTCAGCTATATAATAAGCCCTCGATCCATCCTCTTCAAAATCCCAATAACATGTAAAATATTCTCCCAAGACCGGATTCAGCGGCTTCTTGACAGCTTTGGGTGCAATATGCCAACCACTTAAATACCATTTTACTATCTCAACGAATCGCGCAGTAGGGTCTTTAAGATCATGAGCATGTTTCAGAATGTATGGATGTTGTAATTGATTAGTGATACGTTCTAGCATCGACTTGCGCTCTAAAATAAAGGTCGGCAGTGTCACTCGAGACAAATCTGCTCCTCCCCTCAATTGACCAATAATATTTAAAATGATGTTTTGTCCCTCCCCATCGACTTCATCGATATCATCGATGTCTTCACCGCTTGCTGTTGGTGGCGCATTGGATGGAGCTTTTGCTGGTTAGAAAAATGTATGTTATCACCATTGGGTGCTTGTTTTATTTTATTTTTTTCCTGTTCCTTCTCAGACTTACAATGACGACTTCGTGATGATAGAATTCCAACCGGCATTGTTGGATTGGCTCGCAATGATTGACAGAAATCCTCAAACTTGATAGGGACAAAAAATCCAGACTAGGTTTAGTTATACCGCTTCCCAAAATTAAACTATTCAGCTTCTTTTCTAAATGTACTCATACATACAGCAAAAAAGGTTACCCGGTCTTTCAATCGGCATTGAACGTCAAAAACCCTAATCAGCAACAAGATAGGAGTCCGGCGAAGCCGAGGGGCCGGAAAGGAAGCACGGCTTGCATGGCGAACAATTTCAAGTCCTTCTTGCCTACAACTGGAACATGGATAGAGAAGCTGCAAACATATGCGCTGATTTCCACATCACACTAACCATTTGCGTACATGTATCTACAATTGGTTTCCCGTTTAGATTAATTGAAAACTTTTCTACATGTAGAAATTACCCTCAACTATGACCTCATCACGAGGACTGAACCGCAAGCATAGCAAGAGTAGCATATATATAATATATGGTATATATAGGCAAAATAAAAAGTTGGAGAAGAGATATTGTAAAAATAACTAGTCGAACAATAGCAATTGTAAATGAGGATCACAAACAAAGAAGAGTTGCACGAATATAACATGGCCCTCCTTAAGGGAGCGGCAAAGGGATTAGCTGGCGGTGCTGTGGTATCTGGTGGGTGGTTTTGGTATTGGAGGAAATATTATCCCAGCTTCCAAAAATGGGGTATGTTTCCCAGAACATTTATGTTTATGTTTCCAATGCTTGCAGGAGGTATTACAATGATGGAGGTAGTAACGTCTCGATATGAAGCTGCAAAATCGTCTGATGAGAGTCGGATGATCGTCGAAAAAACGGCCAAGCCATTCAAGGACAAGATTTTCGACTGGGGTTGGGAGCAGCGTCACAAAATTGTAATTGGCGGATGGGCTGGATCATTAGGATTATCTTACTGGTGGATCAACCGAGATAAATTCATGACTAGGTCTCAGAAGATTGTTCAGGCTAGGATGTATGCGCAAGCGTTGACTGTGACTGTGTTACTTCTATCAGTGCTGATATCAGCAGGTGCAGGAACTCCGTCCAAGGATGAAGAAAGAGAGGAACCGGATCGGATCAACTGGAAGAACGTGGTTGCAGACGAGACAAAGCTCAGAGAGGATCTAAATATCCCTCTACAATTGGCTGAAGCTGAAGTTCCGAAGCGACAGCACGTGACACCTACTACTCATAAGACGCGATTCTAAACAGGAAAATTTACAAAAAAAAGGAAGAAAAGAGAACCAAAAAAAGGAAGAAAGAGAACAAAAAATGCAAAACGCTCAAAAAACGATATGCCATTTATTTGCAGTGTAGGTCAAAAAAAAAAGAGACTCCAAAATATTATTAACTTTTTAATTTTGTTCCCGTAACATTACAATGTTTTATTTATGTATCTCCCGATTTAACAGAAACCGTAACTCTATATGACGCGGCTGAGTCCTCTTGCATCGCCCTTGCAAAATGTTCATGTAGTCAAGCCCACTTGTGAGTCCCTTGAAAATAAGCTAGAGCTGCGTTGTCCTTAGGGCATATTCTAGCAAACGGCCGAATCAAACGGCCGACTCCAATTTTCGATACAAAAACGCCGCGTCATGATGAGTGATCACCTTGTGGCACGTGCATAGAGTTAACATTGACTTGTATTTTGCCTATTTGAGTCATCGTGGATATTCCAGCGGATAAAACTAAGAAACTTACACACCATGTCTAAGGAACATTTAACTACTGCAGCCATTCATGCTGACGACAAATATTCTGAGGTAGATGTAGCGCCCGCGATTCATGTATCCACTACGTTCCATTATCCGGACGATCCCAATAAACTAGTCCCCGTGAGCGATTTTGATCTTCTAGGTTCTGAACAGCCTAGTTACGTCTACTCCAGAATTGCCCAACCAAATGTAGTGAGGGCGGAACAGGTTCTCAGTACCATTATTGGAAATCATGCGGTTCTATATTCTTCTGGACTCTCCGCTTTTTATGCCGTATTGGTTCATCTCAACCCAAAGAAGGTCTTTATCGGTGGTGGTTATCACGGATGCCATGGTATCTTGTCTATTTTAGAACGCAATTACGGTACTAAAGTTTTGTCTCTTGAAGATGTGGAGGCGCAAGCGGAGAAGGGCGATGTCGTCCATGTCGAAACTCCTGTCAATCCTTATGGAATTGCGCTAGATCTCAAGAAATATGTGGCATTGGCTCACGCAAAAGGGGCAATCGTTACATGCGACGCTACATTTGCTCCTCCTCCTTTGTGTGATCCATTTAAATTCGGGGTCGATATCGTCATGCATTCGGCAACAAAATATTTCGGTGGCCATTCAGATGTCTTGGCTGGTGTCCTGGCCGTAAAGGACAAAGAGACCGCACAGCAACTGAAGGGAGACCGATTGTTATTAGGCAGTAACTGTCCAACATTGGAAGCTTGGTTGCTGCTTCGATCCGCTCGAACTTTTGTTTATCGTGTAAAACAACAAGCGGAAAGTGCTAATCTCATTGTCAAGTATCTTTCAGAAAACCTTGCGACGCTCCCTAAATTATCCAAGATTTACCATGCATCCTTGCAGACTGAGGGCTTTGTCAAGGAACAGTTGCCTTCCTATGGTCCTGCGGTATTCGCAATTGAAACTGTGGACGAAGAATCTGCAAAGCGCCTGCCATCGACTCTGAAATTCTTTAATCATGCCACTTCATTGGGCGGTGTAGAAAGTTTAATTGAATGGAGAAGAATGTCTGACGATACTGTCCCACCAACACTCCTGCGAATTTCTGTTGGACTTGAAGATGCCCAGGATCTGATTGATGATTTAGTTCAGGCTCTTAAATAGTATACATACATATATATTTCTAGTTAGTCACAAACAATGCACTGAATGTTCACGCTACCTAGCCTTCGAAGACATCCGATGTGGTAAGTGTGGCCGCAATTAAAAACGGCTAACATGTTATCATCTTGTTTGGCTTGTTCGACACGTTTTTTGGCATCATCATGAGATATTTTAAGTCTAGATCGGGTTTCCCATTCTCCATATAACTTTTCGGCATCAATACCAACCCCAATGACTTTTCGACCACATCCCTCGCACTCTCCACTCTTGGATACCCTCCATCCGCGCATTCGTTCGCATACTAATTGTGAAAGTCCGTGATATGTATCGGTGTCCACTAGCTGCTGTACAACAGAAAGCATGACGTATTGATATCGGTACGCTGCAAATAAATCATCGACCACCGGACGAACTGCATCCACCGTTACGGGCTTGCCGCCTCCTTTGGCACTTTTATTAGGTTCTTTTAATAGTACAGCTCGAAATATTCGTATAACTGATGTATCGTGTTGAATATTCGACAAGCCAAAAAATGCATCACTGTCCAATACCGATGACACGACCTGTCGAAGCAGACTGCTTTTACTGTGACCGGCACTCATGTCCATCAAGCTACCAATCAATTTAATCCATAGTTCTTCGCTTTTAGAAACCTCAGATTCCGCTCTACAAATGTCAATTCCGATTTCCGTATATCGCTGCAGCTCCGTGTCGATGTCGTTTTCGTCGCATAGACTGTACAATTTATCCTGTAAATAGATCATCGCTTCTCCTATTCGGTCCTGCCGTATTAAGAGGGCAACTAAACTATCAATTGCTCCTGCATCGATCAGTGCATCAACTATACAAGGGAGCTCAACATCATTTTTTCCTGCTAGTAATCCAGTTATTAATTCATACAGTGAAGAATTATGCCGACGCGTACACAATTGGATGATATATTCGTGCCGTATTTCTCGTGAGATCGAACTCAATGTTTTCGGCGATTTGAAGCAGAAGTGGAACAATGCATCAAGATAATTGAACTCAATATCAGGGTTTGACTTCAATTCCCACACTTGATTGTGTAACGACAGCTGAAACTCGGAAACCGTCTTAACCAGCCCCTGAGCATCAAGTTCCGCCAAAAAACCAAAATTCTCCTTGATTTTCAGCTCAATAGCATATCGCTGTTGGCTGTTATCTAGGCTTTTTGCAAAGCATTCAGAAATAATGTCAAATAATTGCGCCGGTCCGATGGTGTCCTTCATTCTGAGCGTGACTTGAAGCAGATGGTCATATTTATGTTCGGTCCTGTAGATTTGCTGGAGCACGCCGAAATAGCTCCGCGAGCTCAACATCGTTATTACGGCATCTAAATCAGGCGGCTTATAGCGCGACAGTAAACTGCGAATAGCTAGTTCCCGCTCTTCACTAAGGGACTTTTCATATTCTTTGTCCTCTTGCTCATGGCCTACTTCTTCTTCTGCATCGCTATAGAAAATTAGATTCTCCAGCATGCTCTCTAGAGTTTTTCCGGTCAGCATTATAAACTGCGGATATTTGGAATAATTCCTTCCTATAAAGATGTCCAATTGGAAAATCTCTCGTTTCGACAGGCTAACCCCTGACCTTAAGTCTAACAAATAATTTACAAGTGTCTGGCGATTAAAATGGCCGTGCTCGTTCAGAAACTGGTCTTCGAACGCCGAATTTAATGCATCAAAAAATTTTGCAGTGTCGAACCTGATCAGTTGCTCGAACACTGATTCTTTGAGCAAAATAGCATAGGTGGTACGCTTAGCGTTTTCCACGATTGATCCGGGATCTTGAAGCTCCCCACTGGGATATGCGCGACCAGTCAAGACGTATTTCAGATATGTATAAACATTAAGCAACTCTACAATAGAACTGGACGAGTTCAGCTGCTGACTCGTCGTCTCAGTAATCTTTTGCTCTTTTTCGATTCCATTCAAAAATTCCAACAGCGGAGTCTCATAATCCCCCAATCCTTTGTTTAATACATATGCCTGAGTTTTCGGCATTTGATGCCGTCGGAACAAGCCAAAAACAAGATCTAAATCGAGTGTCTTTGTATCTAATCTGCAAATTATTTTTTCCAAAACTTCTGGATCGTCCTCATAAAAATTTAAAATCAGCTCGCGGTAGACCGAAGGCGGTATACGTTTGATATCTCCATTGCACACAAAAGGGACCAATTCCTTGAAGAACGTTGTCTTCAACTCATGCTCATCCATGATATCAAACATTCTTGATATGATTTCTGAACCCTTTTCGTAATGACTAGTCTCGTTCACAGCTAGAACAGCCTTAAAACATCCATCTAATACTTTTCTGACGGTGTCTAATCCACTGTCGCCTCGTTGAAATGAATGAACCGTATAACTCAAGCATCCCATCAGCATTTCGGGCAAGCTCTTAATCACAACGCTATGACGTTGATGATCGTCAGACGGTAGCCCACAAAGCGCCATGTCTCCGTCTCCGACGAAATATGAGGTCACTTGCTGGATAGCTGCTAAGTAGTCACCGGACGCCATGGTTGTTAATAACCTGTCAGCCCAATTGGAGATTGTTCCGACTACAAACTCATATTTGCCAAGTAAAAATAGTCTTCCTTTATATGTTTTCACACAGTTGAAATAGGCGTCGGCAATCGTTACTGGTTGATCTCGGTGGTATATCTGAGAAGAAAACAAATCATGGTGCAACAAATGTCGATTCAAAACATCAATTGACGCACACGTTGCCATGACATTTGCATTTATAATAATTAATCGTTGAGTAATTGTCACAAGCGCAAGAAGCTAGTTAGAAAAATCATAGAGAATTGAAAATAAAACACATACCTCGGCATTCATCCACTGAACTGCCACGATCGGTTCGTCGCAGATGTATCTCTTATCAGCCACAAACCGTAATTCCACCTCATCTTCATCACGAGCTCTGCCTAAATCACGAACCTCAACAATGTTAATGCTATTAACCCAGCAATAGGCTAAGCGACTTTGATACCCATTTTGCGCGGGAAACCAGCTGGCGCATCCGCTTAGGCCCATGTTTAAGTCAACATTCCTTGGACGGTTGACTTTCCATTGCGTCCGAACTTGCGGAAACAACGAAACAATTACCAACGTATGCGGTGTCATTATGGCAACTAATCCTAATGAATCGGCCGCCTGGACTGTGGATCCCAATGGCCGATATGCTAGAGCCAGCACCGTGGTTTTATTTGCAGAATCTTGCCGTCGCTTTCCTAAGATACGTTTAGTTCTAATACTGCGGCCCTTTATTGTTCGCAGGCTGTCATGATAAAAGACACATCCTTTAGTATCTCCAGATACTAAAGCAGTATGGCGTTTATCAACAAAATTAAGATGGGCGACTGCAGAACCTTTAATATGCCCCTTTGGCAATCCATCCTCTGGCACCTGCTTGTATGTACCAATATGAAGAACCTGTGCTTTTCTCGTTAGATCCCATATAACGATGTCACCTTGGCTGTGCCCAGCGGCAATATAGGTCTGATCCGCACTCAGAGCTAACACCGTGACCTCGCCCCATTCAATACTTCTGTGAGAACCCAAGGTCGCCCGCAATTCCTGTTGATAATCGAAAACCAGCACTAGTCCTCTAGAGGTACCTATCACTATAGAGTTAGCAGCAAAGAGGCACATTGGCCGACCATATTTGGCCGTACCATTGTCTGAGTATAGCTGATTAGATATCCGGCGCAGCTTGCTCCATCTAATAAGATTTGACTCCTCGTCTTCCATATCCATTTGTGGCCGTTCTTCTTGGCTCGCAACTCCGGGGCTATTGGGGACATCGTAGGGCGTGGAGATAATGGTGCTAGTAATAGTACGGCTTGCAGCAGTGCTATTTACCATAGAAGCGGAATCGAAACTGTCTCTAGTAAAATCCGGGCCGGCTATGCTTTCTCCTCCCCTGGCTATGTCGGCTAATTCGACTGCCGTCATGCTGGAACCTATACTCTGCCTTTCTGGCGACCGCTGAGGTGTGCTTCTCACACGGTCCTCTTCTAATCGCTCAATGCTCGATAAATCAGTCTCAGAATCATTACTGGCAAGTACCGATTCGATTGTAGCCGCGATCTCCTCTTCATCTGGTTCTTCGTCCAGGATGCGGTCGATATCCGGTTCCGACATTTAGGTTGGGTTTGTAGGTTGGGTTTGGCTGCCATCGGCGCGAAACTCGCGCTTTATTTTATACCTTAACTTTGACGAAATATATTTGTTACTTAGGACTATGCCGCGCCCGCGTAGAAGTACAACAAAACAAGTAGATTATTCTCAATTTGGCGGAGGCGAAGAAGAATATGGCGATAAAAGTGATTCAGACGAGTTTCATTTCGACGAAGATGCATTGCAAGAAGAAGATCATGATGAGGACGAAGACATGCATATGGACATTGATGAGGAAGAAGAAGACGGTGACAACGATAATGCCAACAACGAAGATCTAGACGATGACGATATAATAGATTTTGTGGAGACTGATAAGCAGACGGGTGCCCGAGGGAGAAAAGCGGCAGCCGGCGCTGCGATAATCTCCAGACCGAAACTGGCCCCGTTGGTGCCTTCGACCAAAAACACGTTGCAAGCCATTGCAAAGTCTTCTGTCGTGACAGCTGCGTCGGTTCGAAATAAGAAGTCTGAGAACCTAAAAGACAGGTTTCAGTTGTTCTTTGGCATAAACAGTGATGCCATGGTCGAGAGCACTAAGCTGCGAAATAAATGGGAACATTTCGCATACGTCCCACAGATGAATTTAATGGAATACCCAGAGCAATTTAGTAAAATGGAACCTATATACTACCCTCCAGTCTCTCCACAGCAATTGTCCCGAATCCCAAACATATCGTCGCTAACACATCCGGTTGATATTTACTCGTCTCACACGGCAGATCAGGTCAGGCTCGGGCCATTAAAGATTACCACTACTCCATCAGGAGCCATATTATTAAATGCAGGGGGCCTCGTCACATGCTGCAAGTGGGCTCCGTGCCATGATTCGGACATTCAGTATTTGGCGGTAGCTGCTGCGCCTTATCCCAACATGAATGCTGCGACGTCAGCCTTTCCCGACCCTGCAGAAACTGCCACGGCACAAGCGTTTGGGGAGTTTCTGGAGCCTAGTGACAACATAGGCGACGCAATTATAGTCATATTCGAAATGTCCATGCGTTCAAATTCATGCATATCTGCGGGCGAGCTTCGGTTTCCTGGCGCAGGTACAGCAATATCTATGAAATGGAGGCCTGTTCCGCCCTCCTCTCAAGATGCGCACAGCAACGATATAGGTATGTTGGCCATGTGTTTCACAGATGGCTCTATGAGAGTTATTAGCCTCTCCCGTTCCGACATATCTCCGGACTCCACGACAATCGTCACAGAAAGTTTGCGGCATTATACTTTGTCTTCCAAGATCTCTTGTCTAGACTGGCGGACGCTCAATTGCCTTAGCGTGGGAACGGCAGACGGCTATATTGCAGAATTCGATATCTCAGATACAGCTAAAAGCAGCAATGTTCCTTCGTATTACATTCCATGTCACGCGTCTCTTGTATCGTCTATAGCATGTGGGTTTCCAAGTAATTCGGATCTAGTCTGTACAAATAGTAGTGACGGATACAGCCAGCTTATTGATCTCAGAGATATCCGACGAAGCCATAATTTATCCCCTCGTTTGCGAACTGCAGGTATCTCTGCTTACGGGCACTTCATGTCTTCGTTTATTGCATTAGAAGATTCTATAACTTCTAAATTATTACCTATATATAAATTCTCTTTAGTTCAGGGAGGAACTAGTCTGACTCGCCATGAAAGCACTATAATTAGTGTGGCTTCATCATTAGTACACCCATTTGTATTGACTGGTGGACTAGATGGCACTTTACATGTCGCAAATACGATGCGACGCCTGGCAGTAACAAAGAAGGGTTCTAGCCCTCCCTTCACGCAATGCATTCTGTGGAAATTCCAGCATTCTGAACGTCATAATACGTTTCGGTTCTCCGACTTGATTGAAACTTCCGAGTTACCAAAGCCCGAGCTTTTGGAACGGCTTCCCATATTTCCCAAGATGTCGGTGGTAAGATCAATCGATTGGCTCCCAAGTCCTAATTATGGGTCTTATTATTGCGCTGGACTTATGTGCGGCATTATTCGTATCGAGAACGTAGCTAACCTGTAATTTTTTTTTTTTTTTTTAATATCGGGGGAAATCTTGGTCAATCTCCAAGCTCCATTTATTCAGTCCGCCAATAATGTCCTTGACCTCTTGCACTCCGAAATGCTCTTTAAGCAATTTGACAGCTTTCTGTGAGTCGTTTCCGTGTCTGCAGACCACATAGACAGGCTCTTCAAACGTTTGCTTGTTGGCGTTCTGGCCAGCCTTAGCCTTTTCCAGTTCGGTGAGCGGAATATTGACTGATGGATCTAACCGACAAATCTCATATTGAACTGGATCCCGAACATCCAGCAAAGTGTGTCGCGTCTTGGCATCAATAAGACTGCTATATGCTGCCACATCAATTCGTTCATCTAGGCCTAACACTTCATCAAGGTGACCAGATCCTCCGCAAAACTCCGTGTAGGAATATTCTCCAGAAGTGACCGACTCACGAGATATTCGAGGAGATTCACCGCATACAATACACGCAGGTTTCCTACCGCGAACTCGAATGTGCCTCCACTGAGGAGTCGAAAACGCATTAAACAGCGTAAGCGAGGGAACGAATGTGTGGCCTTCTTTCTCTTCGTCGTAAGCTCCCAAAAGTACCTTCAAAGCTTCAATGCTTTGCATAACACCCATCACACCAACCACAGGACCGAGAATGCCACCATCCCCGCACGACATAACGCTCTCCACTGGAGGAGGTGTAGGAAAAAGACACCTGTAACAAGGACCGTTGTGAAAGTTGAGAACGGATAGTTGGCCCTCGGTTTTGAGCGCTGATGCTGATACCAAAGGGATGTTGAGTAAGACCGATACGTCGTTCACAAGATAACGCGTGGCAGGCGTGTCTGTACAGTCCAAAACTAAATCATGGCCCTCAATTAAGTCAAACGCATTATGACCAAAGAGTCGCTCTTGGCAAGCCTGCACTTTGACATGAGGGTTCAAATCTTGGATAAACTTCGCAAGTGATTCACATTTAGCCATGCCAACTTTGCTCGTGGAGTGACAGATCTGGCGATGCAAGTTGGATGCTTCAACAACGTCATCGTCTATAATAGTTAAATTTCCTACGCCTGCCCCTGCGAGATACGCAGCAGCAGGACACCCTAAGCCTCCCGCACCAATAATAGCCACTTTTGACTTTGTCAGCCGAATCTGTCCGTTAATGCCCACTTCTTTCATGATCAATTGCCGGCCATACCGCTGATACTCTTCGAGCGCCAGCCGTCTGTTTTTGGACTCAAGATGTTCATTTCGGGACTCTAATTGACCAATTTTTGCCTCTAGCTGGGAAATTTTGTCCCTTAATTCTTCTGTTGTCATGCTAGACGTAATTTAATTTTTAGAGTTAAATCAAAAAAATAAAAACACGTTTTCTATACTAAACTAACTTCTGTTTCATGAAAAATCCTCTCAAATGGTTCAGCTGCCATGCGCAAGTAAGTCCTAAGACAAATAATTGAATAAATGTCCATCGGACAACTAAGGCATTTGTTTCCTCACTAGTATCTCTAAAACTAGCTTCGCGCTCCCGTAGTAATGATTGTTCTCGGCGAATCAAAACTAGTTTGTTGTTCAACAATTGAACCCGTTGAGCCAAATTAGTTATCTTGTTGGTGCTCTTAGTATCCATTGCGGAGCCTTCTCCAATGGCGAAATCGATGTCCATCTTCACCTTTTTAGAGTGGTACCATGATCCACTTAAAGCCTTATAGCAAATTCGGTGTTCCCCGCTATCTGCGGCCGTGAAAATAAAATCTCCTTTAGCATTTAATCTTTGGAGAAGAACTCGATGATTGTTATCAAATACTTCTTCAATTCGGATCTGGATTGCTAGTGAATCGGTTCGAATCCAGTTGCCAGAACCCTCTTCTAATTCCCACGCATTGTGGTTAGCAGCCAAAAGCGTGTTCTGGGCTAAATCTTGATAAAAACATTTCTCCTTGTCACCGCCAAGATAGAAATGTAGTCCTAGAGCTTGACCCAGAAGCGATAACAGAAAGATCCCTATAATTGTTTGTTTCATGTCGTCCTCTTCGCAACTACACCTCAGGAACACATGGCTAACTTAAACGTACACGCCGTTCATCGATCTCGCTGACTAAGCATATGATTATTGATTAGTCATGCACTCCGGAATGCGAACGTTAATTCATTCTCTACAAAACGCTTTTTTAAAAAAAAAGATACATCAAACAGCCGTTTATTCTCTATTTAGTTGCATGTCTTCGCTTTATTTTTTCAACCAGCGACTCTACGCTTGAACTTTCAGCCTTTCTCTTCTTTTTATTGGACGTCTCGGCCCTCTCTTGTGTTCGTCGCTGTCGCTCTTTCATTACCTGGTCGATGGCGGCAGTCTTCTTGTATTGAGGTGCAGTAGTATCGATGGCGAAATCAGGATTAGTTAACAAGTCTTGGAACCGAGGATCTTGAATATCAAATCCGGCTTCCATTTGTTCCGCAGCTTCCTGTTTCTTGGACTTCTTGGATTTCTTTTTACTCTTAGCCGAGGCAGAGGCACCGTTTGTGGCTCCTGTGGGGATGTTCTCCAAATTGTCATCCAACATCAGTAACTCTAACTCAGCCTGTTGCTTGTCGGTACGCCTTTCTTCTTTCTCTTGCTCCTCCTCCTGTTGTTGTTCTTTCTTAGCCATCTTCTCGAATCGCCGTTGTCGACGTTCTTTCTCCTTCCGCTTGTATCGTTCAAGTGTCGTTTCGTCGCCTTTTTCTTCCATGTCTGCTTCTTCCTTTTCTCCATCTGGATTAAAGGTGATCTCCTTATCAATGTTGCCATCTTCTTCATCCTCCTCATCCCTTCTGCGATGGCTCTTGTCGCTTAAATCTAGCCCTCCTAACAGCGCCCTATAGTTATCCCTGGAGGTTGCCTCCGCTTCGCTGTCATCACTGTCGCTGGCAAGATACGCCTTGAAATCCATATCTTCAATTTCCTTCTGACTGAATGCCCGACTTGTCATCCGAGTTCGTTCTTTGGGCGTCTCGTCCCATGTCAGCTTCACTTTCGAATTTTGCAATACATCAGTGGTAAACCTGTGAGGTCGATAATTCTTGGCTATTTCCCTACATTCATCATGAGGCTTGTCATCGAAGGTCGTACCGTCAGGAATATATCGTAAATCGAAGAAATTACTAGTGGTCTCAAACTCCGTGCCATCACAATTGTCATAAATCCTCTTGGCAGTTTCAATACAATCACACTCGACTACAGCATAATAATATCTTAGTCGTTGGAGCTGATACTTACGTAGCTTGTCACTGTCGACATCTTCTCCTTTGTCTTCTTGTATCAATGATTTCTTGATCTTTTCATCTTCGTCTGAGTCGCTTTCGAGATCTGAATCCGACTCCGAATTATCACTCTCGTCAGTTGTCTTCTTATTTTTCTTAGTTTGAAATAACTCTCTTGCAGGTCCTTCAACTTGTTCGCGAGCCATCTGTTCCTTGCCATATTCACTAGGATATATTATCACTGATTTAATTTTGCCTCCAGGAGGAACGAACCCGTAGAAGGATGCAAATAAATCGGTTGCACCAATGTTGTCCCAATCCATATTTACAACAGCAAATCGTGACGATTCGTCTCCCACAGGAATCGCTGCTCGGTCCTCTAGTTCTAGCTCTTCGGCCTCCGACTCCTCGGATTCGCTCTCTTCCTCGCTGCTGCTATCGGATTCCGATAACCCTTCTCCTCTGGCTCTATCGATAAACTGGGAGCTCGCCTGATTCTGGGATTTTTCTTTCTTGCTTTGCTGTGGCACCTTAGGTTTACTCGAAACTTCTTCTTCGTCATCTTCTTCGCCCTTTTCGCTTTCCTCGGGCTCGCTCAAATTATAATACTTCTCGAGCTCCTTCCGAGTTCTATCCCGCTTAACTTTTCGTCCATATTTATCAATAGTTACTTCGTCTTTAAATCGCTCATCTTGATCAATAGCCTCTTTAAACCTGGCGTCAATGTCCCCTTTCACACTTCGACGGCTAGGAATATAAAAACGCGGATCATTATGAAGCGCCTTAAATCGAGGATCCTCAGTCACAGCTGTTAAAGGCCCTGATCTTCCAGCTTTCTTTTTTGTCGGTTTTGCCATAGTTAGTAGTGTCGGATTTTAAATATCCTCTCCCTCGAAATTTCAGTTCAAATTCTGCGGCACAAAAAAATTTCAGCCGTGCGTAACCTTATCTTCCGATACCATATTTTTTTGGGAAGTTGTGAAAGATTTCCCATGTATTTGAAACAGACAAAGCACTACAAAATGAGATTTGAGAGCGCGGACAAGTCGCCTTGATTTTTGGTGCCGTTAATCAGTTTATTATGCAATACATATCCAAGTTGTTACAACTTGCCTTTATAAGATTCACTTATGATCCTTGAGGCTTCCCGGAGGCCTGAATTTTGTGCTCCATGCGTACAACATATTCCGTCATAATCTGTATGTTCCCCAGCAAATCGAACAAGCCCTGCTCCCTTCGCAAAAGCGTCTGTAACCTGGCCCAAGTCTACCCCAACTGTAACACACGAATAGCTTCCTCGCGCATACGGATCATTCGACCAATTCGTTGTAATACAGGTTTTGAGTTTCGGAAGAGGCTTGGATTTATCTACTTGCAGAGCTTGAAACACGAATTCAAAATATTTCGGCACTTCCTCAGGATGTGATTCCAGGTATTGCGACACTGGAGGAACTAAGAGTCCCATTAGAACTGGCTTTCCGTGCACACGATGACAATTGACTACAGATATAGGACTCGTCCATGGAGTCTTGCTCTCGTTGGTATTATGTTGTGCCAAATCAAGATCCACTAGAAATGCTGCCTCGTCAAAATCATCGCTCCAAAACATAGACTCAAACTCAAAGACAAACTTGGCTAATGAGGCAAATGAAAGATCTTGGATGGCTTGTAAAAGCGGCTCTGGAAGGCTTGGCTCGAATTTTACCATGTCACTTTTAAGGACTCCCAAAGGCACTGTTACAATCACGTAATCTCCTACAGCTTTTGCTCCATCTTTTCCGGTAACAGTCACATGCGTCGACTGCGAACTAACATTATTAACTTCAAAATTTAGCTTAAGTTCAATGTTGTCTTTCACGGCGTGGTCTGTTAATATTCCTTTGGCGATTCTATCATACCCGCCGGCGACAAACAGATCCTTCCCTGAATGATCTAAAACACAATATTTTCCGGAAAGCTCACTCCATGGAAGTGCCTCGTATGTTTCGATGTACTCCACCAGCGTTGGCAAATATTGCTCAGCCTCCTCGGATAATTTACTCCGGTTTCGAATCATGTACTGCTCAACATACTCCTTGACTGAACAATCGTCTCTTCCGTCCTGTGAAAACACTTCGTGCATTTCCTTCACAAGCTGATCAAATGCCTCAAACGTAGACGCACTCGGTCCTGAGTTTCCATGTCGGGTGAAATATCTCACACGTCCGTCCTGATATAACCTCACGTTATTTTTCTTAGCAACCGTATATAGTCCATTTACAGCGACATCATGAAGCCAAGAGGGGCCTAAATCATAGTGACTGTATAGTTCTTCGTCGCGAATGGTATATGCTCTTCCTCCTATTCGATCTCTTGCTTCTAGTATGGTTATTGAAAATCCATGTCTGGAAAGCTCGGCTGCAGCAGTCAGTCCGGAGATTCCTGCGCCTATAATAAGAACTTTCTTCATTCTTCGTCTTCTTATCTCGTTGCCAGCTAATGTACGACTAGATATTGTTCATGAAATTACCGCCGCGCTTGACGCCGCGCGTCAGGACTGTAGCATTTTTTTCTCATTTCTCAGGGGTAAAGCAGACCTTCCTAATGCAGGATCAGTCTCCTCCAGCGGTAAACTTTAAACCCTAGCCACTGTATGATTGTTCCCGGTTACACATGTAGTTATTATTATGTGAAAACTGATTGGCCAGTAGGGCCTGGCATCACTGAAGTGTATTGCAGACGAGGGATGCTGCCCAAAAGAGCGAGCACTTTTCTGCTACCGACCAAACTATAGAATTTACCACATCTCGAGTGCACATCCTTACGACGCGGTCTCGGCTATGAAATTTGTAATCCGATGTCCGCTTCTATACGGCAATAGCGCAATATGTTAATTTATTATTATCCCCAGAAAAATGCTGGTTTGTATCTATCAGCAACTAAAATGTGGGGTAAAAGGAGAAGCGACGTTTAGAATCTAGATGCTTAGTGCCTAATGCGGGGCAAGAACTCGCGGTTTACCCCGCTTTCCACATCTTCACTTCTCTTCTCAACATACAAACTTCAATACCAAAAATTAAAAATAAAATAGTGAATGTAGAAAGCGACGGTCGTAATTTTATATCCTATCATATGTCATCCAATCACCAGCTTTTGATGTTTTCCAATAGCCCCCCTTTGTGTATCTTGCATTATCGCGGAATTGTTGGTGCGGAACTTTATGCCTGCATACTTCCCTATTACTAAAATTCCTAATCTAGTCAAGATAACCGACCTCAAAAGATGCAAGAGGCCTTCCTCTACGTAGACTCAATGACTGGTAATAGATCTAGCTTAAATATGTATGAATAGAAAAATCCATATAAATCTGCGAGTGGGACATAAAAAATCCCAAGAAAGAAAAAAAATTTCCAGGAAACCAAGATGACAACGGCGTCATCCATCTCACCGCCTCCTAGCATACACACTCGAGATCCAAAACCTCAACTTGATCTGGAGCAATCGAAAGGATTATCTGCAGATGATGCTTTACTTATGGAGCTGGGTTATAAACCGGAATTGAAGCGAAATTTCTCAGTAATTGAAGTCTTTGGAATTGCATTCAGTATCATGAGCTTGTTGCCGTCTATTGCATCAACACTGGCGTTTAATCTGCCGGCTGGCCCAGTCGGAATGACCTGGGGCTGGTTGGTTCCCGGTCTATGCATTATGACTGTCGGTGTTTCAATGTCTGAATTAGGATCCGCAATGCCCACTAGTGGAGGATTATACTGGTGGACATTTAAATTTGCTCCAGATAATTCCAAAAAGCCTTTGTGCTTTCTAGCGGGTTATGCAAACACCCTGGGACTAATCTCTGGTATCTTAAGCATCGACTGGGGATTTGCCGCTATGCTCTTGTCGGTGGTAGCGATTATTGATCCCACTTTCGTGCCGAACAAATTTAACACCTACGGAGTTTTCGTTGCCTGCGTGTTCAGTCACCTAATCGTTGGCTCCACAGCGACGCGAATTATCGCTAGACTCCAGGCTCTGTGCATTTATCTTAATATGTTAATTATTGTCATCACTTTGATTGCTCTTCCTATTGGCAACAAGCACAATGGCCTCGGAATCAATAGTGCAAAATATGTCTTTACTGCTAAAGAAAACCTTACCGACTGGCCATATGCATGGTCTTTTTTTATGGCTTTCATGAGTTGCATGTGGTCTATTAG
Organism: Crinitomyces ghanaensis; assembly: GCA_030581755.1. Lineage (NCBI taxonomy): Eukaryota > Fungi > Ascomycota > Dipodascomycetes > Dipodascales > Trichomonascaceae > Crinitomyces > Crinitomyces ghanaensis. The sequence continues at coordinate 132,313 of JAKTVX010000002.1, forward strand.
TGCGTTCGATTCTTGCATTCATATGTCTGAAGAGGCAAGCAATGCAGCAAAAGCAGTTCCATTCGGCATATGTGCTTCAGTTGGCGTGTGTGCAATTCTAGGGTTCGTAATTCTGTCTGTCATTACGGCATGTATCCAGGATATCCCTGGTGTTTTGTCCTCAAGCTTGGGTCAACCAATGGCTCAAATTTATATGGACTCCTTAGGCCGCAATTGGACAATTGCAATGATGATCATGGTCTTCATTGTCCAATGGTTTATGGGACTATCAATTACTGTAGCAGCGTCTCGCCAAACTTGGGCTTTTAGCCGAGATGGCGCACTTCCTTTCTCCAATTTTATCAAGATAGTAAATGTGAAGTGGGGTGTACCAATGAGGGCTGTGTGGTTTGATTGCGCAATCGCCTTGGCACTAGGACTTCTTGGACTTACGAATGACGCCGCGATTCAGGCCTTATTTTCTTTAGGGCCTGCGTCAAATGCATTGTCCTGGGTTTTGCCCATTGCTTGTCGTCATATCTGGTTTGATAAAGATGCGTTCAAGCCTGGTCCATTTTATTTGGGCCATTTCTGGTCAAGATTGAATGGCATGTTCGCAACAGTATACCTCTTATTTGTAATTTGCGCATTATGCCAATTCCCAGGCTCTGGCCCACATGTGAATGCCCAAACAATGAATTATACCTGTGTGATTAATGGAGCTATATGGATCGGTTCATTGGTTTATTATTTCGTCGATGCACGGAAATGGTTCGAAGGCCCCACAACTAATATTCAAGAGCAATATATGGAAGGAGTGAAAATCTCAAGCGAGCAAGAATATATAAAAGAGAAAGAATAAATTTTTCGTTTTTGTTTTACCCAAAAAAAAAAAAAAAAAAAAGCAAGAAAGAAAGAGACAAAGAAAACAGTTTGGAAGGCAGAAGAAAAAAAAAAGCTCGGCAACGGGGAATCGAACCCCGATCTCCCGCGTGACAGGCGGAGATTCTGACCATTAAACTATTGCCGATGAGAACGAAAAAATTAAAAATTCGGTTATATATCAAGCATAATTTAATCAAGGTCACGTGACCTTTTTAACCACTTCCGGCATTATTAAATGCGGCTCGTACCCTGCGGCTCTCCTGAATGTCAACGGTGAGAGCACGGGCCCCGCTCTCATAATCCGACAAGAACGGTCCCATGCGAAACCCGATTTGCCAATGAGGAGCGGGTTATAGGGCGGTATATCGATGCGCAATTAAATAATAAAATAGATGAGGGCTGCCTACTTGCTGGAGGTTATTTGTTCCCAGGCTAGACGCTACTGCGCGTATATTCCGGGTAGGAGCCCGTATTAAACCCGCATGATTTGAAACGCCACCAAAAAAATGATGTCTGCCTAAGCTAATGTTGATGAAGACTTATGTTTCGCGACTTAAGAAAATCCTGAAATGTTGAACAAGAAACCATGGACTGCCATAGAGCGAACTCGTTGAGATAAAAAAATATCAAAGGTGACTAGACGATATAAAAATATATAGAAGTGCCATACGGCCAAAAAGTCTATATTAGGAGAACAATTTTGAAGCAATACTCAGAGTCGCTAACGGCTGTAAAGGTTGAAATGAAAGATATATTTCTGAAACGCTAAATCCACACTTCAACGTGTCGAAGCGGTATGTGGCTTTTATTGTCCTCTGGTTATTATCTGAGGTGGCCATTTGGAATGGAAATGAAGTTGTATAATCTTTGGGTACATATTTTTTCGAAAAAAAAATGACATTGCAGTGACAAACCAAACAAAACATTTATAGCTTTTTGAAAAGTCGTTAATGATGCAATATAGTACTAACCATTTCCTAGAAAGCCTATGCCAGCAGTTTTCTTCGAAAAGTGGTGCGCTTGATTCCTGTTTATTAAGACGACGCGTAGCATAACCGAGAAACGAAAGTGATACCTAAATGATGTCATGGCGACTTGCACTACTATAAGGATGTCTCAATCTACGTTTTACTTGGCTTGCAGAGGGGACCTCCCAGATATGGGTCTAGCATTCACCTACCGTAGAATGCAATCTGATGATTTAAATATCATAGGCAATGATAGATTCATCATGGCAGCAATGGCAAAAGATTTGGACGGAAATAAAGATATTTTATTCATTATTATCAATAAGTGCGCCAAGATTTTCTCTACTACAGGCTGACAATCAATTTGCCTAAAATGACAGCTGGTAAACAAAACAGCCTAATTACCGCAAATAAAGACTCCAAAAGAATCATTGCATAATGCAGCGTCATCATAAGCAGAATTACGCTAATGACTACTGCAATCCCAGTGAACGCCTTGTATTCGCTTTCAGATAGCCATTCCAAGTACCATAGCACATCTCTAAATATGGGCGTCATTCGAATAAAATATATAAACCAGTCTAATGCTTCATTCCAAGTCCAAGGAAAGTGATTTGGTGGGGGATTACCAAATATGTATGTGACATCAATTATTGGCGAAGAAGAGGAAGAGGATGATGATGCCAATGGAGCAGACGGAGCTTTCTCTCTAGTTTCTTGTTTCCCCTTGGGAATATGTGGACTCGGCATTGACAGCTCTTTGGACCGCGAGTCATATGGTGGACTACTCAGGCCCCGAAAAAACTTCAAACCCGTGTTGAACAAGGAAGTCCAAGTGACATCGTTAGTAGGCGCCTTGGGTCGCCGACGACTCTGCTTAACTGGGCGTTCTACAAACGCATGGGGTGCCTTCGGCATCATTATATGAGTTCTAGCTGTGGGGTTAGTGTGTGTCGTGTCATTATTCGTACCAGTTGCACTGAGAGAAATCGCACCATTGTTTGCAGATGATGAAGAATTGGTATTAGAGGGCTCAATATTTGCGTAAGTGCCCATCTCAAATGTCGCAACTGGGGCTGTAGCTCTGGTCCCTGAGGCGGGACCAAAAGGCGGCGCAGACATTAAAATATTTGCGGCCGGGGATGGCTTGGACAACAGAATGTCATCGTCGCCGAGTTCTGGTGCAGAATGTCGGCTCGCCTGGCTAGCTGCATGATGATGATGATGTGCAGAATGAGGTCCGCCTACTATTGTAGCAGCCGATCCAGACGCGCGCTTAGCTGAGGCACCTCTGGATCTCGACCTTTCCTTGCGCGGGCCCATTTGCGGCTGCGATTGTGACTGTTGCTGGGCATATCGCTGTTGCAACGCTTCATGCGGTATTCTTTCAATAAACGGTTCCCCATCTGGGTATTTTAGCGTATCTGCCGGGGCCATGGCCGTGATTGATGTTCGCGTAGTTCCAACAGCTGGATCAGCTTGTCCGTACAAGTAAATAGGCCTTCCTCGCCTGTCAGTAGATTTGAAGCAAAGGTAATTGGCTGGTAATTGACTAAGCTGACGTGTTTCTGCGCTCGCCCGGTAAGCTTGCGGTTCTTGAATATAAGAATTAGTGGAAGGGTTGGGTGCTGAGACTGATCGATGAGCTAGACAGTAATAACAGTAATGGCTGGGGCCAAAATCAGAGTGGTCTACCAAATACCTTTGTGGATATGTTTTGGAATGGTTGGCCGAAGACGAATAAATAAATTTCCTGTTATTGTTGCTAAAGGCGAGGTCACTGTTGTTCTCGTCGTCTAGTCGGATATGCCGCGGCTCACTGAGATTTCCTAATTTCTCGGTATAAACGAATGACTGACTGCCGGTAGAACTATTCTGATTATTGGTACTCTCGTGGGTGCCGATCAATTTCTTTTGTTGCCGTAACAAGAGTAATTCTTCTTCTTGTGTTTTAATCCGGCTGTACCGTCGATTAAAAAACCCGCTCTGCCCCGCTATATAATTGCTACTTGCTTGCATCAAACTATTTATCAGACAAAGGACTGCACTAATATAAAAAAAATGTATCGCTCTGCAGCGATCGTCTATCCGCCTACTGACTTTGCCGATTGCGGCTAGCTTTTATTTAGATCGTTCCATTTTATCTGAAACATAAATATTTTTTTTCCGACCCCCCGTTGCGCTAGCTTCTTGTCAGTAGAGTTATTCACCGCTTCGTTTAGGTTTATGGTCCTCTTCAGTTTAGGTACCTTCCAACCAATTTGGCAGTGCACATTGCATACTGCATAGCGTTAAAAAGAGCCGCCTGCAAGTCGGAAGTGATGAGTACCCAATCCGTGGAGCCTCATGTGGCAGCTGACGTTATTATACATTATAGCTTCTAGATGAAACCGTCTTGGCGTAAAAAACTTGCCGGCGTTTCCTGCCGGTTTGATCTAGTTTTTTCTTTTTTTTCTTGGATTCTTCTTGTTTAAAAATTTTCATTTCTAGCAATAAATAAATCTAATTGGGGAACTTTGATCCATTGTCATGTTTCTTAAAATAGAGTTGATCTCCCTTCTTGCTCCAAGGTAACTACATGCACATGTATGCAATCAAATAATATAATCTTGCTGCTTTCTCATTTCAAAACTATGGAACAAGTACACTTTACGAGCTTACATCTAGCTGTGTTGGCAATGACAAAATGCGTCCCCCAAGATTGGCCAGCACTAAAGTACGGATCCTTCGTCCATGTATATACCCCATCCTCGGTCGCCAGATTAAGTTTGATCCAGGCCCCCACACTAGCCCTTTTATCTTTATAATAATAATCCATTCCATCATTAATCGGTGTTTGCTTGACTGCTGTGACTACCTTGCCAGTGATTGTGATATATTTATTTTGTTCCTCCTTTCTAAAATTGTTATCGGGCCCCATATAAACATTGAGCCCGTCTCTGCGACTCAAAACAATCGTACGGTTATCTTCATCATTATAGTCTTCTTGAAGCCATCGGTCACTTCCATGAGAATGATGAATCCATTCCTTTTTCTTATAACTTAATTCCTCGCTAACAATTTCACCCCAGTCTGTGGATTGCTGACCTTTGACTGAATATGTGTATGCGGCGTCTGGCTGTATATCATCGCGCGCTCTCAACAAGTAAATACCAAAATGGCCCTCGTCGTTGCGCAACATGTACAAGACCCATAGGGAACCTCCATAAAAATGTGGTTTCGAAAACACCCTCTCCCCGGGTCCCAGTTGATAATTCTTGAATTGCCAACCAAATCTGAACGGTGAGTATTCACTTGTTATGTTTTTTGCAATAACAAATTGGGGCACGTCATCATTTTCATTGTTTTCAGTCTTAGAGATAACAGTTTCCCCCTGTTTTTCATCTGGAACTTCCTTTATTATAGCCAGTTTCGCTGTACATTCATTGGCTCTCTCCACCTTCGTCCTTAATAGAGACCGGATCCAAAAGCCGTGCATCACGTAAATTGCCGGAATTAGTCTCTGCGACGTTCCATGTCGTCGACGAAGCATCACACTTTCTAACTCACTTTGATTCATGTGCTCATAGTGCAGGCCGTGCAATATCTCTTCTATAACCTCCAGTCTGGATTCTGGACCCTTGACAGTATTTGCTGACGAATCATCCATTCCCTTAAATTTGCGGCGTTCCGCTTCACGGCTCACCTCAATATGCATGTCGGCTAAATATTCAAACCGCTGAAACTCGCTAAGCACAAACAGTCCATCGTCCTCCCATATTTCCAGAAGCAAATCATGATTCAGTTTGGTCCACGCATGTACTGGTAGCAACGTTGCGTCTCGTGTCAACATAACCATGGCTTTCCGTTTAATAGCTTCGCTTTCGGGTCCATATAGATAGTCGAAGAATGAACCAGCTATTTCGACCGCATTTTGCAAGCTCATTGAGTCCATGATAAGAGTCTGACACTTTTCGCGAAGCCGAGGAATGTCCAGATACCCCGCAATTGCTACCAATCCAAGCAACGACTCTAAAGACATTTCTTGAGTCATCCATTTGTCGACCCCATACAAATATGATAACGCCAGATCCAGAGATTCACAAGTAATATGTGGATCCGAGAACTCCAATGGGTAATTCTTCCGGTCGCTTTTGTCAGACCATCTCTCACTGAATCTGGCTTCAAAATACCCACTCTGCAAGAGTACCAATTTATGTGCTTTAAACTCTTTCCCAAACGCTTCAATTACTACATCACAAAATTCCTTTTGTTGGAAACAGCGTTCTCGAAAAAAGGTGACCAACTCTTCACTGCTGTCCTGCATTGATGCGCAGAGATGCGATCGGACGTGTTATGGTTTGACTAGAACAAGCTTATCATATCATTTACGTAATCACCGTAGTCGGGCCATGTGCACATGTCACATGGCGGATAAACTATGAAACGGAATCGCATGGGCTACATGCAATTTTAAAAAAAAAAAATTAAATAAACAAATAAATAAAAAAGGACGGAACGAAAGGAGTGAAGAAAATGCGTAAGCTAGACCATTTTGAAACAGGGAAATAGTTTAATAGACATGAGCGTGAACAACATAAATTTATAAGAATCCAATTTACGGAACATATAGAATATCTTTATGCTTACGTCCAATGGAAGTTCAGCATGCAAAATTCGCCAAAATTCCAAATGTGTTACGCTTTTATGTAGGTATGCTCGATTACAATATAGCTCTCTCTGAATTGATTGAATTCCTAACATCCAATCGAACCAAGTTCGAATTAATTTGTCACGGGAAACGTCATGTTGGGGAAGTTCCTCGGCAACGCGGCTCAGCTGCATGCTTAAAATTTCAGCCGTGCAGGCCGGCCGGCTTTACCTCCAACAGATAAGTGACACTTTTATGTCATCTCGGCCAGGGCTCGGAGGTCGTATCTTTATAACGGACATGACGAATGATACTGTGGTCGACAACGCAGAACCGTCTATGTACTCGTCAGAATACGATCTTATCCGATCGCATCCATACGTCCAGAACCTCATAGCTTCCGGAGACTTCAGCATATTCCACGGCTATGACATCCCGGAAGAAGACAAAGAACATGCTTTCACAGCAGGAACTTTGATCGGGCCCGGTAGGATCGCCGAGACCCCGTTGACATTAATATCTACTGAAGAAGTTATTTCTACCAGTGACACTTGTGAAATGTACGTCTTTTACCATGTTGGACCTAAACTGTGTGGTCATAAAGGTATCATCCACGGTGGGCTTCTTGCTACCCTTCTCGATGAGTCTCTTTGTCGATGTGGATTTCCTCTACTTCCCAGCAGGCTAGGTGTAACAGCTAACTTAGAAATCAAGTATTTGGCTCCCACGGTGGCCGACACATTTATTGTAGTCCACGCAACCACGGTGGAAAAAAATGGTCGCAAGGTGTGGGTTGACGGAGAAGTTCTTCAATTGCCCTTTGAATCAGATTATATCTTAGATCAGGATCTCAAGGTATCTGTCAAGGCTAAGTTATTGTTGATCGAGCCTAAATATGTCACCAAGTTGGATAGATCAATTGCCCATAACCAAAACGACAGCACCAGAGTTTCTCCAGAAGCTTAGATAACTAATCACATGCATTTAAATACCATTACGCTATTTTATATAAATATATATGAGTCAAACATTATTCTTCCACCTCTGTAAAATAGTCTGAGGACTGCTCAAATTTCCGACGAGGAGCGGCAGTTATAGTTGTTCCCTCAACCAGCACCTGATCATAAGAAGGCAGCCCATCTGATGTAGATGCTGATGTGGAAGCCCCATCTGCTGTAGCATATCCGTTAGAGCCATTAGTCTTTTCATTGGCTGGCCGCGGCGGTAAAGCCGGAGACTTTCCTTTGTTATTGATGGCAGACCTCCTCAGTGGGACGCCAGAACATAGTTGCACCTCAGAGACAAGAGATACATGGTCGATGGTTGAGTCTGGGGATGTATTAAATCCAGCTATTATCTCAATACTGTACGTCCGTTGGATATTACACGTGTTGAAAGTAGGACATACAAAACTTGGGATCTCTACATTATCTAGTATTCTCTTGGGTAGCTCGACTTCCCACACAACGGATCCATCGCGCCGCTCCTTCTGCACAGCATCAGTCAGTGACACCGCGATAGACATACTTTCCTTGTTACATAGAACGAGTTTCAAAGGAGCCTCAGTTACGTAGTCGTGAGCTTTGGCAGTAGTGTTTGCATATAGCACCATTCGCAATGTTTGAAGATAAATCACCTGAGCAGGAAGGCCCTGCTTCGGAGACTGTGGAAGTACCACAAAAAATGACACGCCAAGGCGTTGAGTAGGAACAAAAGCTGCTGCACCAGGATACCGGGCTTCAAAGGTGAATGACAAAGTACGACCCGGCCAAACATTGGCCCCCATAGCACGAGAAAGAGTCTGAGAGTTCTTCAATTTTGAGAAAAACCCGCCACTGCTACTTGCACTGGATCGTGGAGGTGGGACACTGCTACTACCTCCGGACACCCCAATGGTTAACTGGCGTCTGAGGAAAGCTACACGGTTGGCTACTGGAGTCGGAATATCTCCTGGTAAGAATATAAAAGGAACAAAGCTTCGTGCATTCATTTTAAACATCGAGGCACGATTCACAGTGACCTTTACGAAATATTTGATGGATGCCGTATCGCCAACCCCCGATAGACTTGGCGGCAGCATTCCGGCAACATGAGATGTCGGTTCTTTGGCGAAGTCCAACCCGCCAGAACTAAAGAAGACTTTAGGCATGCTGAACCCTCCGGGAAGATTCGCTTGGCTTTGGCGGCTACATTCATTCTTTTCAGGAATGGTAAATCTAAAGTCGTAGGTGTAGGTTCCTACAGGAAGGGTAAACTCTCCACTGCTGCTGGTATGTAGGATCTCCTTAGGAGGGAATACCGTCACCGTACGGTACAAAAGTTTGTGGATCTCTATAGACATGTTTTTCGACCGATTGGCGGCCCTACGTTGATGTCGGCGGTCTCTGTGGGCATTTGTCTCTCTATCCTCAGGAATTGGTACACTAGTTCGAGCCACTCCTTCAAGCTTGACAACAATCGCTTTAATTGAAGTTTCGCTTCTTAAATCTAGGTGAACCTTGCCACTTAGTTCATCGCCAGTGCTGTAGCTGTCGCCTCCACCTGGCGGCGGATTAACTTGTTAGATGTCTCAGAAGAATATATGTTAGCAATGCCATGACGCAGAATACATACGCTTAAGAGTTACTTGACAGGACATTGGCCAGAGCTGGCGATTAGTTAGTAAGAATCAGCTGTCTATTTTTGAAACAAACTTATTGCTCTATGTTTATCAACTTTATATAATACAGACGCAGATCCATTCAGCCACACCGTTCACAGCCTCGACATCGCCGTTAAAAACATGCCATGTGATTGGAGCCGTCCAACACCAGCAAAGTCGGCAATTTAGCTGCGAATAAATTGGTTTATAGCACTTCTGACCTTTTTAACATTTCGTTAATTAAATTTCCTTTTTTTGTTTCTTTCCAAGAAAAAAAATTCAAAACCCCCGCTCAGCCAGCTTATCCATTATATCAAGATACAAGGCTACGGCTACAAAACCGTGCTTTTCCTTTTTGGGAATCTGAAGCCATTGGTTAAATCCGACCAAGTTTATCACGTCTAAATGATCGCAATTATCAATTGTCCCAATATACTGACCCCATTGTGCACTCGCGACGCTAACTAACCCATCATTTTCGCCTTCAACCTTGAATATTTTTTTCCACGGATATCTTAAGGTCGAAAATAGACCCGGTCGGAATTGAGCTCCGTAGCTCATATAGGCAACTGACGGACTATCAGGGCACATCCGGTTAAATTCCGTCTGCATGTACTTTTGAGTCAATTGTTCAATGCCTTCCATATCGTCAATTCCGAATGCCATGCCAAAGCGGTTCATTAGTTTTTCCATTCTTAATCTCGACATCTGTCCGACGATATAGTCAGCGAAGTACGAACCGCGATGAGGAGTCGCGACTGTCGTTAATGAAACAACTTCAGTGTTCCGGCATTTAATGTTTGACACCATATATCTCGCATCCAGTCCGCCCATTGAATGGCCAATGACATTTACTTTCGTAGGAGTTGGAAATTGAACCTCTAAGGACTGCGCAAGCATATGAGCCCTGCGGGATATCGACCCTGCAGGAGCCACACTTCCGGTTATTACGTGTGCACCTGCGGCTTGTAGGGCTTCTTTAATACCATGCCAATAGCTCTGGTTTTTGATAATTAGTGGCACAGGGGATTGAATAGTGTCGAACCCGAAAAGGCCATGACATAGGACAATGGGGTATTTTGGGACCCGGTATTTCGGTTTGAGTGCATTAAACCGTAACAGGGATGCTGATGTTTCTAACATGTCATCTATTACGCATATGAACTTAATCTATTGGAGCAATGACGAGCTGACTAGTTATGTACTCTTGCGTGGTTGTGCGTACTAAGTTAGAGATACGGGCAGTACCTCGGGTATGCGGCGCGCATCTACACTGCCGAGATGTCAGCGGAAACCCGAGGACCCAGTCCGTCTGTCCGAATTTGAAAGAGAACCGAATAGTTAGATTGAAGAAAACGAAGAATTTCAAAGAAAATAAAGGAGACACACAATTCCTGTGATTTAACTATGCTACGGGGTTTTCCGGAAATAGAAGCAATGAGATACCCCACGAAAAGAGCACGTCAACCCTTGCCCGCATACGTGATGCCGCATACCGGCTGGTTCAAATTTGGACATCTACATTATGATAAGCGGGAATGTGGTAATGTGGGGTGGAAAGCGAGCCATGGTAATAGCACCAAATTAGAAACAAAATTCACTGCTGTCTCCCTTAATATTAAAATATTTTAATTTTTTGCAATATTTTTTTTCCGGTTTTATTGTCATTTTTATTTTCTATATCTATTTTTATGTTTTGCTGCTCCTGTCCCGTCTTCCTGTGTTAAGCGCCAAGCGCCTTACTAATGGCAATTTACACATGACCTTCAGCATCTGCCAGTCAACCATTGATTTATGTTCCTGCATACAAAGCTAAATCCAAACTTGGCTAATTAAGGCAAAATAATAATTAAGAAGAAAAAAGCCAAAAAAAAGCAGCCAAGCCAGAAACTCATATAAAAATGCCTATATTAGTTCGATTTGTAATTGCCCTGTCGTAGAAGATAAAAGAAGAACAGGGATGATCTTCCTTCCCAATTTTCCCTACCCTCGACCCCAGTGCGTTGTTGCAATCAGAATGACATTTAACTCGCCAACCAACTGCGACAAAAGGTAAATAAAAAAAATATCAACTTGGGTATATTTTGGTTTGACATTACTTGAATAAGCGATTCTTTTGACCTGATGCCAATTAGTCTCGGCTATTTGAGTTAGATTACCTATCTTCACTGTTCGCTTTTATTAACCATAACCGTTTACTCATGTGACGTCACTGACGTCAGTAGTTTTGACTAACCCGTGCCTCAGTTAATTAAAAGAGAAAAATCATCATTTTTACACCTTTCCCTTCCCGAATATACACAACGCATTACAGAAAAAAGCAGGGATACAACCGACAACCGACAAGGATTTCTTATTTTTCATTACACAGTATTTTACTGTTGTATTTTAGATGCATGTTTGAAAAGGTCTAAAACAAAAGCCTGTTCGCCAAAACGCTGAAAAACGAAATTAATAATAATAGCAAAAGCAAAAAGAAAAATAGATCCCGGCCCACCAATCCATGTCAAGCAGCCCGACTAGTGTAGTACATACAAAAGTTCCTATAACGCAAATTACTCCATCGACCATTGTGTTGGGATCTGCCTGTGCAATTAACGATATCTCCTCAGCATCTTCATTTCCATTATCACATACACTGCCATCATCATCATCAGTGTCGAGTACACCAGTATCGACATTGGAATCACCGTCATCAGCTAATAAAGAGGAATCATTAGTGACTTCTCCATCTTCATCGTCACCCTTATTTAATTCTTCACATACAATGACCGATGAACCTGTATCTATTGCAATTTCCACAGATCCTCCAGAACGTTGCACATCGCCAAGACGAGATTCGATAACAATCGAGAAAGTAGGACGGGAGAAATTACATGTACTAAGAAAAGAAGCGCAATTAATACAAGACTCTCTAACTGATATACTAGACAGGGTAGTCAAAGTCAAAGAAGATTATGATCGGCTCAGTAGCGAAAACAAATTCCTGCAAGATTATATTGGAAATCTAATGTCGACGAGTAACATCCTCAACAAAGCCACGGGCTAAACTCAATAATGACAACTGACACGAAGACTTTTTTTCTCATGCCTTTTTTTATAATATTTTTATTTTTAATGCACATTACAATGATAGAAAGTTAATTCATCTAGAGGGACTTTGTTCTCTCTTGTAATCATAGTAATTGGAATTTCCGGCAGGACGACGAGTCTTCTCTTCGTATTGACCACGTCCGGGCGATCGATAATCTGATCTCGAGCGATCCCTGTCCCCGTCATGATAGCGACGATCTTGGCGCCGCTGAGCGTTGTCACCCGATCGATAATGCCTCTCTCCTCGGCGATCTTGATCATAGCGTCTCGCCAGATGTCGGCCGTTATGCTTGTTACTACTCCTACTGCTAGCCCTGCTAGAACCAGTGCTACCACCGCTGATTTCGGCCCGATTCCGCTGTCCAATCCTGGCCACACTTTGGGAAAAATCAACATGTATTCGCCGATCGTCAATTAAGACACCTTCCATCTTCATATATGCCTGCTCGCAACTCTTTCTGTCTTCGTACTCAATAAATGCATACTGCAATGATTCTCCAGTAGTTTTATCGCGGACGATTTCGCACGAGAGTATATTGCCAAATCTAGAAAATATTAGCTCCAGGTCTTCGTCCTGAGTAATAGGATTTAATTTACACACAAACAACACATTTTCCTTGGGCTTAACTTCAGCAAATGGAAGGTCCCCGACGACCTCCAAAGTCAATGCGTGGCTTTGGGCTTCTCTTTCTTTTCGTCGCCTTTCTACAAGTTCTTCATCCTCGTCTTCGTCATTCTTGCCCTCTGCACCAGCTCCTTCCGACTCGTCGATTCCTTCCCTTGCATGTTCAGTCTGCCATCGAGCTGTCGAAAGCTGCAGTTCTGTAGGCTCCGGTGACTGAGCAGGCTCAATTAACCCTGAGGGATCTTCAAAGGGATCTTCCAAAATATGGGTGTGCTTGATTCGAATGTCCTTATATGGGCGACCATCTTTATCACATAACGCGTTATTTATTTTATCCAATGTATCGAATCCTTCTACTACATGTCCAAATACGGCCGCCTTATCATCAAGTTCTTGTTCTAGATTATCAGTCAGGGTGATGATAAATTGTGATCCAGCAACAGCTGGACTCGCTTGGTGGTGATCTGGTGTGTCATTCTCTTTTGCAGCAGTCAAAACCATTGATACCGTGCCCTTTTCTGTATGACGGCGTGTCGCCAGATCGACTTCTGGCACAAAATATTCTACACAGTCATTAACTGCTCCCCAGATGCTAGTGCCTCCGTTCCCTTGAGGATAATTAGGATCACCAGTTTGGCATGTGTAGTTCTTGACTACATTGTAAACAGGACAAAAATTATAATATTTTATCTTGCATAGCTTCAAGAAGTTTTCACTGCTTTTTTTACAATCCTGAACTTCTAAATCAATCACAATGTCTCCTTCAGTCGTTTCGATTAGTACGCTCATGCGGTGGTCATGGACTTAAGGTTGAGAATTGTTCGAATCTCGAAACTAGACCTGGGATTAATAGGAATCCAAGATCATCTACGACATATGCCAACTAGCTGCAACGCAGGCGAATCTTTAAGGACTACTGATTTATGGTAAGTTCTCGATTCAAGGCGATGAGCCAGGTCGATAAACGATTCTTGCCAAATCGTCTATTTACCTCAAAGTTATCCTACAAAGTGGCTAGACCCCATATTAGTTATGTACAAATAAATTAATGGTTAAAATCAATTCGACGCCCCGCCCATGAAGAACCGCTTCAACATTTCCGAAGAGTTCACGAAATCTAGACCCCATGATCTCAGTTGGACAACAGGATAGTAGTCAGTAGAGTAAAGCTTGTGCAACTTGTCTACCACCCCAAGCTTAGCATGGTTACCAAAGTATGAATTTCGCCAGTATGGCTCGAGAGCAAGTTTGTTGCCGATATCAAGCCCGCGAAGCTGCGCAGTTTCGATCGCCTTCGACAAGTTGGCCACATCACTCTGCCCCATATTCAAACCTTGACCGGCCAGAGGATGCGTAGTATGTGCAGCATCTCCTACCAATGCAACTCGGTCCTCGATGTAAGTATCTACATGCTTCATTTTCAATGGAAAACTGGCACGAGAGTTTTCTAATACTTCAGCAACAGGAATAGGAACATTGTTATCTTCGTCCTCAATCCGTGTGTTCTGCATTCTCCACTGTATCTCATCAGCAAAGTCGCTATCTGGTGACATAGTATGTAGATATTCTAGATCCACAGGGCCCAGTCGGAATCCTGCATTTACCATAGCACAAAAACTCTCTGCAGGCAACTGCTTCAAGAAGGCCGCCTTTTCGGGAGTCGTCGACCATACCAAACTGGCATATCCATCCGGCAACGGTAACAAGGCGATAGGGCCACTGGGCAAAAACCGCTGCCAAGCTATGCTGCGAAAGTCCTCCCACTCAAGCTTGACTGTAGCCACTAATCCATGTACATTATAATCCCAGCCTCGGGCTTCTATCTGGGCAAATTTTCTTACTGGAGAATTCGCACCATCTGCTCCAACCAACAGTCGGCCGCAAATCTCTTCACCACTTTCCAATTGCACAATGGGCCAGCCAGTTTCTGGGTCTCTCACAATATCGCTCACACGGCTTTTGTCTAGAATAACCGTCGCACTAGATTCGGATTTCTCTTTGTCTGCTTGAGCCTGTCTATCTCGGAGTTCTTGAATTCGCCTTAGCAACGCATACTGCAAATTGGAGTTTTCTACCATATATGCAATTTCAGAATTCTCCCCTAGAATAAAGGGATCAAATTCAATTCTCGATCCTGAGCACCCGTCCCATACTTTCATTTCGTCATAAGCTTTGACCCTATCTAATCGCAAGTGATCCCATGCCCCAATAGAAGACAAGAACTTCACAGACTTCGGCGCTAAACTGCTTACTCTATTTTCGAAGTGCTCAGGGTTCCAATCTTGCAATCTATCCATGTTGGCTCCTTCTACAAGTGTCACACGAAGTTTACTGGTAATCGCATTGTTTTTTAACGCAGTTGTCAATGTTAGTCCTGCAGGTCCTCCGCCAATAATTACGACATCTGAGGTCTGTTTGACAGTGGAATACAGTCGTTTTCCCACTGCTCGTAACTGTGGCCTGATCATCATGTGCAGCTACAACGGTACAACAGAGTTGAAATTTCCGTTGAGCTTATTTGACAAGGTTTGGGTCGGATCTCGGGATATGTTACTATTTTTTTTTTTTTTTTTTTTTTTCTACCATAAGACAAGAAACATTATCCGTACACAAAAAAAAATTTGGAAAATACCTTTATTCTATTAGTCCTTCCAATAGTTCTTTCGCAAACTCCGCGTCATCGAAGTCGCTTTCTTCGTATTTTGTGCGTTTGTTAGTCATATCGTCGTCTGATTCTCGACCGCGCTTTCGGTCCCTACGTTCGCCGTCCATATCATCCTCATCCTCATTCCCTTCTTCTTCTTCCTCATCACTATCGGATCCCATAAACTCTTCCAATTCTTTATCGGCATCGGCCCAATTTATCTGTCCTATTGACTTGCGAAACCTTTCTCCTCCCTCATGCATACTAATAAGATCATCAGCGTTCTGCTCAATCTCTATTCCCGAATCTGGAGGAGGAAGAGGGTTGTCTACGTAAATAAGATATTCATCTTCAGGAACTCGCCTCCATTGTTGTAGGCACGCGTATACCCAATCTAAATGTACAACTTTGACGTCAGGACGCCAGGCCGCATATCTTACTTTCATAGTTCCCCCGCTTCGAGCAATAACATGAGTCACAGAATCTACAAGATTAGCCACGACTACTGCTCCGAAACTTCTAACCCATTGAACAATCGTAGTGTTTTCAAAGTTGTGTCCCAACGGGATAATGCCTGAAAATAAAAATACACAGCCTTCGAACACTGGCCGTTTAATCTTTGGAATTATAACCGAGAGATCAGGTAATTTTTGCTCTTGTTCCTTTTGCTTTTTTTTCTGCTCATTCGACTGTTCGTCATATTCTTTATAAAATTCTGAATGAACACTTTCCAATATTTCCGCTAAATGCGGCAGTTCACTATCTTGATCATTCAGAACATGCTGAGAACTGTGCTGCTCATTAATCTGTTGTTGCAGTTTAGCTAGTGGTCTCTCGACTTGTTGCGCTTCTAAATTAGCTGATCTCTCTCCAGCCAAAATCTCATTTTCTGCATCCGGTCCCAACTCCTCTAAGTCTCGTTGACGATCCTCCTCCTCTTGTTCATGCTCCTCTTCTTGTTCAATATCTTGAATAGATTCCTTGGTCCCATTAGTGACGGCGGCCTCTCCAGACAGGGCTTTGCCCTGTTCATCATGTTTGGGATTTGGCGACTCATTTGGCATCATATCTGCCGGTTGACGGCTGCCCTCTTTACTGCCGTTTTGAAGCGATGGCCCTGTGATCTTTAACCGTTGTGCTGGCATTCCAGAATTAATATCTCCAATTCCCATGAAAAAATTAAAAGGATTCACTTTTACTAAATGAGAACTCCATTTCCAGACATCGGCACGATCGTCTATAATAGCAACCATGTTTGTCGACACCGGAAATAATCGATGTAAATTCTTCTGTAATAAAGAACCGCTTTCATCTCGGCTTAATATCCGATCAGCAAAATAGCGTCCCTCCGGGTCAATTAAGTGAGCTATTGCCTTTGCGTAAGCTTTTGTAGCCATGGTATAAATATGCATCTCATAGAGTTGGGCCATCCGTTTTAGAAATTCATCAAGGCCAGGACGTAATTTCACATAATAACAGCATTTCGTGGTAGCCAGGTAATTATTTACGGGTCCACGATTAGGCTGATGCTGATGTTCTGGTAGTGATTCTTCAAGTGTAAATGTCTTGACATCCTGCAGAGATTGATGATTTGGATTATTGATATCTCTCATCCATTCACCAATAGTGGGATCAACAGCAGCATGGATTACAGTCTGATCTAAATCGACCACCAGAATTAATTTCCGATTGCAGAGCAATTGCTGGGTACTGGTCTTCTCTATTCTTTGAGCTTCATCAAACGAAACCTTAAGTCCCGTGGTATTGTGAGACATTGAAATTGGAGCTCTATCTGTGTTCTTAAACTCAGTGTAATCGTCTTCATCAAGAGAGGCACCACATAATGCACATAGTCCTCCATATTGCACAGAATGTGTGCAAGGTTCAACAATCCTGACTATGGTCATTTTCGGCCCGTTAATTATATCGCCCCTCTTCACTAACCATTCCTCAATTGTTCCATTAATTGGCGACTCAAAGGTGGAAAAAAACTCCTTTTCAACTCTTTGGGGCAGGTTGGCATTTTGTTCACTACCCTCTATGGCGCCATTCTCTTCTTGAACAAAATCATGGTATTTGAATCGAAGCAGGGTGCTGTGCTTTTCAATAGATGCGCCTGCCGGCTGCACAATTGCGGTGATTTCAACCGGATATTTGTATGACGGAGGTAAACTTATATCTGTCGGAGTAATCATTCTTCATACCGTAGTCTGCACACAACGCGCCGAATGCTTAGCTAATAATTTCTTGTGAACGCGGCGTGGATATATGTCTAACTAGGGCGTGCTTTTATAGACTGATTATTCGTCTCTGTGGGTTAGGGGGCACCGTTCAAGTTTAAATTGCTTCAAACAATTCACTGTGTACTCTACGGCGTGCGAATGAAGCGAAAAATACCGGATCAAAGACGTTGTCAAATGTCTTTTAAGTCTTCTTTTAGCAAAACTGAACAACGAATTATGAATAACATAGAAAAAATAACAATAAAAAAATTAGAAAAATTAGAATCATCCCAATTATCTCTATCTATACACATGGCCATTGTTGAAGACCAAAATCATTACAGTCATAAATCATAACGAGTTGAGCGTTAGAAGGCGCCTCTTAAATAACAACAAGTAGTAAACAATAATAAAAAAATATTAAGAGGTCAAGCCATTTAGAATTTGAGAGCACGTGGCTTCTCCCAGGTGTTCTCCTGGTTAGTGAAATGTCCATAAGCGGCAGTCTTCTGGTAGATAGGACGAGCCAAATCCAAATCTCTGACAATAACACCAGGACGCAAGTCAAAGTTATCCCGGATAATCTTGACTAATTGAGTGGAGGAGTACTTGGAAGTACCATAGGTATCGACAAAAATAGAAAGAGGCTCAGCAACTCCAATAGCATAAGAGAACTGAACAAGAGCTCTTCTAGCCAAACCAGCAGCAACAAGGGACTTAGCAACCCATCTAGCAGCATAAGCAGCAGATCTGTCTACCTTGGAGAAATCCTTTCCAGAGAAAGCACCACCTCCGTGAGCTCCCCATCCTCCATAAGTATCAACAATAATCTTACGTCCAGTAAGACCAGCGTCACCTTGGGGTCCTCCAATGACGAATCTTCCGGAAGGTTGAATGTGGTATTTAGTTCTATCATCAAGAAGGTTAGCGGGGATTACTTTTCTAACAATCTTGTCCAAAATTTCTTTTCTGAGGTCTTCAGTAGTGATCTCGTCAGCATGCTGGGTGGAGATGACAACAGTGTCCACTCGGAGGGGAACCATAGCTCCATTCTCAGAACTGTACTCGACAGTGACTTGAGTCTTAGTATCAGGACGGAGCCAAGGCAAAGAACCATCTCTTCTAGCATCGGCCAAAGCCTTGTTAAGTTGATGAGACAAGATAACAGTCAAAGGAAGCAATTCCTTGGTCTCATCGGTGGCATAACCAAACATAATACCTTGGTCTCCAGCACCGAGTTCCTCAAGAGCCTTCTCATAGTGAAGACCTTGAGCAATATCAGGAGATTGTTGCTCAATAGCTACAAGCACATTACAAGTCTTGTAGTCAAATCCCTTTGCAGAATCATCATATCCGATTTGTCTAATAGTATCACGAATAATCTTTTGATAATCAAGTTGAGCACTGGTAGTGATTTCTCCGAAGACCATAATCATACCAGTCTTAGCAGCAGTTTCACATGCTACTTTAGACAAAGGATCAGCCTTGAGGCAGGCATCCAAAATAGCATCAGATACTTGATCACAGATCTTATCAGGATGTCCTTCTCCAACGGATTCAGAAGTAAACAAAAAGGTCTCAGTGCTGGCTGTCATTATTGGGATGATAAAAGATTGGTTATGGAACAAAAAATAAAAGGGGTTTGGTATGAAGAGTTTGCCGTCTTTTTATAGGGCTACCTTTTTTTTTTTTTTTTTTTTCTGAAATTTTCAGCCGCACACTAGATGGATCTTTTTTTGGCATGTGAAAACTCCAAAACGACAGATACGAATGCGTTCATTAACTCGGGTCTATGGCAGCTGGCAAATTATATTAAACAATATTGCATTTATTAATCTATAAGAATTCATCGTACGTCGTTTGGTATTTTTGTGATTCTTTTTTTTTCTTTGTTGGGAAGTAAATCATGAGTCCTTTCGACTCACTAGTTCAAAATGATACAATGTCGGCGGACAGCGGCGTTCCTAGGCACGTGCTAGCACGTATCCCTGCCCATGTGCGTGAAGCTCTTCATTGATTATGTCAGCAGCACAACATTATCGTTGAGATGTCAACCTTAACGAATAAAATGAGTCTAAGTTATTTCTTTTTCTGTTCCAAAATTTTTTTTCTTTTTTCACAATTTTTTTTGTTTTTTTTAAAAAAACAAATAGCCACACAACCAAAGCTAAGAAGAACGCCCCAAAATGAGATGCTAAGGAGAGTAGCGCCTTATTTTTATCCGAACAGAATTCACTGTAAAGAACGATGGTTTGGGAGATTAGTATGGGACGTATTATCTACTGAATTTCGCGCAGTTCCTCCAGATCAGCATGAAATAAGTGCTTCCGAGAACCGCATCACTTTGATTAGGAGAAAAGGTTATTCTTCAGATGATCCTTGTAGCATCACAGGGCCAGCCGTCTTGACATCGACGGTAGAAAACGGTGATATTCTCGAATACGTCCAACATTATCATGAGCCGCCAGTGGTTGATTTCGGTGCGTCTATTGAGATATTGGCTGATCTCTCGAAGATATTGGTGGTAAACAAGCCTCCAGGCTTGCCGACACATCCCACGGGCAAATACAGGAAGAATTCGCTGAGTGAAATTGTGGCTACGCAGGTCGGATACCCCGTGTATCCTGTGTATAGACTAGACAGACTTACTAGCGGGCTAATAATTCTAGCCAAATCTCCGTCATTTGTGTCAGATTTCAAGAATCGGTTATCTGGCGACAATGTGAGGAAGGAATACATAGCCAGGGTTCTGGGGGACTTTGGTGTTGGCATCCAACACACTGTGGAATATCCTTTATTTGAGATAGACGCTAGTCGATCCTTCGAAGCATTGATCACTTCGGTCGGTCGTTCTAAACCATGCAGAACAGACATTAAAGGTATACTGTATGACCCCTCTACTGATACCTCACTAGTTATGTGCTCCATCTATACAGGCCGGACTCATCAGATCCGCAAACATCTCGCACTCGTAGGCCACCCTATAGTGGCGGATACGATTTATGCGCGGAAAGAGTTTCATCAGTTGAGCATGGATGTTTACGCTAAGAAGCAGCAGGGGGATCTGTTGAAATCTTTCGAGGCTATGAAGAATGTGTACATGTCTTCACGGCTCGAAAAGGTGCTGCTTGAGAATGGCACGTGCCCTGAATGTCAAGTCGAAACATTCCGAGACCCGCATCTGCATGAACTGTACATCCAATTACATGCGCTGCGATACACGGTTGCTGATAATGAAGTATACACGGCGCCAATGCCCAAATGGGCTAACGCTTGAGGATAAACGTTTTCCTTAATAATATTAATAATAAATACTCTATTTAGTCCCAGCCTACGTACCCTCTGTCTGCAACTCGATACACGGTGATTTCACCGCTCTTAAGATCCTGAACCTTGTAGCTCTCTTGTTTAATCTTCTTTCCTTGCTGTTCAATTACCCGCAGTTTTTTCTTTGCTCCATCCCATTCGTGAATAACTCCGACATACGGAACTCCGACCCCAAGCTCGATTGAATATTTCTGATGAAGGCCGCCCTTGTGACCTTGGAACTTCGCATTGCGGATCACTACAACGTCTCCGGGTCGTATTTCATCCAATTGCTTCATCGATGAATTTGCAATGTTCTGATAAATTGGTACACCAAATGAACGTCCACCCACCGCAGGCAATGCCCCTTTGATCTGTGAAATGATATACGAAATATTATCTCCAGGATTTAACGAATGCTGGTTGCCTGTCTGTGACATAGCGTTTAACAAATGTCCTCCGAATTGGATACTAAAATGCTCCAACTGGTCCTTTCTAGGCTCGGAAGGTGGGGGTAAATGATTTTGTTCTGCCTGCACAGTACCTTGAGGATCATGCAGTTCATAGTTGACAGAAATTGTTGTCTGCGAATAATCGGGATAGACTACGTAAACGTCTCTATTTACGAGTGTCCTACCACCTCTCTTGGCTTGCTGAGAGTCCTCAACCTCATACAACAGGTCTTGGCTCTGGCTCATGATTTCCGGCGGGACCGTTCGAGGCTGTCTCCACCAGTCCGAATCTTCTAGCTGGAGGTTAATATCATGCGCGTAGAAAGACCCAGATGGTCGACCGCCTCCTGAAGTATTCGAACCGGACGTCTCTGTGCTTTGTCTTCTGCGGACACCGCCTCCAACGCCAAGGTCTACACTGTCACGCGCAGAACCCGTACGCCTCATTGGCAAAGGAGGCTGCGGTGGAATGCTCTGACGCGGAGAAATCTGTCGTGGCGGGGGAGACACCGAAGGAGGATTAGGGGGCAACGCTGGCGGTGGCGACGCCATACTGTGTTGCATGGGAGAGTGTCCAGACAGTGGCGGTAGAGAGGGCACACCAATAGGAGGTGGAGGTGGGGCGGATTTCGGAGACGTCATAACCGGAATCTGTGGTGGTAATGGTGGTGGCGCCTGTGATGAAGGTGGCGGAGGAGGAGGAGCATGGGTCACCTGCGGAGGGGGTGGCGGCGCATGACCCAACGGCGGCGCTGGAGGGAGCGGAGCTGGAGTTGCTGGGGTCGGAGGCGGATGATGGGGTCCTTCAGGAGGCTCTGCATTATTGTAGTCTACATAGCCACCTTCTGTGTCCGATTCCTCATTATCTCTGAATGAACTGCTGGATTCGTCCTGTGAGAATCCGACCTGTACTGGCGGAGGAGGTGGCGGCGGCCGGTTGGCACGATTGGAAGATGCAGGTGGCGCCATCGGGGGTGCCGACGGCGGTGGTGGCGCATGAGAAGGGTGGTCTCGTTCTTCGACCCTACGTCTCAGCGATTCGCCCTCGATTGCTGTCTCTGCATCTGCCTCGTAACCAGTGGTCTCTTCTTCTGATAAAGTTGATGGAAGAGGCGGTACTACAGCCGCTGACCGTGAAGAGTCGAATGTCGCTGCCTTTCTCATTTGGGCTCCCGGAATAGGTGGGACTGCACCCGAGCCTTGAATATAAGAATTACGTTTTTTCATAGCTCGAGTTATAGGTTCTTCGGGTTCAGTCCGTTCATCATCACCCAATTCATCTGGTTAGTACTGTTAACTTGAAAGAGTATTCAACAAAAAAAAAAAAAAAAAAAAGAAAACCTACCTTCGATCACTTCATCAATTGGACCAATATCTGCCGGTCGAATCACATCGGAATCCTTTCGCTGAAATTCGGGTAGCAATTCTGTACTGCTGCGGCGGACTTCTCCACTAAGTCTCCGCTGGGAATCTGAACTTCGACGTCGAATATATTCTCCGCTAGCCCTAGAAGACTCTACACTATGTCGTGGATTTGATTCCATGCTATCACGACGTGGAACTGGTGGCGGCACGCCAGACGACGTAGGAATTGGAGGTGCAGTGGATGTTTCTGGAGAGATGATCCGACCTGAAATTGGCGACAGCTCTTCTCCTTCCTCTTTCTCTGGCTCTTGCTCGGAATGCTTTTGCAATTCTCGAGGCAGAGAACTGGGTGTTGCAAATGGGAATATAGGAACAGGTGCCGCTCTTTCCTCCTCGGGTTCCTCAACAGATGGAGTGTCCTTCTTCTTAGTTTTCTTGCTGGAGGATGTTGACGTTGCGCCAGGGAATCCTCCAGTCATCAACATCCCTAAGTTCATACCCATTCCTCCAGATATCTTAGCCATCCTCTCCCTCAGCGCAATTCTGCGCGCTTCTTCTTCATCTTCTTCTTCGTCTTCGTCTTCCTCATCTTCTTCCTCTTCTGGTCCTTGGCCTTGTCCGATATCATGTTCTCGAGGAGCACCATGACCGGGTCGAGGTAGACCTCCGCTAATCTCTTCTCCCTCCGGCACAAAATCTTCAGATGCGTCTTCTGGCTCTTCTTCTGACAACTTCTCACCGCCCACTTCTTGTGGACTGCCTATTGTCTCATTGAAATCTTCACCGGGTTGAGACCTACCAGAAAGAACTCGCTCAAGATTACCTTCATCTCCCTCTGCAGCCGGAGGTGTGGTTTGTTCCTTCCTGCCTGCGACAGCGACTTCTTTCTTCTTTTTCTTTTTTAAGGCAGCAGCTTCCATTCTCTCGCGTTCCTCTTGTTGCTGCTTCTGCAGCATTGCAATTCTTTCTTTCAGACTCATTTTTGGAATGCTTTCCTCTTCTACTGGATTGGTAGCTTCCTCATCCGCTGGGATCGGAGCTGCCGCCCGTGCCTCAGGTTCTACCGGCTTGGGTCTTGGTTCACTGAGTGGCACTGGCGGAACATAACTACTTGGTCCAGGAACATACGGCTTTTTGACAAATGAGGAATTCTTATTAAATTGTTCTTTCTGAGGCACTAGAGGAGCATTCTGTAAATTAAAAGCAGCAATTCGATCCTTGAACGCGCTGGATTGACTTGGCTTTGGTTTCTCTGCTTCTTTCAGCTCGTCTTTGGGCTGAAGTCCAGCAGCCGGCAATCTCGGCTCCGGCTGTGCCACAGCATCAGAACTCTGTGAGATTCCAGCAGCTGGTTCCGTCTCAGGTTGTAACTTCTGTCCCCGTTGTTCTTGCTGCATTACAGGAGATTCTTCTACCTCTCCATATTTGTGCTCATGTTGTCCACCTTCATCCCCACCCTTCGACTCTCGCTGCTCTTGATGCTGCTCGTCTCCTGAGCTTATGGGCCCAATTCCCATATCCTGCACCTGCTTTGAAAGTGTTCCAATTTGAGAGACGCGTTTTGGTCTAGACGGCACTTCAGGAATATATTCTACAAAATTTCGAGGAAACATTCCTGACTTGCTCTCGCCCCCGTCACACGTCCCGGAATACCATTCATCATCCTCAATTGCTTGCACAATAATCTTCTGTCCCGCTTGAAACGTCAGATCATCCGGATGGTCTGATTCATATGCATACAATGCCCTCACTACGAACGGAGGACTGGGTGTACCAGACGACATGGTGGTCTGTTGTTCCTTGCTTATAACGTTAGGTTGGCTTAATCATGTTTTAGAGACATTCGTCCCTTGGCTCCGCAGCCTGCGGTGCGGCTGCGGCTGCCTGTTAACCCCATGGCCAGTTACCCTGTTATTATTTGGGGGGTTAAAATACCAACTTGGTGGGGCATGCCTTTCAGTTAGCCCTCGAGCAACGAAATGGTTTGAATTTGTTTCAGTTAGTTTATACAGCTATGCATTCTCGTCTGTTTTCGTTACTAGCATAACGTTATTATTCATTAGATCTACCTATTGCTTATAAATTGTAATGTTCGTGCATGACGACACCGTAGGAAGAAGAAAAGTTTTTATTGCAGATCCTTTATAACTGAATCTATGGAATATGGAAGACGAATTTCTATGGTGTTCTCTCCATGCGTGTATTGAATGTGTTTACAGCCTACTCCGTCATCTCAATGTTTGGACATTACTTTTTTCACTCAACTGTTAACGTTAGGGTCCATAGTATCAGGAGGGCTTCGATAGCGTTCCATCATATAAAAAACATATAATCATCACTCAAAAGTTAGCAACTAACTAAACTTCCATTCGTATCGCTTCGTTATGTCAGAAGAAGAAAGTCCAACATTCACCATTATCATCAAGGCATCTAATGACAAACGGTACAACATCGCCGTGTCAGAGTCGACAACTATTGCCGAACTTAAACAACAGTTGGCCACCCAAGCTGAAGTTCCTGTTGAACGTCAGCGTTTAATCTTTACTGGAAGAATTTTGAAAGATCCCGATACTGTAGGATTTTATAAGATTAAGGATGGCAATACCATTCATTTGGTGAAGACGCCTGGTCCTCCCTCTACTAATAACAATAGCACATCAACTTCTAATTCTGCGGCATCAACTAATTCTTCGCCAAATAGTAATACCTCAACAATTCCTACAAATATAGCGGCTGGTCAAGGCACAGGGAACCTTTTAGCGGATTTAACTGGTGCTAGGTTTGCCGGATTGGCTAATCTCCCTCCGGCTTCCATGTTCGGTGCTGATGGCGGAATGGGCCCTGCAGGTAACCTTGAAGATTTAGCTAATCTATTAGAAACCCCAGGATTCAGAGAAAACATGTTGATGGCATTAAATAATCCTCAAATGATTGATATGATGATCAATTCCAGTCCCCACATGCGAGAAAGTGCTCCTCAAATAAGGCAAATGCTACAAAGTCCTCAGTTCCGTGAAATGATTACAAATCCTCAGTTTATGAGACAAATGTTACAGATGCAACAAATGTTTGGATTGGGGAGTACCGGCGGCGGCGGGGCATCGAGCTTCCCTGCACCTGGCGCACCAACAACGAATCCTAATGAAACCGACACTAGCAGTACGAGCTCTACTGTTAATACTGATTCTACTTCTACTGGTGTTGGTGCTGGCACCAACCCCATGGAGAACCCTTTTGCAGCACTACTTAGAAATTCAGGCGGTGCTGGTGCCGGAGCTGCTGGCGGGCTGCCAGCTTTTAATCCGGCTTTATTCAGTGGTCTTTTTGGTGATGGTGCAAACACAGGTTCCCCTGAGCCTGCTGACAGCAGGCCTCCGGAAGAACGCTATGAGGCTCAGCTACGCCAATTGAACGAACTTGGCTTTTATGATTTTGACAGGAATGTCCGTGCTTTGCGAAGAAGTGGTGGAAATGTCCAAGGTGCTGTAGAGGCTCTGCTCGATGGACAGGTGTAGATACAAATTACCCGTCAAATATGAAATTTGCTATTGATAGTGATATTAATTATGATTGATTTTAGAAAAAGAGATGATCAGAGAATTAAGAAAAAGGGAAAGAAAAATCCCAAAATATGGAAATAGGAGCTATGTTTTCCAGAATGTTTACTCAGACGAGTTCCGTGCTTTGCCTTCCAGGGGCCCTAACCCTCAAGCACCTGATTGAAAGTACTTCACAGGCCTAATCTATAAAAAAGATTATGACTACTCATGAGTCTGCATGTGGGCCGCCTTCTCGAAGGGTACAGCAATTGCTAGCCCGCCTTCCTAATACAACGGATGTGCCCCTTACTACATTTGAAGCAATTTTTCGCAGATGCGTAGCTAGTATTTTAGCCTCTCGTGGAATTCATACTTCCATGCAAGCATTTGAAGTGATTGCTTTATTAGCTGAACAGCACATGTCGATTATATTTTCTCGACTGCATAAAATCACTCAGATCCAGCGTAGACAGCAGGCAACTGTGACCGATATTCGCCTTATGATGGATTTCATGGGGATCCGCATAACTGATTTAGAGCAAGAACAGGCTCTTCATAGTTCGTATACTGACATGCTGAACAAATTAAACGTTGAAGGCGTGGCTGACATGACCTCGGATGAGAAAATCTTTTATTCTACACCTCAGTCCTCCTTATCATTGGATGATTTGTCAAGGAGGACCACAAAGTCGACTCCTGCATATGTTCAGGCAGGTATGCCACAATTTCCTCCGGAGCATACTTTTATGTCAACTCCAATATATCCCAAAACTGTGCGCGAGCCGAAGGAATTGAGGGAAAAAGTAGTCGAGGAAGGGCGTTTGGCCGAAGCTGCATTAAGAAGGTTGGAAGGCGAGCTTGCTGAAGACACTGAACGTTATAGGGAGGAAGACCAAGAGAAAGAAAACCTGCTGAAGATCGAAGAAAAAGAGCGAATAAATGATTTATCGAGGGCAAAGTCGAGGTACGAAGTGCTGGAGTTCGGTGCAATGGACATAGATGAGGGTATTAGTACGTCGGCTGAGCGAACGGATACTGCGTCGACGGTACCTGATCATCTGTCGCCTGCGGTTTCCGCTGACCAACGTGTGGAGGAAGTTTCATCAGAAGAACGGCAACCTTCCGAAAAGTCTGAAGAGCAACGAGCATCGGCGGAATATGAAGCACGTCGACTCGACATCGCTCCTACTTCTGAAACTGTTGCTAATGAGGCACAGAACAATAAACCCCTTTCTTTAAAGATACCGTTGTCTTCTTCAAAGGCCTCTGCTTCTCCTAAGGAACAGACTCCGGAAAAGAAGCCGTTATCGCTCAAGATCACCTTTGGTAAAAAGAAAATTAATGCAGTCAAAAGCGAGGATAATGTCCCTTCTGTGAAGCGCTTCGATGTGTTAGCGTACGTCAAACAACAGCAACGAATACTTGAAAAACGGAGAGCAAAACAAGAACAGCTTGTGGCCCAGAAGCAGCAGCGGCAGTCTATTCAAAGTGATCTTCGACATATGAGTCAGGAAGAGATTTTACAGCGGGAATATTCCCGTGCGCTCGAGGCCGTCGCAGCTATGGCTTCATCCGCAGCCAACCCCGCCGCCGCATCGGGCTCGTCTACTAACCCCCCAGAACTTGGACATGTCCGCTGGGATCAATCTAGATACGAATGATTAATTTATTTCTTAGCTTATGCATTTATAACTTGATTCTTACACTATATTTTCCACTTGTCGCGAGAAATCCATTGCACTGGCTCAAAGAATCGATTCTTTAAATTGTCGTTAAATCGCTCTATGTTTATTCGCGAATTCACCTGGTCAACCCATGACAAATCCCAATTTTCCACCATTCCTCGTGCCTTTTTCGTGACCTCGTCGAAATGATGTTTCAGCTGATCATTCCTCAATATTCTCTCCGTGCGTATCACATACAACCCATCTGGAGCCCGATTTTGCCTCCAGCACTGAAAAAGAACCCGCCGATTCTGTCGAGATATGCGCCCTCTCCAATAAGCATAGTTCAACGGATTCTTGGATCGCTGGCCGCCGGGATTGCCGGGGGCTGTTTTCTGTCTGCTTTTGTTTTTTGCACTCTTGCTTTGTTGTTGGCCGCAGTCATCACTAGTCACCCCGTTGTTCTCAGCTCCATGCCCATATAGCGTGACGAAGGATGGTCGCGACTTGCGACCCAATGCAAGAAAATGCCATGGCGGATAGTAAAATGCGCTAAATCCCTCGCAGCGATACAAACATGGAGTACGAACTACCAAGTGCTTGGCATACATATATTCCATAAACATAGCCTGGATTCCGCGAACCTGCAGATACCCATTTGCTATTTTATCTTGAGGCTGTACATAGGCAAAGCTCTGGTTCAACGTATCTTGATGTTTGCCTCCGAATGCATCTGCGTCGGAAAAAAATTGGTCCAAAATGCTAATGCTTTGACCGCGTAAAGTCCTGCCCTGCAGCTCAGCCCCGCCGCTTGTCGTAGGAAGTGCTGTTTTCACTTTTATGTGCTCCCCTTTAACTTTTTCCTGTTCTCTAACCGACGCGACTCGTCTTCTGGCACGAACATATGAAATGCTTCTACAGATGCTGAACGAGTTCCACTTTTTCATCCGTTTGATTGTCCACTAACGTTGTCCCATGCTATACTAACAATCTATCAGCTAGAATAAACACTATGATAAGACGCCCTGAAAACTGTTCTGCGCGATGACGTTGTGCGAAATGCCTCTTGCACTTCCGCTTTAAGTTAAGTCAATGGCCGTCAAACCCCGAACAAACAAAACTTTAAGACCCCTCCATCGTCGGCCTCTACCCTAGCCCGGCTTGCTTATAAACCATCCGTCTATAAAACATGTTCTCTTCCATACTACGTGCAATTGGATTACTTCCTCCCATAATGGTCAGCGAACAAGTTAAAAATAAAGTCGATACCTGGATTAAGGAAGACAAAGTTTTCGTGGCCTCGAAAAGTTATTGTCCCTATTGCAAGGCTACCAAGGAATTACTCAAAAGTCTAAATGTTGACGCTCACATTGTAGAATTAGATACGATGGGACAAGAAGGCGAAGAAATTCAGCAGTATTTATTGGAAATTTCTGGTCAGCGTACTGTTCCTAACATTTATATAAACGGCAAGCACATTGGTGGCAACTCTGATATTCAAGCTCTTCATCAAAGGGGTGAGCTTGAGAAGTTGTTGAAATGAGATGAACAGGTTAACAGTAAATTGGAATAAATAATTCATTAATTGATTCGTTGTCATTAGCAATAATAATAATAGTAATAAGAATAGAGTGCCGGTGGCTACAGTAATAAATTCACACAGAGTCATCATGATAATGAAAGCGCGTATGCTTCGGATTCGAGGGCGCGTGTGAAACATATTGATCGTTGTCTGGAGGCCGCTCAGCCTTAGTATTTCCCGCTAGCATTGACTGGATAGACAAACACAATGTCGAAACCTTGAGAACAGGTGACCAATCTTTGTCCAGAATATTTAAGCACACATAGCCCACACTATACACATGTGGATGCAACGGGATAGTTCGATCTGGCGCTTGAACAAAATAGCATTGAGGCGAATCCACCGGATAATCAGAAGAGAATATAAACTTCAATCGAAATTTCTGACCTTGGTACAACGGATTGTCATTGAGCACTTGCACATCAACCAGCCATTCTTTTAAATCATTGGCCTCGACAAGTGCTATACCTGGTTAGTAGGTAATGATTATGATGGGGGAATAATTTTCATACCCGGAGGTGCATGATTTGTGAGCTCGTCTAGCTCTTTCATCAACCTACGTTGATAAGCCATTAACTTCTTTACCTATTGTCCAATTGTCGGCTTTTATATCTTTTCCTTCTTTTTCGTTCTTTCTTTTTTTTTTTGTTTTTCTTTGTGTTTTAGTTGTTCCGTCCTTCTACTGCTCCTTCTTCGCTCTCGTCCTCAGCTTGCTAAGATAAGCTTATCTGACGTCTCCCTTTAAAAGAAGAAATAACGTTAACGTTAGAGTTAACGTTATTCGCATGTTCGAAAAGAAATTTTGGTTTAAAAAAAAAAAAAAAAAAAATTGAAATTTTCTGCACAACTGTAGTTCAGTTGAACATACCTTGAATTAATGTCCCAGTTTGTGTCCTCGCTAGAACAAACCCTTCGCGAGGTCACCCAGCCTAATACTGAGGCTATTAAAAATGCCTCTGCAAAGCTTCAAACAGAATTTTATACTAAACCTGAGTCTCTGGTTGGTCTGTTGGAAATTGCTAAATCTCATCCGGATGCCCAAATGAGACAACTAGCCGGTGTCGAAGCCAGAAAGTTGATTCCCAAATATTGGTCTGATATGGATTTGGCTCAACGAACCGAACTTAGAAATGCTATTCTTCAAGCCACTTTTTCTGAACAAATGCCGTTGGTTAGACACACTCTCTCCAGAGTAGTAGCTGCTATTGCCTCTGAGGATTTAGAGGCTAAAGAATGGCCTGATTTGTTGCCTTATTTGGATACCAAAACTAGATCTGATTCTGCCACTGAAAGAGAAATTTCTGTTTATCTTCTATTTGCTCTTTTGGATGCCGAATGTGAACCCTTGTTTGTAGCCTCGGCTGAGCTTCTGCAGATCTTTTCAAGGACGATTACTCAGCCTGAGACTGCCTTATCATCCGTTTTGGGACTGGGCAAAGTGGCAGAAAACTTGACTGTGGTTGACGTCGAAGATTCCGCAGTCCGTGAAAAATGCATTTCCATGTTTCAACAGTTGATTCCTCATATGGTTCAGGTGTTGGAACATTCGGTTAGAACTATTGAGGATGAGAAGGCTTCCGTCCAAATTTTCGACGTTTTCAACAGTTTATTGGTTGTGGACCCGGCTTTAGTATCCAAACAGCAATTATCGGATTTGGTCATGTTTATGTGCAACATTGCTTCTGAGAAATCTTTGGCTGAAGAATTTAGAATGCCTGCTCTTCAGTTCTTATTAACTGCTGTCCGGTTCCGCAAAAACAGAATTGCGACTCTCAAGCTCGGCCCAAAGCTCACTGAGACTTCTCTGGGGATTATGGCCGAACCCGTTGATATTGAGGACATTCTCAGCGACACGCCTTCTAATCCTGCTGATGAGGAAGATGAGGAAATGCTTTATCAGACGGCTATGAGGCTTATTGAAGCGCTCTCTTCGGTTTTGCCTCCTATCCAAGTGTCTGCCGTTATTGCCTCAAAATTGATAAGTTCAGGTGTGAGCTTTGATCATCCTTTTGATGTCCGCGCACTTTATTTGGCTATTACAGCTTCAGTTGAAGGGTCGCCTGATTTTTATGCCGGCGAGCTTGAATCTATCCTACCTTCAATCGTTTCTGGATTGTCCCAAAGTGACAAACCGATTGTTCAGGCATCTGCTCTTCAGGCTATTGCTGCTTTGGCGAGCGAGCTTCATACCGTTTTAGGCGAGCCTTATCATGATGTGTTGATTCCTGCAATTCTGCCCATTCTGGAATCAGCGACTTCTATCAGACTTGCAAGATTTGCGGTAACTGCGCTTGATACTGTTTTGGAAACCTTGCCTGTCGAAATCATTACTCAAAGTTATCTTGAACCCTTAGTCCCTAAATTGTTGACTCTTTTGCAACATGCCTCAGATGATAGACTTCGCGGGTCTTTAGTAGCTGCTATTGCCTCTGCTGCGTTTGCTGCTAAGGAGGCCTACATTCCTCATTTCCAGGCTACTATGCAAATAATTGAACCTCTGCTTGCCGGATTGGATTCACAGATAAATTCTTCCAACGAAAGCTCTGAGGCTGATAAATTTGAGAAGGTTAGGTTGGCCGGAATGACTTTGGATGCCCTTTCTTCGATTGCCCCTGCTGTTGGCGGAGACTGCTTCCGTCCTTATGTTGAACCGCTCGCACGGGCTGCGTTCCACTGTATCGCGTCGTCGCAGGCAAATACATTACGTGAATGCGGATATCTGTTTATGGGAACTTTAGCCCGAGTATATGGTCAAGAGTTCATTCCGTTCCTGAACGACCTAATCCCTGCTATTTTTAAGTGTCTCGGCCAGCAGGAATTTATGCTTGATGATGAGGATGATGAGAATGGGGAGTCGAGCGAGGGTGCTGTCGGTTTTGAGGAAGATAGCTCGTTCCCGAAGGTCAATACAGAAGTTGCAGGCGAAAAAGAAATTGCTTTGGAGACTCTTACTGAGATTATCGGTGGTGTAGGAACTGGATTCGCACCCTTTGTTGACTCCACCTTGAAGGAAATTCCGGAGTTGCTCGAACATTTTTACGGAGGGATTCGTAAGGCAGCTCTTGGGGTCATGTTTAAACTCTTCACCGTGTTTTATGAAGACCCATCCAGTCGTGAACAAAGTGCCGCTATCGGTAATGAAGCCCGTGCGCAGAGTTTGACCATGCTGAATATTGAGGACGAACGGGAAGTTGCCACGGCAATTTGTGAATACTTCACCGACGCTTTCCGCGCTGCCGGCACTGACTTTGTCGGATCAGAATCTGAATGCTCGGCTATGTGCTCGGAGTTGGCTCTTATCTTGCAAGGTTCTCATCCATGTCAGGTGGATAATATGTTTGAAGATGAAAAGCAGCTTGAGCAAGCTGGGGAAGCCATCCCTGCGGATTTGTCTGAATATGACCTAGTACTAACGGATGCAGCCATGGATGTGGTTGTTCAATTAGCCGAAGTGTTGAAAGGCCAATTTCCATTTGATCAATTTACTAATGATATCTTCCGCTTGTGCGACTCTCCAAACTCAGCCGTTAGAGCTGCCGCTGTTGGATGCCTCGCTGAAATTGTTCGTGGAGTTCAATCGGCCATCACTCCTAATACTCAATTGTTTCTCACAGTATTCGGCCATGCCCTCTCTGATAAAGATTTAGAAGTTCGATCTAATGCTGCCTATGGTGTCGGTCTTCTTGCGGAGAACTCTCAAGCTGTCGATTTGGTTAAAGCAGCCTTCCCTGAAGTTCTCCAAAGGTTGGAGAGACTTTTAAAGAAAGTAGACAAAAAGAAGAGACGTTCTGCATCGAAAGATGATGAAGACAACTCGGCCCGCTCTTTGGCTAACGCATGTGGCTGTGTAGCTCGTATGGCTTCTGCGCACCCCGATGCTCTTCCTTTGAATGACGTTATTCCCGTCCTGTTGTCACGCCTGCCTCTACAAGAAGAGTTCATTGAAAATACTCCAATTTTTACGCTTATTATTAATCTTGTGGCTACAGGTAATTCCGCTATTGTTGGTCACGTCGATAAAGTGCTTGATATTATGACTGAGGTATTCGCTCAGGATGCACGTGAAGAGGGTCCTTTCGAGTCCCAAGATTTGAAGACGAAAGTTATTGAGATGCTGAGATACATTGAGTCGAATAGTCCTGGCTCCGTGTCCTCTCGACCTGGACTTTCTTCGCTTCTAATGTAATTTAACTGAATACATATTTGACATAGACATGCACATCAAAGCACAATACATACATATATTAGCACATAAATAATTAGGCTTCTTTCAGCCCTGTGACCTTAGGAACAAACCATAATTCTCTCAACAATTCCCACATATGATCGGCAAGTCTTTGCGCCTGTGGCATTGATTCTGCAAACGCTTCAATGTACACTTTGAGTTTGGGCTCGGTGCCACTACCACGAGCAGTGAACCGAATACTGCGATAATCTTCCGTACTCATATCGTACACTAGCACTGATATCATTTGAGACGATCTCGAGCTCGGCAACACAGGAACATGGTCGCTCGTGGTCGAGTCATACCCTGTTGTCAAATCCCTCCAAGCCGCAACAACAAATTCGCCAATGTTCGTGGGGTGATGAGCACCCGATTTTGCGCTATTTCGTATATACGTAAACACCTCATCGGTGACTGCAGCGCTCGGAGAAATGTAGTACGAATTATGTTCCGCAAAATACCCATATTCCTTGTACATTGCTTCTAGCCTACCAATAACACTCTGCTTATGTCGATGCATGTCCATCAGCATCTGCAAAAATACATATGCTGCGCTAATCCCATCTTTATCGTGTACAACTTGGAACATGTATCCCAGAGCCTCCTCATATGCAAATGGCACTTCATATTCATTATTCTCTAGAACAATTGCCCGATTGCCAATCCATTTAAATCCGGTCAAGGTCTCCTCATACAAGAAATTGTGTTTTTCCGCAATTTTCGCCATCATTTTACTGCTCACCGTCGAGTTCACCATCGCCAACTTCTTTACAGTGCGGCGGTTCTTCATTGTTCTCGTCCAGCGTTTGTACCAATAATCTGCGAATAAATTACCAATCTCATTCCCGGTAAGCTGTTTCCATTCTCCACCATCTTTAATTGCCACCGCAAATCTGTCGGCATCTGGGTCATTAGCTAAGACAATCTTTATGCCTCTTTCATCAGCCGTCTTCATTGCAAGGTCAAGCGCCCCCTCCTCTTCCGGATTGGGGAACGGGACTGTAGGGAAATCAGGATCTGGCTGTGCCTGCTCATCAACCGTGATTATAGCGGCAGCCGGAAGTCCCAAATTTGACGCTGCTTCCTGAAAGAAAGGCAGACCCACTCCATGCATTGGTGTGTATACCACAGTTAATGATTCGCTATCGTGCTCTTCACGCAAGCAATGACCACAATCATCAGCGCATTCGCATTTCTTATCACCACTGCCAGATTG
Source organism: Crinitomyces ghanaensis (assembly GCA_030581755.1). Taxonomy (NCBI): domain Eukaryota; kingdom Fungi; phylum Ascomycota; class Dipodascomycetes; order Dipodascales; family Trichomonascaceae; genus Crinitomyces; species Crinitomyces ghanaensis. The sequence continues at coordinate 167,349 of JAKTVX010000002.1, forward strand.
CGAAGATTGATCCCGACGAGAAGCATTGTCATCATTAGCGCAATTGTCAAATACGATATCACTATCACGAAGCATTTGGTTCATTTTATGAAAATACGCTTGAATCAAAGCTTCGGTCGGTCTACTAACAAGCTCGGAACTAGACAAAAGATCCGTGTCCCAACTCCATGGCTCCAAATTTTCTTCAATTGACTTCGATATCTCAATATCATGCGGGGGAATAATTTGGCATCCGTTCTGCCAATATACTTTATACCCATTATCATTTTTTGGATTGTGACTAGCTGTAATCATAATACCACACGCTGCTTGTCTCTCGTCCACCGCAAATGGTACCAACGGTGTATGCACTAGTCCTAAGTTATATACTCTAAAACCTTTCTGAACAAATGCGAGCATGGTCAATTCAGCAAATCTAGCCGAATTGTGTCGATGGTCATGGCCGACGACTACTCCTCGTTCAATTGCTTCAGGAATTACATTGATTGCATAACATGCCAGTCCTTGAGAGGCCTGTAAAACGGTCACGTCGTTCATCCGAGAAAATCCTGCTTCCATCTTTCCTCTTAATCCAGCAGTACCGAACTGGATTCGATTAGCTAATCGATTCTCAAGCTCGTCTCGTCGATTCTCTCTAACAAGCTGTTTGATCTCATTTCGAGTTGTTTCATTCTAGTTAGTTCATCCCTTTAATATATTAAAGCATTGTGTCACATACTCGGTCAACTTCTAGCCAAGTTGTCACCAGCAAATCTACCCGCGACATTGTCTTGAACCTTGCGTTGCGTCTATTGCACTACAGTTAGGTTGCCAGGATGCCAGGATATTCAGCCGCATGACTGGCAGAAGCATCCTATCACGTGCACCGCGGCATGGATGACACGAAAGTTGTCATGCATTTAAGACCATGTTCTTATTTATTTAAAAAAAGAAAAGATACGAGAATAAGCGGAGAGCAACTGTACAAGGCTGGAATTATGAAAAATCTGTACCTCCATCAATTCTATCTTCGCCTAGTCAGGGCTGCTTTCGTTCCTTTTATTTTGTTCTGTTTATGTACTTTTTAAATCTATTTTTCCTTTTCAAAAAGAAGCAGCCAAGTAGAGAAATATGCCATGATGCGCGTTTTAAAAAAACAGTTTTCTGGAGATTTCGGAATCTAGAGGATTATTAATGTATTCAGTGATGCATTTTCTTTGGATGTGGCCACCGCCGCAGCCACAAACATCTCTCGTAACTGGCCAGTATTACCTTACTTCCGCTCTTCCTTTTTGTTTTCCTTTTTTGTCATTCTGCCTATAGAACTTCATTTGTCTTATTTTATTTTGTCTCCTCTTTCTCCATGGCTTACTTTTTTGCGCTAGTCGCCAGCGCCACTTTGCTTTTTCTTGTTGGTTTCAGCCCCGCCATTTCAGCCGTGCCCCCTGATGATGACTAACCGATTGGTCACTCGTGCATAATGGCTAGTCGCTGTCTTACACATCTATAGCTCTGGAATTTATTGCTAAGATGAGTGACTCACGTTGAGTATATAGGCCCAGCCAATAGCTATATGTATATAATCATTTGACGGTGTTTGTTTATTTCTGCAATTTTTATTCTCAATGCCACTGGTATCACCACTTCCTCCGCCCTCTTATGCGTCATGTCGTCCGGTAGTGGGACCAGCAGACAACCCGGCTGCCGAATTCCTCTCAATTGAATTGAGCGATCCTCCAGAGAAAATATATGATATCGGATATTTTATAGTAGGATCAGTCGTTCTATGTGCTCGCAAAGAGATGGTACTGTCGTATCTCCAAGTCGCATTATTTATCACAGACTCCGTAATGTCAAAATCTGATAGCCGCATAAACAAATCGATTGTCGTGGCAAAATTTACTCTACCTTTTACATCGGAGACTCAATCCCTATCTGGTTCGCAATCATATAGATACGACTTCTCCATAGTCATTCCTTCCTATATTTCGACGCCCGACGATAAGACGGACCTACATCTGCCATTGGCTCCATCTATGGGCTCAGGTTTTAACGGTGGCGCATTTCAGCAGTCTCATCTTGACGTATCCGATATGTCTGCTCGGGTCTCCTACAGTGTTCGGGCAGACTTGATCGCAGATCAAAAGCTGTATCGAAGTATGTCGCTACCAGTACGAATATTGCCCAAAGTTGACTCATCTCCGGCCTATATCAATTCATATTTATCACCTAGATTGCCTTTATTAATGTCTAACTCCATATTTAAAGTGTCAAAAAAATCTCGGGGCTTTATGTCGGTAGCTGTTGAATCGGTGCCCCTACTATATGTCTCCAAAGATAGGCCGAGCATGTTTGAATTCATATTTGACTTTTCAGACCTCTCATCTTTGTCGTCGTCGAATCCCTCACTTCGCATGAAGTCTCTTCGTTATAGAGTCTGCGCTGAAACTCGGTCTTGGCCGAACGGCAAAGAGTGGTATGATTCGGCAAATCCGGACTATCAATCTGTTAAGGACATCATCATTTCTTCTAAATTTCGTGTTGCTGACTCTGCGGTTCAGTGGATATCGCCATCATCAGCATTTTGCTCTGTGCCCATTCTCATCGATGCAGACCCACTACAGCTGGTTCCGACGTTTTCCTCGATGATTATCCAGCGTGACTATGCTGTTACATTCAAGCTGGAGTTCGCATCCGGATTTTTGCCAGTAGAGTTCTCTGTACCTGTTCGTGTAGTCAATAGATGAAGTTATTAGAAAAAACTCAATTATATTATATATATAAATAACATTCATGTAAACTTTGATAAATCGTAAACAGCTACGCGGTTTGTCTTTGAAGAATGCAACCCCACAATCTTAGTGCCCCGTGCTTTCTCTCGAGCCAGAACTTGTCCAAGCGAAAACAAATATGCTTTGTTGGTGGGTGAAGCCCCAACAACCCTTCGCCTCCATTCGTCTATCTGATCAGGCGCAGTGCCGATAATCGCGTCAAGAACTTCATCCTTGACTTCAATAGAATACAATGGTGCCTTTTCCAGTTTAGTTAAATATTCTTCCAAACTTCGCCGGGCGGTATCTTCGAGTTCCCAGAGTTTCTTTTTGCCTCCTTTAATCTTTCCGTGGGCCGGCAAAATATTAACATTATTGACGGCAGCACCCCCATTGCTTCTATTGCTGACCGGCAGGCCCCCCAACTCTGAATCACTAGGTTCGGTAGGTCCAACGGCTGGCGCGGCTGTCGTTATTCCCGCATTGCTCACGCTAGCTTTCCGATCACTGCCGGCAACATCTATTAATACTGTAGCCACGAGCTCTTCCATTCCCAAATCGAGATCTCTTTTCTGTGTCAGATTTTTTAATCTAAGTGGCTTGTAATTGGCAGAGGTGTTACTTGCATGCAACTGTTTTACAATCACAATCCACGTGACATTCTCGCGTTGTGCGTTGCTCACAAGTCCTTCAGTAGAATAGCACTCTCTCACCAATTCAGCTCGGATTCCGTTGCTCCACAATTCACGCAAAACATCTAGACACATCCCGTTAATATTTGCGGGACTAAAGCTGGTCACAAGCACATCACATCGGCTAGGCACAAGGCCAAAGTTTGGACAGCTTTTGCTACTGCTGTTGAAGTTTTTGACAATCTCCACGACTTTATCCAACGCGAGATTGAATCCTACACCATGCCTCGGTGATGAGATATTATCCAAGGAGGAATGTCTGAATCTTCGAATTAGCCGATCATATCGACCGCCTGCAGCAATAATGCTCGTGGTCTTTCGCTTTCTACTCGTATTCATCATGGTATCTTCAATCGTTGCCTGGAACATGATTCCTTCATAAAATGACCAGTTGTAGTTGCTAAGCGGGGCAAAATATATTGAACTCTTGAGCCCCAACCTGCGAGCTAATCCGATCACCGTTCGGATGTGCGCGATCGATTCTTTCATAACCCGACTTTCGAGACCGTCCATAAGCTTAGACATCTTGGTTTCTGCTCTATCAATATTATCTCGGAACCCGAATTGTTCGATATCTGACAAAATAGTTGCAGTGAGAGAAGTTCGTTCGAGTACTTCATCTCTTACAGATGCTCTAATAGGCCCTTGTCCCGTCTGTCCTACAAGTTTAAGCGCCCAATTAATCTGTGCCGGCTTTACCGAACAAAAATCAAGTACTGCTTTTAAGATCTCGGAATGGTTCAGATATATGCAGATTTTGAGTCCGAGGGCTTCCCCCAATTCATCTAGAACTCGAAGGACTTCTGCATCCTGTAACGCCAAATCTCCCTTTTCCATTGATACTATGTCAAAATCCACTTCTCCACATGCTAGTGGATGCACACCCCGGTTCCGATCATCGCCGCGGAATACCGTCCCGAAAGTATATGATTTGGGAACCTCGGGCATCCTTTCAGCCAATCTTCGAGCATATGGTAATGTCAGATCATACGGCAATTGTACAATATTACCTACACGGTCCATCAATTCCACTACATGGTTTTCGTAGTTTGAGGACCTCGGGAAAATATGAGATCGATCATTGGTATCCACCGCTCCGTGACATTCAAAGATTTGTCTCATCAAGCCAACAATCTGAGTTCGCATCACATCATTCTCCCCAGTCGTGTTGCGGCCCACTAGCGATCCGCTAACTTTGCGATCGTACAAGATTTGTTGTACCGTTGGCAATGGCCGACTAAATAGTGCATTGCACACTGCATATAGCCAGGGCGAGTTTGGATCCACAAGACTTTGCAAAACCTGACGAACTGCCTCGTCCTCTTGCAGCAGAGGTACCATTCCACTCTGCAACAACTCTCGAGCACTCGGCCGGTTGTTTGGAATATGATCCAACAGTGAGCGAACGATTTCTCGTTCAACATCATAACGCTTTGCCATGAACCCTTCCGGTACTTCAATACTCTCTAATCGAAGTCTTCTGATAATGCTTATCCTCTCCATTCCCGTTGACATAGGATATACCATTTCGAAAAAAATAATTCCTAAAGAATACATATCGACCTTTTCATTGTACGATGTCATGTTTTTATTCGTCACTTCATTTGCAACATAGAGCGTAGTACCCACATCGCCGGTCAAATCCTCCATGTCCTCCTTATTGTTATTTTCTGCGTTGCTGCCCAATTGTTCCTGGACAATGCTTTTGGCCAGTCCAAAGTCACCAATTTTGATATTTTGCGCTTGATCGATGAAAATATTCATTGGCTTTAAATCTCGATGAATTACTCCCTGCCCGTGAATATATGCCAGCGCTTCAAGAAGTTGTCGAAATAACCGCCAGTACTCGTTCTTTCGCGTGTATAAGTTATCGAGGATCAGATCCGCCAGCGTATGCTTCTCACAATATTCCATCTGAATATAAAGTATTCGCCGGGATGATCGCATGTCCTGTCTATATGTTCGTTTACCTCTTCTCTCGTCTTTTAGAGACTCGCTTCGATCATCTTCTTCTTCACCTTCCGCTTCCGAATCACTAGCAAATTCAATAAAATCCGCCATAGAGTTCGACATAAAATCTATAGAATTGTAGAAACTGTTGATTCGACCGCTCTTGCTATTAATGTGGCCGCGGCTCCGGGAGCGACTCTCGTATTGATCATCGCTTTCGCTGGGTTGTTCGGTTTCTTCGTCCGCATCATCGTCTTCCTCGTCACTAAAAGCGCTCTCAGTAAACACTGCGTCTTCGTCTTCAAGCCAAGCAGTGAAGTATCTCACGACATACTGATGATTCAGTCTGGACAAAAGCCAAACCTCCTGCAGAATATGTGTCAGCTTGTCTGCGGTTGCCTGAATCTTCTTGATCGCATATACTCGTCCATCAAGCCTATTGCGTGCCTTGACGACTTCGCCATATGCTCCGCGTCCTAAAACAGCAACTTCCTCAAAATCCTGAAGGTATCGAGAATGCGACGCCATAGGTGTACTGAGCCGCTCTCTTTCCATGAAGCTTCGGTTACTCAAGGACCGGCTACGCTGTCGGCTAGGTTCAACAATATGGCCTCCATGCTGGACACTGCCGTTGCTGTTCGTCTTTGCTTGCTCAGCGCCGTTCCCTAGGGATCGTAAAAATGGAGAAGGAAGCAAGTCAAAAGCAGTGGGTCGCTTCTTCGGGCTTTCACGGAAAATTCGACTTAAAAACTCATGCAAATCCGATGAAAAATTTTCTGATGCTGAGGAAGCAAGAAAATCTCTGGGATTCTCAAATTCACTCAAGACGCTCTTGCCGCAGATCATCTGTACAAAAACAACCCCAAAGGCCCAAATATCACTCTTTCGACTAAACTGCAAACCCGAATTTCCCCTCTCCGGAGGATCCCATCCACTGTTCCACTCAACTGGTGATAAGCTAGAATCTGTAACATCAGACTTGTTAAACGGATTACGACGATTCATATCTTGCAATCGATATCCATATGAGGTCATTGATACCCTCACAACGGTTTCCCCCAAATCACGCCGAAACAGAATAACATTGTCCGCGCTCAAGGACTTGTGCACGAAACCAGCCTTGTGGATAAAATCGAGTGCTTCTAGAATTTGAATACCCCACCCTCGAGCAACCTTAATAGACACGCTGCCTACGGTGTCAAGAAGAGAAGTGATGCTTCCCAACTGCGAGAACCCCGTTAGTAGATGCACGGTCCAGTCCCCTTGATTTGGATTCCGGTAGATTTTCCATTCGTACAAGGGTACAATATATTCATGTCTGAGCTCCTTAAGAGCTTCAAGCTCGCTCTCTAAATCATGGACTGGTTTTCGGGCCTCGCTAGTCCGCCAGAATAATGAATCCAAATGGAACTCCCACAACAAGAGCTGAAGTGACGTAGGGTCGTCCTCCCGCTCAGTTTTACTATCAATATCGTTCTGTTTGTCTGCCGGAGTCGACGGCGCCGTATAGGGCTTTACCACATACGCAGCACCTAAATCAAATTCGGTGTGTGTACGAATCTTCCCACGGACTTGCCGGAACCGTGCTACTGATCCGTTCGTCCGTCTAACCGCGACCACTCTATCAAGCGTAATCGCATCTTTCTGGTCGCTACATATCGGAGGCATTCCGCTTGCCTCAATGTTCTTCTCGTCGTGCTCATCAAGTCTCTCTCTTTGAGTTTTTCTTCTATTCAATTCTTCTCTAACCATGACTCCCAGCATCCGGTCCTCTTCTAAACTTTCTTCTTCCTTTTGTCTTCTTAACTCTTCCTTGACTTTCTGCTCTCGCTCTTGCTGTTCACGAATCCGGTTCAGCCGTTCTTCTTCTAAACTCGGAGCCGCTTCACTGGCTACTCTTTCATATTCGTTTAATTTCTCTTGCACAGCAGACGTGATCTCAAATACCATCTCCTGCCCAGCGAGATCTTTAATAGCCTTATTGATAACTTCTCGCAATGCCTGTTTCTGTTTTGCATGAAGATTCTTGCTCCCTTCTACTGACACAAGCGGCTTGCTTCTGGGATAAGTAGCCGTCATTGTGACCTTAATCACAGCCCCCACCGCATTATCTCCTTCTGATGATTTCAAATGTATCTTAAAACACGGGCTCGGTTTTTTCTGGTTAACAGATCCTTTTACACTGAATATTATAAATACTTACATTCCATGCTGATGCAACTACACAGTCTTCAAAATCGTCCATATAAATAGCTTTCAACGCTTCAACTTCGTTTTGCTGGACTTCTTCCAGCTCGGTCTCTGGCCCAGCCATGCTGTAATTACTAGACTTATTTAAAGTCTAGTGGACATCCCGTATTACCTTTTCTGTGTCCTATTCTTAACCAATTAAACAAAAGAAGATTTAATGTTTCGCAGTCGGTCGCGGACTCAAGCGAGTAACGTTAGGAGGCTCTGCGTTGTGTTTACACTGGCTATGGCTCTCGCAGCACTTTCAACTTTAACACCGGACATGGTGCGGCCAGCGTCGTGCGGCCCGGATTATTTCGATGACTTCTCACGTGACTATCAACCTTAATCCCCGTGCCCTACTCCGGGCAAAGGTCGAAAAATTGTCAGACATACAGATGCAGCTGAGATATCAATATCCAGCTCTCTGGAACCTTCCCGTCCAGGTGTTATCATTACTTTTTTTGCTTTCTTTGATCATTGAATGTCGTCACGCATCCATATGCGACACTGCGATCATAGTGCTCTAAATCATTTGTCTCGATTTTCGGAATCGCCTGCAAGCTTTCAGTTTTGTGTTCTCCGGCTCCAGTCCGTTAAGATGAAAGCGGCTATTTGCCAACATAAAAATAAAAATAACAATCAAAGTAACAATATATGCAAACTTGCAATTAACAAAATTAACGTTACACGTTAAGCGTAAATAATTAACAAACATTTCAAGTCCGCTTGACATTTGAAAAAGAAAATCTACTTATAACTTATCTTTTTTCCAACTCGCGTCGTTGCTTAACTTAAACTTAAACTTACCCCTGAGCTCGTCTGTGACGTAGTTAAACACTCATCACATGGCGGGTTAGGGTCGCTGCCCCTTTCTTTCTTTCTTCAGCATAAGTCAACGCCGCCGCCGCTCATCCCGCATTTATTTATGTGGACGGTAGAAATATGCCGTTTCCGGTCAACATTATTGTTGAGCTGCACTTTTCTATTCTTCTATTTTATTTGTTATATCTTTTTTCTTTTTCTTCGTTTGATTTGGTCTCACGAGTATAGATTGTTTTTGGCTTTCACTTGTTTCGTCCTAGCTAGCCACCTCACTCTCTCTATAATCCTTGACCACGGTGTTTTACTTTTCTTTATTTTTCTGGTTTCCCCTGAGAATGCATCTTTGAGAATGCACGTTGCAGTTGCAAAGCTAGTTTCAAATGTTCCATAATAATTAAGTATCTGCGCTCTAAATCAATACCTGAATAGCTGCTTAAGTCTGCCTTATCCTTACATTTTCATTAAATACTTCAGATTCCATTACCGGCAATTGATCTGGTCTTATATCCACACTATGTATTAATATATTTATTGTGTCTACTGTACGTGCTTCCAGATAATTTCAGGCGGCCCAGCCCTTTCACTTAAGCAGGTAGGCAGGCAAGCAATGTACTCAAATAGGGTTTGTTCTTACCCCCTGAATATTGTAAAAAAGAAATTTTTGGGCTGGCAAAAAATATCCACTAAACAAAAACAGAAACACTCCGTCCCACTCTTGTACTAGCCTAGTCCCAAACCGGTCGTTAGTAGTAGGATTTCCTAGTGATGAATACGTGATTTGGCTAACTCTACATTCTTCTGATTCGTTTTTTATCTGCAAGTTATTTTATTATTCGATCTTATACTTAGCTATATCTGCACACAGTTGCACTATTACTCTTGGATTTAGCATTTTTTACTGGTTGACTCGCGCGCTCGCTGTTTTCTTTTAATTAATCATGTCGGAAGTAGACGCTGCTGCCTTAGTGTTACTAAGTCTACGACATCAGTCCCCTCCACCATCGTCTGTGTCTGCGCTATCCTCATATTCTTCCGCCGCGGCCGCAGCCGCCGATTTGACGTTTTATAAATCAGCGCCTCCGCCTCCTCCACCGTCTACTCATTTGTCGTCATACCAGCAACAACAGCCGTTAGTTCCGCCGACAAATCAACAATGGCAACAACAACAACAACAGCCACAACAACAGCAACAACAACCACAACAACAACAACAACAATCACATCAACAGCTGTCGCCTACCAATCATCCGCCACAAGACAGTTTACCGCCACATGACCATCTCCCCAAGACCCAAGATAGCCAGCGCGATTCAATACCACCCGCCACAACCGAGTACTGGCCGCCACAACCGACAAGTGACAACTACCAAATATTGCAGCGCCAGATTGCACTACCTTCAATGACTGTCTCTAGTCCCAGGTCGGTACCTCCTCATAATTCGCCTGACACTAAAGTGTACCGAACAACCTTTGTTCCCGGACGTGATGTAATAAAGCTGGCCCCCAGACCGACACGGCTTACGGCACCACGAAAAGCTTTTAGTTGTGCTAATTGCGGGCGAGCCTTCGCTCGACGTGAGCATTTGTATAGACACATTGAAACCATGCATCACGGCCAGAAGGATTTCAAGTGCGAACTATGTTCAAGAGTTTTTTCTAGAAAGGACAACATGATGCAGCATGTTCGAAATAAACATGGCCGGCAAATTCAACAAAAACAACAAGAGGAAAAACAAAAGTCCTCACCATCATCGTCATCCGAGTAATTCGTTCGAATTATTGAAGGATAGGATTTTTCGCGCTACTAATTGCTAATGTCGCATGGTTTGTTATTCCTTTCTGCTTACGCCTTATTTATTTTGTCTTCCGGATTTATTTCAGGGTTCTTTTTTTGCTATTTATCCACATGTTTCAGCACATCCTCAACGCTAAATCGATGCATCAGTTTGCGTTCGTTATCAATATGGACCACCGGGACATCAAACCCGTACAAGTCATACCATTTTTGGTTCTCAGGTTTAGTAATGTCAACTTCTTGATAGTCAAACTTTTGTGCGCTTTTTTCCCATGATTCGGAAAGCACTTTTTTGGCTTGATCACATAGTCCGCATTGAGGTCTTGTATATAATGTCAACAATCTTTGTAATGGTTGTGAGAGTCGCATGGTATCAGTCTAGGGTTAACTTTGCCAGTTAGTTTGTATCAAGTGGCTCAAGAAAAATAAGGGAGGAGGAACAAAAAATTAAAAAATAAAATAAAATAAAAGTTTGCTATTTAGTAGAATCGGAATTCTTAGTAGGTTATTAGCAATAATAATTGCGGCATATGATAAGAGCTTTATCCGAATGCATCGTCGCTGTCGTAATCTTGCGTCCCGCTAGATGTCGCGGTTTGTGTTAGAGATGGCGCTATTGGCGCTACAGTTTTCTTCCTCGACTCCTTCGCCGGGGCGCGTTTGGATGTTTTCGCCTTTGTTTTGGCTGTTGTCTTTTTCGGCGGACTCTTTGGGGTCCGCTTTGCTCGTCGGCTTGTTTTCGATGGCAGACGGACATTCTCCAATTCTTCTTCGGTGCCATAGTCCACTTCACTCTCGCCTTCTTCTTCTTGTTCGTTTTGTGCACTGAGATTATTGGCCTCATATTCGGAATTTGAACTATCCACATCCATTGTCTGCCCGTTCTCCTCCAAATCGTCGTCGGAAATCACCACCGGCTGCGAGATAGGCGCTTTCCTCCTTGTCCTTACCCGGGTCATTGCTCTTGTCCCTTCTGTCTCTGGCGTGGGAGTAGCCGTAGCTGTTGCGACAGTCTCAGTTCCTGTTCGTGTCTCGGCCCCAGAACCTTCTTCTTCTCCTTCGTCATTGGCCAGCTCGTCAAGCTCTGCCGCCGCATCACGTCTTCTTCTGCTTCCTTTATTCGCGGCGGTAGTCCGAACCCGCTGAACTGGTGTTGACCTTAGCGCTGGCGTCGCGGATGAAGTGGTTCTTCTTGTTGCGGCTCGGGCAGTCGCCTTCGCAACACTCTTTTTGCCTCCCACTGCTCCGGCAGCTTTCGGTGCCTCTATATTCAATGCCTTAAATACTCCCTCAACGTCATTTACTCCTTTCTTCAATAAGTCCTTAACTTTTTCAGTCAGTGTGTCGTCAACAAAAACTTTTAGTGCTTGCTTATCATCTTTGTCTATAAACTGGTCCATAGCTCCCGCAAGCCCTTCTAATGCTAGCATATTCAATTTTTCCTCTTTTAAAAAATCTTCCACTAAATTTTGGACATGCAGTTTGTTTAAAGTCACGTCTTCCAACATGGAGTCATCTTCCATAACACTTTCATCTATTTTGTTAGATGACATTGCCCTATTTAAATTTCGTGGTCCACCACTGGCGCGCTTCTGAAAGTACTGTACTACCTCATTTACATTGGCCACCCGTCCCACGAATCTGTTACTGAATCGTGTAGGGTTCTCCACTTGGAAATCTCCGCTGTACTCTACTCTCAATCTAATTAGAGGAAGAGGTGGTGACGACTGGAGCGATTGGGAGGATGATAAACCAACAGCCTGGATTGGTATCTGCTCCCAGCTTTTTGTGGCCTCTTCAATTAGTGATTCTACCTTAGACGCCATCCATCTAATAACTTCGGCGCGGTTATTCGGACCGGGTTCAATATCTGAGTCAGAAGACAAATAAACCGTCTCCATCGCAAAGGGTCTAACTGTGGTGAGTGGAATCTTCTCCAGCTCAAATGACTGATCAGGGTTGACTTTAAGGATCCCAATATGTTTAGTCACGGCTTCGGCCTCGCATAGAGAAGTGGCCACACTACTGCCAGGTTGGATCACGCTAAATCCATACTCTGGATTTAAACGTGGCTCAATAAGGCACTCGTGCTCATGGCCCCAGATGACCAAGTGCATGAATTCGGGTATAAAAGATTCTGGCAGATAGTTCTTCTCACTATGTGCTGTATGGTTTTGGTGCACGCACAAAATATTGAACCATTCATCAGTCATTTCCGCAGGCCGCAGGAACTTGATCTTCTGATCTCGGAAGGTCCGATACAATCGTTCATCTCGAACATTGCTTAGACCGTAAAGAGCAATTTTCGTCTCTCCTTTCCGTAGAAGCACGGGCACAACTGTGATGTTGTCATTCTCCACTACGCGACCATAATAATTGACCAAGCCGCTGACGCTCAACACATCCATTGGTGACAACTTCGCTGTCGAACCACCGCTGTCGTCATGATTGCCGCTTATACCAAATACCGGGATTGCCACATTGTAGTTAGGGTCTTCATAGTTCACATGATCCAACTCTGGTTCCAGTCCAAGAGTTCCATGGTTCAGCACTTCGATCTCACATGGTTTGTCCCCGAGACACCCCAGCCTCAGCGAGCGCATGACATTGTACAAAGATTTCTTAGTGGGCTTGTTTGTGTGGAACAAGTCTCCACTCTGCAGTACCATGTCGACTTCTCGATCTTTGGCAATCATCATTATTTCGTGAAACGTGTTGGCGCTGTCATCTCCGACAATTGGATCAGTCTCCTTGAATCCCACATGGTTGTCGGTCGTGAGCAAGATGTGAAATGTGCTTTCAGACATGCAGTTAATTCAATGCGTATCCGTTTGATACGTATTCAAATTCGCTGACATAAATAGGAATTGGAATGTCTTTAGAATAGAATGCTTACTTCTTTCTTGCCAGTGCGTCTTGTTTTTGTTTACGTGTGTCGTGTATTAATTCATGGAAACTTCAACGCTTTTTCTTTCGCATATGCGATAAGGTAAGGGTCATACTTCCACTATGGGACCAAGTTAGTTTACGCATATTACGTGGTGCGTCTGCGTGTGCGCGGTTGCCCTCCCCTCCTTTCTCCTCTCTTCTCAACTTTAAATTAACGATCAGGGAAACTGGGTGTTCATCCACTAAATAGTAGATCATGGACGCGATGGATAAAAGAAAAGTTGTCCAACGCTACGTGTCCGAATGGACTGTGGTTGCCATCACTGGGTTGCTTTTTGTGGTTAGTGAATTCCAAGAGCCATTTCATCGTAAATTTTCTTTATTGGATCCCTCAATTCAGTACCCGTTCACAAAACATACCAAAGTGCCTACCCTGTTGTGTATTGTATTAGACACTTTTATTCCTACTTTGGTCATCTTTCTGGTGGCTGCATTACATCCGTTTCGCCGCCGAAACAAGTTCCGACTTATCCATATTTCCATCCTGGGATTCGCTATGGCATTCGTGGTTAACGGATTTGTGACAAACTGTCTTAAAGTGTGGTTAGGACGTCCTCGTCCTGACTTTCTGGCTAGATGTCAACCCAGTTCGGAGGATCTGTCCAATGTCAGTGCTGTTCACCAGTTGGTCGGCATCGAAGTGTGCACCAATACTGACTGGTGGATTATGAAAGAAGGTTTCAAGTCCACACCTTCTGGCCACAGCTCTACTAGCTTTGCGTCTCTGGGTTACCTTTCCTTTTGGCTTTGCGGGCAATTAGGCGCATGTAGACCGTCCGCTGAGTCCTACAAGGCAGTGCTATCGTTTCTTCCCTGCCTATTAGCCCTCTTCATTGCTGCTTCACGCACTACCGATTACAGACATCATTTTTTTGATGTAATTTCTGGAAGTTTTATGGGTCTGCTTATAGCGTGGGTGGTATACCGCAAGTATTTCCCTAGTTTGGTTTCCATCAAAGCTCATGATCCGCATCCGTTGTATGTAGAATCCTCGCCGTCAGGATACAGTACTAGTCCTTTTGACGAGGAGATCGAGGTCTAATCTCAAGGGGCACGAAAAAGAAAAGAAGGTCACGGGAAAGGGAAGTGAAAGAGATAAACGAAGGGCGAATGACTGCCACCACGACAATCCGTCGAGAAATTATGTCATGAAAATACGAGCTTTGAACCTGCCAGGACTGCACTTACTGATTATAATAATTAATATTTATTAATATTTATTAAAAACGCATTTTTAAGATTATTTTATTGTTGTTAGTGTCCCGTCCATTCTCTGCCGTTAACTGGCCTCGAAATCTTTAAAGCCTAACCCAATCCTCCAATCACAACTAAACTATATTCACAACCATGGCTGCACCAATTAAGGATCCATGGGCTAAAAGGTAAGATGGATGAGGATTATTTCTATAGGCATTACTGGCTAACATTAGAGAAGCTTGGAGATACCAGGGCCCATTTACTCGAGCCAATAGATTTAAGAACGCTCTTCCGGGATTCGGAATCGCTGTTGGAGCTTTTGCTCTGTTCAATGTTTACGAGTACCTCACGGCTTCAAAAGGAGGCCACTAGACAATAACTTATAGTAAATAAACCCATGGATTGTACGTTTCGGTGAAAGCGAATGACCGCAAGAGACCATCCGGGCTACGTTTTGGCACAATGTCTTTTCTCTTCCTCTCGCTATCTACCTGCTGCCCATAGCACCTAACTACATGCCCGACCCCCCTTAGTTTCCTTAGGACGCCCTTAAATTATTTGTACTTGAACTAAATTTAATTTTTTTGTAGCTTGAAGTTAAGATTATCCCTTGAATATCCCTCCGACACCCCGACTGCCGTTTTAGGCAAGAGGACTGTTCTGAAATTTTAAACGTACCATCACAACTGATAGTGTTGCCCAAGCCGCTACCGTCTCGACCACACAACAATGTCCACTCAAAAGGCAACTGCTGCTGGTAACAAGTTTAGAATGTCACTGGGTCTCCCAGTTGGCGCCGTTATTAACTGCTGCGATAACTCCGGTGCCAGAAGTCTTAACGTCATCTCTGTTAAGGGTATTGGAGCTCGTCTTAACAGACTTCCTGCTGCCGGTGTTGGTGATATGGTTATGGCTACTGTCAAGAAAGGAAAGCCTGAACTCAGAAAGAAGGTCATGCCCGCTATTGTTGTTCGTCAATCCAAGCCATGGAGAAGAAGAGACGGTGTGGTTCTTTATTTCGAAGACAATGCCGGTGTCATTGTCAATCCTAAAGGTGAAATGAAAGGTTCTGCTATTACTGGACCTGTTGGTAAAGAGTGTGCCGATTTGTGGCCCAGAATTGCCAGTAACTCGGGTGTTGTTGTTTAAGTAGATGTGGGTAAAAGCATAATGACTTACGTGATTCGAATGTTCTTCTCTTGTTTGCGTCTTATGATGGAGGTAAAACAGTTTGCTTATCCAAGTACATTTTAGCGTTTTCTAATCTGATAGTTTGGTAGATCTTTGCTCCTTTGTTTAATACGTGTTTAATCGAGCCTTCCGTTTATCTGCTTCATTTTCTTTTTTATGTCCTATTCAAGTTTCGTTTTCTCTTAAGGTTAAGAGATTTAAAATTCGACGCTTCTACCTATATGTCAGACTCCGAAGACTTGCTCCACACCGATTATATTCCCATCCCGGAGCAGACAAATCTCGGTACCTCCTATCTAACATTTGATGGATTACTTTCAGATCCGGGGCTAAAGGTTTATGAAGATGGCGGACAGTCTGGTTGTGGAGGCAAGTTGTGGCCGGCCGGTGAACTTCTATCCCGGTATATGATTCGAAAGGGAATTCCTAAGGGCGTAAACAAAATTGTGGAATTAGGAAGCGGAACTGGTTTAGTTGGTTTGGCTATAGCTTATGATATGCAAAAGAAAAACCCTGACATGAGGAGTGAGAGTTCAGGAAAGGACGGGAGTGATAAGGTAAGCGAGATGAACAGCGCTGATCAAACAAATGCAGAATCCCTAAGTATCGCCAATAGTATCGGACAGAAAGACAACGGCGAAGGACATCATCGCGTTGTTTCCTCACTTAATAGTGCGAACGATCCCTCGACGTTTCCTTCAATCTACATCACAGACATTGACAAGCTTGTACCCTTAATGGACAAGAATGTCGAACTTAATGATTTGGGACACATTGTGAAGCCAGCCATACTTAATTGGGGTGAAGATCTCCCCGACTATGCTGTCAAACCTGATATGATATTGGCAGCAGACTGTGTATACCTAGAATCCGCGTTTCCATTACTGGAAAAGACTCTGTTAGATTTGACGGATGAGAACCCAATTAGCATTTTTATGGCATATAAAAAACGTAGAAAGGCAGATACGCGGTTTTTTAAGGCCATCAAGAAACATTTCAACGTAGTTGAAATTAAGGACCATGAAGATTTCGATCTCTTTTTCCGTCAATCCGTGCATTTGTTTGAAATGACCCGAAAATACAAATAGAAAAAGCTACTAATAAATTGCATTCATGTTGAGCCAATTATGATTTGATCGGTTTTGCCGTTCACCCTGTCCTTCCGTAGTCCCCATGTTTTATATTCCAGTACCTCGTTGTGGTGGTGGTGTAGTTACGCGTGCACAATCTTAACTTTTCCTCCTAAGGTAATGGTGTAAACGGCATGCAAGGCGGGCACCATGACAACATTGCAAGTAAGTTCTTTTGCGTTCTTATTTTATCCTTTCTTTTCTTTACTTCTGTCTAACAAGACCATTTGCGCTCCAAAACTGTCAAGCTCCGCAGCATTGGCATTGAATTGCTAGAAAGCCTGGTGTCTCGACAGGCGCACAATGAACCGGAGAGTAACGAACAGCACCTCAACGAACAAGGATATCAATCCCTCTTCGGGGCTTTGGCTGCCGCCATCGACATAGAATCCAAAATAAATCCGCCCTCGGTAGCTTCAATTCAGCGAATGGAGAGCTACGTGTCCCTGTTTCGAAAATTGGTAGACTTAGGTGTATCCACATTCAAAACAAAGACAGTCCGCTTAATTATAAGTACGCTTGTAACTGCACTGCAAGGTGACACTCTTGCTGCTTCTTATTTTGTGTCATCTTCGGATTCAACTAATTCGACCTGCGTTTCTAATTATGCCAAAATTTGCCTTTGCATCTCGTCGCGTCCGGCCCATATACAATACGTTCCTGTAGACCTATGGATGCAACTTGTAAATGTATGCTGTGGCCAGACGAGCATGCTGTTGAGTTCATACGTGGACGCAGGGAGATCGGGTAATGATGCTGCGGGCGTCCCATCGCGACCACCAACATTTCCTTACCTAGCGGTCGACTTTTTGTCCGCTATTGGTAACTTGGTGTCATGTACTACAGTTATGCCCATCCCTAAATTCTTGCAATCGGTCGGCCCGCACCTCGTATTCTTCCTAGAATCCATCATTCAAGAAGTTTCTGCGCACGTTCCTGTGTTTACTTTGGCAAATTTTTGTCTACAATGGGCTCGTGTCCAAGATCTGGATTTGACCTCACGTTTGATTAGCGCGGGCCTCTACAACATTGCGCATCTATGTCGCCTAGAGACTGGTAGCATAAAACAAATATCACTTCGTGAATCGATGTTGGTGTTCCTCAATTTATCCTGTTCTATTTTAGTAGACTTGCGCAATAGCAGCACAATCTGTCACTCTCTCGAGTCAGATGTAATACGAAACCTAGAAACAATCTTCGACTTTGTCATTGCGCCTGGCAAGTTCTCCGATCCGATCTCCGTTGGTGATGTTGACTGGTTGCAGTCTGAAGCGGCCAATCAATATGTCTCTGATTTCGAGTTTACACTTTTTCGTAAATCGGCACATGCCAATTCGCTGCCGTGGTTGACAGTCTGTGTAGTAATTAGGCTTGCTCAATTAAGAGAAGTTCCCTTTGTACACGTGTCAAGGTCAGGTAAGTGTATACTACTGCCCTCAAATTTTTCCATGCTAACCAGGGTATAAGAAGCGTAAAATTGATGATAGAAATTTGCATCCCGATAGCCATGGTTCTGACAACAAATCTTATTTTTTTGTCCGATTGATAGAATCCGATCTCCACAATGAAATTCTTTTCCAAGCATTTGTGCTATGGTACTGTGCGTACGACAATAATTTGTCAACCAAAACTATGTTTACCCTAGTTCGCAGATTAAGTCACATCCTGCCTTCTTCTTCTCCATTGGTTAGCTGGCTACTGATTCTTTGTGGCTGTGCAGTAATCTTCTCAAAAAATGACGAAGACAAGAGTGATGCGCTATCCCTAAGCAACATGGCCTGGGATTATGCCATCCGATATTTGCATTCTAAATCTGATGCAAGTATAGCGGCGAGTTTTTGTCTCAGCGCAGTATTGGAAACAATCCCGCCGACACTGGACAGACTGCACTCTCTAGTTCACATGATGGACGTAGATGCTCCACTCTTGTGCACTTCGTCATTACGCTTATGGATGAGCTTCCGTGAATCTGTTGAACCAGGGCATTTAATTAAATGGGTATTTCGCAACTTAGCGAACGGAAGCACAGAATATCGTCATGGCCGTTTCCATAGACCCATAGTGGAGACTGTGACATTATCAGGGCAGGTGATGGGTTTTTTGACATTGTGTCATATGACAGACTATAGACATGTCAATCCCTATTACACGGGCTACTGTCAATCAGTTGCATATATTGAGGAATCGCTCCGAAGTGCAAGGTCGTATATGTACGAAGCGAAAGATCCAATCGAGGAAATTAGTGAAGTCAGTCAGGGACGAGATTCATTCGTCTCAGGAAGGCTACCTAATTTAGTTGTGGCCGAGACTGTTCTGACCGAAATGTACACAGTACTGTGTTCCTGCAATGTCGACCACAAGATTGGGTTTACATGGACACTATTTAAGATTCTTTGCTTTGCGCTTACTGCCACGAAGATTAAAGCAGTGATTGATCAGAATCAATTTGATTATGCAAATGTACATAAAATCACGGCTACATACGACAAAGTACTGGATCTCTCTGTTACAATACTGGACGATCTCTTGACGCCTCGAGAGAAATTGTTAGCTGATAATGATTATGACATTCTCGTTGACTTGTTTTATGAGTATGCGAAATTATTAGGTGTGCTCGACGCTCCTCTGAATGAGACACGTATTTCTCAAAGGCTCTACAGCTTTTTATCTTATCGCAAGTTCGCGGCGACGTCTCGAGAAAACGAGCTCGATCGTAAGTACTCAGTTGCTGAAGTAGAATCTAGTCAAGAGGTCAAAATATCTCGTACGTGCTTCATGCTGGCAGCTCATGGGCAGATGTCTATTCTTGATACCTTTAAGGATATAGCTATTACTAACCAAATGCTTATAGAATGCTATCCGACATGGCTTGAAATCTTTCGCCAATCCAATACTTTTGAGATAGAGAGACAGGAAGAATATATTGGCCTTTTGCGGTTTGTTGGATCGCGGGTACTTAATGACTACTTCTTTCAAAGAGCAGATATAACTATATGCATGTGTGTTGATATCTTGAATCTTTGTAATACTCCGGAGTCGCCGACTCAGGAATGGTCCGACGTGTATTCATGGGTATGTAAACTTACGACGCATCATCTGGTGATATCTCCTTTCGCCCTTTCTAAGCTGTTTCGCCTGGCATGCCGACGCATAGACAAAACCATCGTCGTTTCAGCGTTAGGCGATAGCAAAATCATTCAACCTTACGTCTCGTATATGTGGGCAGCTCAAAGTTTGGCCAAGCTAGTTCTCTTTCAGCCTGATATTGTCACCAAACAGGAACTTTGTGGCGAAGTCATTGCCGCTATAAGCGGCTTGCAAGACTCGATATTTTCTCATGCAGTGCTTGTATTTTTCTTAAAAACAGTTGCTCTTCTCAATGCCGATTGTTTTTGGCCACTTATGAATCTATTCAAACGCGCTCCGCTACCGTATGTATCCCCCGCCATTGAACAAATAATAGAAAACTGCTTACAAAGCACAAGGCTCATGACTGGTTATGATTATACTCCTTCGCGACAGTTTTTGAAACAGTCCATGTTTTCCATTCTTTACGAATGGCAAAGGCAGCGGCAATCAGAGCTGGATTCTGAACAAGGCTATGATATAAACTCATTTCCCTATGAGGTTTGTGGATATGATAGCAGGCGCGACTTTTTACTCGACAATGTAGACAGCATAGTCGCATTAGAGGTTATAGGCCATAGTCATACCGAAGCACTCTCCCGGATACATATATTAGCTGAATTCGTTGGTCTGGATCTTAAATTGGTTGTTCGATATGCATTCTCTAAATGCTTAGCATTCGCTAAAGTCCACACAGGATATAGCAACAGAATTAGTGGCATCTTGAAATCCGTCCTGGGTGTTGCGGAGTTTCAAAGCCTTGCAGTTAACAGCCAACCTGACATATTGTGCGAACTGCTGTGCCTCGTCGAGCCGGATAATTACGACAAATTCTCCACAAGTGCCCTGCGCTTGACTTTTTCTGAATTCGCGAAATTGGCTGAGAAGGAACAGGGAAATTGGGGTGGCGTATGGTCAGACCCGGGACCTTGTTATTATATGATCCAGAGAGTAGTACAAAAGCGTGAATTGTTGCCCCCGAGTGAGTCTGACCTATTGACCATATGTAGATGCGAGCTTCTTTTCGACTATATGGGATCGCAGATTTCAGAATACAGTTTAGGGAGAATGTTAGCATCGGGTTTAAGACTCGAAGGAAGCGAGAATTTGATTAAGCGTCTCTTGTCGACAGCCAAAGTCAGGTTTCCAAAACTGTGCGAGACAAGCGCTTATCATGCGGTAGCTTACAATAGAACAAGCTTATGCAGTCACCTACTAGAAATCTTTTTTGACAATGGTGTCATCGATTGTTCTGACGAGGAGCTGCTTATTATGCTGCGATGGTGGCAAAGTGCTCAGCAAGAAAGTGAAATTGATGATGGCGACAGTGGCGGCAATATGACTCTTCCTGACAGTATATTATTTTCATCCGGAAATATTGCAGCAATTATGGAGATGAGTTCTGATCATGATCACAAAATTCCGTTAATGACCACATTTATCTGCCAGTTGGAAAAACATCCCTATTATTTCCAAAGCCTGGAGTTTTCAATATCCGAAACTTTGGTGATTTCTAACGCTCTTGTGCGAGATAAGAATCAATTTCCGGATTCTCGAGCATTCGTAGAATGGGCCGCACAATTCTTGGGAGATTTCTATGCTCGCTGGCCTTCAAACTTCCGGACCATTCAGAATGAAAAGCCGAATGATGACCACTATGCTGGTTTAGTTCACGGCAGAATAAGAGAAGGAATAAAAGCAAAATCTACGAGCACTCCCTTCAATGCCGATGATCCGGTGATTAACGAGCTTCTCAAATTTTTGCGTGCGTGTCTTGGTCGACACCTGATTAGTTGCACAGAACAATGCATGCGCCAAATTTTGAATCTGCTAGATGACTCCCGAATTTCGCAGCTGAGATCGCTCAATATATTCTCAGACTCTTTTTTTGAAGCAATTCAATATCGAGCAACCTGGTACACCACAGGCCTTGATATCTTATGTCAACAGATATCGCGTCGTGCGCCCATGGTTAATGTGGGCGATGCTATGGAGCTGGAGGAACACGAAGATGTTATCATACAACTAGTTCGAGCTCAAATTTTTTATCTGAGCGACAAAGTTGACAAGGCCTATATAGGACTGTTAGAATTGTTACAAATCAAAAATGCAAGGATCGAGAGTGGTGGCAATAGCAGCAATTCGATCCTCTTTGGAGTCTTCCCCATTCTGGTATTGGCAATTACCTGTTTGACCTCTGATCTTTGTAACCGATCACTTGGCGATGGAGCTATCGAGACCTTGTTAGTATCTGGCAAGAAGGATTTGGTATCTTTGGGCATTAGGACTGCACTCTTTTTACGGATGTATGGCATGCTAAATGCTGATCTGTGGTCCGTTATGGATCATGCTTTGCGAAATGATCAACCTATAGATGCACTGATATTTTATGAATTAGAATGGAGCAAGATATATGCTGATTTTTCAAAGAAACAAACCCCCGACAGCCTGAGATCCATATGTGAGAGGATAGGCGATGCCGATCTGATTTCTGGCGTTTCTGTTGTTCCGTCACTAGCGCTTGCCATGTCTTCTGGCGATAGGTTGGTGTACGACTCCGCAGTCTATGGCTCCAAAGGGAGGGGAGAGGACTCCGATGCTGGCGGCATAAGCGACTCTCTCCGGAACAGCGGAATGTATTCACTTGCTCAGCAGTTTGTGTGCAGCACTTCTGACCGAGCACAGATTGCATGGAAACTGGGGAAATGGGACATTGAAATCGGGGCAGTCAATAAAACGAGGAAGGACGACCTATTATTTAATTTTTTCAGAGATATACAGACCGTCGTAAGTTTAAGATCATCACAGCATTTCTTTCATGGCATGGCTCCTTTCGTGGGCGAATACCTGCGTCAGGCTTGGGATAGCATTTCGCCATTCGCAGATAAGCTCAAGGTGCTCGCTGTGATGACTGAAACTTGGTTCGCATTGGAGGGTCGGTCTAGAGAACGATGTGCAACGTTTTTTGATACTGATCTTGTTTTTATAGAAGAGCTTTATTTGGCTAGGGAATACGGACTGAATTTTGGTATGGGATATGAGTATAAGACTTCTGCGCAAAGTGAAAATAATGTTGTGCGAAGACCAATAGATCTTGCGTTATGTATTGCCTCGCGGGCCCAGGCAAGCCGAGTTCATAATGATAGACAACGCGCGGTTACAGCAGCACTGAGACTAGAGCAATACAGTGGCGCATTGAGTGAAATCGGGGCTAACAATGTCAGTGATGATACCAAATCAGCGGTGCGCGTCATAAGTACAGTTGAACAAGCAGCCACGGGCTGGCAGTTCGGCGATAAAAGTGTTTCGATAAGACTGGCAAAGGTTATCTTGGATGATCTCAATGATAATCAAAATGCAGGAGACTATAATTTCGCAGAGGTTTATGCTTTGGTGGGTAAATGGTGCTCAGAATCACGTCATGAAACCGATGATCAGATTTTGGAAAACTATTTTAACAAGGCGATAGAGCATATGGCTGAATTTGGCGCTTCCAGCCGTGCTCGGATAAGTCATGTTTTTGCATCATTTTGTGATGCTAAGTATCACTCTCTTGAGTTGAGGGACGCGTTGGAAAATGCTCGTAGGCTTCGCGATAGGAAGGCGCGCGAAATGATGGAACTAGAACCTTTGACCAAATCAAAAAGCGGAGGGAATGCTCAGGCTCGTAATGCTGCAGCTGTTCAGCTTGGTAAAGCTCGTAGACTGTATGACGCTGACGCACAAGAATATAAGCGATTATCCAGAGCAATGAAGCTGTTTCTAACAAAAGCGGTACGATTCTACTTAATGAGTATATGTGAGGGTACCCGCTCTTCTTCTTCAGTGGCGTTGCCGGCAGGGAATACGACAAATTTTGGTGTTGATGACTATAATGCTCAGGACATGTTCAACAATACTGCAACCAATGGACGTACTGCCTTCGACATCGCGAGCAGCGACAATAGTTGCGGTCCCCTCTCTCATACGCCTGCGGCTCTTGATGTGTCGCGCTTCTGTAGTCTGTGGATGGCCCATAGCGGGGAGGACGATGTGAACAATGTCGTTCGCGAGTATATAAAGCTTATCCCAACTGTCCGGCTGGTTCCGTGGATGAATCAACTCACGTCACGTCTGGGACGGCGGCCGACAGAGGTTGAATTTTTTCAAATGAATTTGTGGAAGCTATTGACAAGATTATGCGAAGCCCACCCTTATCATTCACTTTATCAGATTTTGGCTCTTGCATATACGCCAGCTATTGCAGCTGATGATGGAACACCGCCGCCTGCAGAAAGTGCGCAGAAAAAGGAAGCTGGCACGGACTTCTGGCATTATTTGGCCCGCCGCAAAGTTCTGAATAGTTTTGTGATGGATGGAATTAGCTCCCTAGCAAAGAACATTGTGCGGATTGTGCAGATATCGACAGAAAACAAGAAACGATTGAATCTGGATCAAATTCCCCATAGGCTATGGTGGCAGAAGGAACTGCCCTCCCTCAAAATTCCACTACTTACCCAGGAAATACCTTTGCGGCTGGATGGAGATTATTCAAGCGTTCCATATATCCATAGTGTTGGCCGCGAGATTCTCATCGCATCGGGCCTCAGCAAACCCAAGATTGTATCTTTCAAGGACTCTGTAGGACACACGCGCCGTAGCATATTCAAGGGCAATGACGATTTGCGCCAGGATGCTATTATGCAACAGGTATTTGCCGAGGTCAACCATCTGTTTTTGGTCAGTCGTCCGACTCGTATCCGTCGACTGCGCGTCCGCACGTACGTGGTAGTCCCGCTGGGGCCCAAAGCAGGCGCCATTGAGTTCGTGAAAGGAACAACGCCATTATTAGATGTTTTAGTGGATCTGCACAAGCGGCACCGGCCGTCGGATTGGGACGTTCGCAAAGCCCGGGAAAAGATGCGCTCTGTGGAGACAGCTGGAGTAGACGATCGTGTTGAAGTATACGAAGAGATATGCCATCACATGCAGCCAGTGCTCCGGCATTACTTTTTTGAGCGGTACGCCTGCCCATCGGATTGGTATGCAAATCGGCTTCAATATGCCCGGTCAACTGCCTCCATATCAGTTGTTGGCCATGTGTTGGGATTGGGCGACAGACATTGTAACAACATATTACTGGACTCGCAAGGCGAGCCTGTTCATATCGACTTAGGCATAGCGTTCGATGCCGGGCGCACGCTCAGAGTCCCCGAGATGGTCCCTTTCCGTTTAACACGCGACATTGTAGATGCATTGGGTGTAATGGGCGTAAATGGTGTTTTCCGTACCTGTTGCCAACACACATTGGCGGTATTGCGTGAAGACTGCGACCACATAGAGACGGTCTTGAACGTTTTCCGGTACGATCCGCTGTATTCTTGGACCGTCTCTCCCGTCAAACGAAAAAAGCTTCAACATGATGTCACTGCCTCGGGGAGTGGGACTCTATCTAGTGGCGGGCCCACCGGCCATCGTGTCTCAGGCAATAATGATCCTCTTGCGTCGGAAGCTGACAGAGCTCTTACAGGTGTTCGCCAGAAGTTGTCGGGGAACCTTAGTGTGGAGGCTACAGTCAGTCGATTGATACAGCGAGCCATGGACCCAAGGCTCTTGGCAGTAATGTATCTGGGTGAGTAGCGACAAAAAAAAAATTGAGAAAAAAACTGAACTAACCAGGTTGGAATCCCTTTTACTAATTTATTGATAGACATATATATACATGATAATTATTTACTGCTGTTGTTGAGTTTCTCCTGACGATTCCATGTCTTCGACAGCTGCGACCGGCCCGGCCATGTTGGCGCGCTTCGCCTTAGTGGCCTCTGTAGCTTCAGCTATCCACTGGTCAATAACCTTTTGCTCTTCTTCGACACCAAAGTCAATGTACGACTTTCCAAAGACGGCTCCGAACATTCTAGCCTCTTCTGCAGCCACTTGAGTTTCCGTCTCTTCCCTGATCCTTAGTCTATAGAATTCATTTCGCGCTTGGTCGTACGCTTTAATCCATTCATCCTTAGGGTATGTCTTTGGCTCGTGTTCCAACAAATACAGTGTTCTCTGGACGACACTTTCTCCGTCAAGCTTTTTATTTTTTTGGTCAATCGAGCTCCAATCTTGGCGCAAATAATCCGCTCCGTCATTTTCGATCACTAATTTGGGTCGTGCCAACTCCCATGGATGTTGACCATAAAACAACTTCCGTATCTTATCTTCGAAATACTTAAGAGGCTTTATCCGATACAGATGTTGTCCGCTGCTGGCAAAATTTTGCTTTTGTCGAGTAACATATAGTCCTGTGTTCTTGTTTTTACGAGGAAGGGCTTTTCGCTCTGGGCTTTGCCATTTATCAAGATTGTTAATTTTTTGTGTCAGTTGATGAGTAGGTGGATGCTGCGTTACCACTCTATACCATGCAGGCTCTGCTAGCGACCCCTCGGCTGCGCCTCGCCCAATCTTCTCACCAGCCTTAAGAAGGTGTGCTGTTCGTTGTGCTACCTGAGTAGCACTAGTCTGAAGTTTCATTGATTAGCCCTCACTTTTGTGCACCTCAGCTATTGGTTTTGCGTCCAACCTAATTTCTGGCGAAATATTTCACGCCGCACCGGGTTTTTGAGAACTTCTGAATCAGAACTGCGGCGTGCTTTTATTTCTTCATGAGGTCCCAATCCCTCAAGCTATGAACTCTTTATGAAATATGCAACGTCACGCGTGTTGGTCGTCACCTGGCGTTTTATCCCCGGGCATACTTCGGCTGGGTCTTCCGTCAGACGTTTTTCTGTTAAGTCACCGTCGAAGTTGTCGCCGGCTCCGCCAGTCGCCGGATCAGCTGTCCCACTATCATCTGAATCAACCTCTCAATCACTGGAGCCGGGAGCTTCTTCCTCATCATTAACTGATTTGCATGCGCCG
The DNA here is from genome assembly GCA_030581755.1 of Crinitomyces ghanaensis. Classification (NCBI taxonomy): domain Eukaryota; kingdom Fungi; phylum Ascomycota; class Dipodascomycetes; order Dipodascales; family Trichomonascaceae; genus Crinitomyces; species Crinitomyces ghanaensis. The sequence continues at coordinate 194,074 of JAKTVX010000002.1, forward strand.
CGGTTTTCGACATCTTCCTCGAATTCGGATTTGCTGTCTTACACTTCTTCCTCAGATTCCCGAGACTCCCCTTCTGCGTTAATCGCGGCCTATAACAATACAATTTCCGCCATTGTCTCCGATCATGCTGATTTATTGTCTCGTCACTTTAAGTGCTCCTCTAGAGAAGTGTCTCGAAAAGCCGCCAATTCACTTAACGCTCAATATCTAACTGTCAAACATCATCGAGCTCAAATTGTCCGTGAAGTACCTCCCACTGCCATCTATAATGAATTCTTACGTCAACTGTATCCCTCTTGTGTTTATCCAACCTTGTACAATAAACGCCCGTCTATTGAAAAACTGTACTCCGCATATCTTTCATTGCCACATTTGGGCCCGCGATATATTGAACCTCAACATCTCGAAGATCTCATTTCTGTAATGATGAACTGCCCAGCTTCTCAACCATACCTAAGGTTATTATCGGACATTGTGGAATCAGGAATGCCTATATCTGCTCGAGAGGAAGCGACTGCGTTGTACCTACTTAGTCAGGCCCCATCCATTCCTAAATTTCTCCCTCTTCTCCAGCATCAGATATCTCATTTGAGTAAGTGTGTCCTGTCATCAGCCACATCATTAATTCCCGACGCTTCAATGCACAACGTTTGTCTAGGTGTGGGATCTCCTCGGAAGGTCTTGTTAAAGTCGGACTCAGCGTCATCGGGATCACCGTCGATCTGTTCTGACCGGTACACTCTGTTAATTTCCATGCTCCGTCAGGCACGAGTCGGAAACCAATCTGAGGTCAAACATCTATACTCACAATTAGTTGACCGAGGATACATTTTTGACACGCCAACTGTGAATGTCATAATGAAGGCTCTTTTGCGATGTGGGCTTACTGAACTTGCGGAAACCCTATTCAACAAAACGGTTGATAATAGTTTTTCAACGTCTTCTACTGGCTTTTCTTCTGCTGCCACTTATACGTCGGGAGTTTTGAACACCGCTTTGAATTCTACTATTCGAAACAAAATCCAACTCATTGATTATCTTTTAAAGATACTAAGGACTAACCATATTTATATTTCGTCCCATCAGTATTCTGTCCCGATTGCTCCTGATAAATTTATGTTCGGAACATTTGCAGGCTATTATATTGGTCAACGAAATATGACTAAACTCGTTCAATTATTGCATAAAATGGGCTCAATTAATTGTGATCCCGACCAGCATTTGTTTTACAGCATTTATAAGGTGTTTGGCTTGTCATCATCGTCGTCATCATCAAATAGGTCATCGAATACCTCATCGTTTTGGGGAATAGATGACCTCCGTTACATTACTGCTATATTATGCCAGTTCAGTAGTCAATCGTCTTTGACTTCTTTGTGCACTTTAAAAATGGCTAAAGTCGTTGCAGCGGCCTACAAAAGAATGATTCCTGAATTATCTAGCAAAATTGACAAGCTATATTCGGACTATTTCACCCACACTAAACCTGGCGACAAATTATACCTTCATGTCTCAGAGTTTCTAGAGACTATTCAAAAAATATAGAATTATGATGTTACGATGTATATATATATATTATAATGAATTTAATTTAATCATACCCTTAGCGTTATCACAGAACCTGTAATGATGCTCACTCTGTTCTGCTGAATATTTTGATTTGCTGTTCTGCCAAATACTAATTACTTCATGAGAAGCGTGAGAGCCATAGCCACACAACACAACGAAACATATGGACTCATTCGCTCACCTATTCTTGCTGCCTTCCAGATCACTCCAAATAATCTTGTTAGATAAAATCGATCGCCCGCCGTCTTTAAAAGATATATGACTTACCCAGTCTTCTGTCGGTCAATCAGTGTCGGCACTAGGGCTCGGGCGTACGTGCTGGTACATATAACTAAAAGAATCACTAGCAAAAGTGATTGGAAATTGAAAAGTGCACTCTTATGTTAGTGGGAAAAGATATCTTTTTCATCCATGCTTACCATCTATGTAATTGGGGTGTCAATTCCGCCCCCAGATAAACGTCTACCAAGGCCTTATAACCTTAAACCTGCCGGACAGTTCACGTAACCCCAATTCGGTATGTACCCGATCCCTGGTTCACACCTATATACGACGGCATCGGCTTAGCACATGTTGGAGGCTTTTTTCCTAGTAGCATAAATAATAGAAGTTTGAGAATTGTCAGCGGAATTGACCAAGAGTTATGAACAAGCTAATTAAGTATAAAGAATAATGCATTAAATTTAATAGAACTCATATGCCTCGTTCTCCCCTAACAATGCGCCTACCCGCTTAGTACCCACTACTCGTTCCAACTTGAGGGAATCCCATTTACTATACAACACCTTGATCCACATCATCGACGGATCTACTTCTCCTCCGCGCTTGCTATTCACCAGATATCTTGCAATTTCCTTATAGAATTCCGGATTCTCTGGAACACCGTACATAACTATCTGTCTGACGCCTTTGAGCTCATACCTTCGGAAATGATGCAGTCGTTCTGTATACACTAACATTTTAGTTCGCTTCGATGCGAAAAAAGCTCTCGCTCGAGTGATTTCGGAATTCGATGAATATTCACAAATGCATGTGCACGGCATATTGGTATTGTCCATATAATTGCGGATCCGAACGTAGTCAATATATGACGGCACAAAGATCAATGTACCTTCGGGCTCTGCTCCCCGCAAGATACTTGGCAACACGGTTTGCGTAAAATATTTGAACCGCATGTCAGGATCCCGCGTTGGATCGCCTGAACTGTTGGGAAGTCGATTAAAGGTCTGTCTGATTCTCAATCCAATGTGACCTAATACACCTGAATACTCCACTTTAGCACGGATTTTGCCCCCGATATTCAAGCATTGTTTATGCCATAAACCATTCATCTCCGGTGTCCTATACTGGGAGAGAAGAATCGTCTGTCGCAAATACTTTGCCTTTTCGTCGATATAGGTCATCCTGACCCTACTGAAGTCACAGTCGTGTTGCTCCTTAGGAATAAGATTCATGTGTTTAAATACAGTCGAGACATTGTCCCATGCTTGCATCTGCATGGCATCCAACTGATCAACCAGTGCGATCTCAATGGACGAGAGGAAGTCATAGTCTTGCTTTCGTTTTTCGGGCGACCCCACGATCATCCTCAACCCCAATGGACTGGCAATGATCAAGTCGCTCATGTAGAAGGAGGAATATAAGCGCATTGATTGCGGAGTAAACCGGACTCCTAGACAAAACAGATCATTAGAATTGCCCTGGAATAATCGCCGAAAGTCTTCTGGTTTCGTTTCCGACAAGACACTTTCATTATAGAATGCCTTTCTAAATCTCTTCTTGTTCTCCATTTGTTTCAGTCCGCTTATCTTACTAATCATCTCTACAAATTCGTAAGCCGCGTTTCTCGTTGGCACAAGAATAACGACCTTTGGTCGCGTAAACCCTTGATCCCGGAACTTGTCGAAATCCTCCTCTTCATCGCGTTGTTCATCGAGGCTGTCTTGTTCTTCGCGCCCTTCCTCTTCGTCCACTTCATCCTCTTCAAGTATGCCTACGTCTCTGACTAGGTTCTTCTTTTTTCCTTCAATCTGAGCATTATGTCGGAGAATCACGTCCCGAGTCTTGAAAATATGATTTACTACATGAAGCACGCATAACCGTCGCAACTCAGCTTCGTTAGCTGTTGTTCGGCCCGCATACATCACGTCCTGGTACTTGAATATTGGACCCGCTATCTGCCTCTGCAGCTGAGTCAAGACCCCGTTCTCTCGACTGAACGGTGCGCTCAGACGATATTTAAGCCTCAGCGACTTTGTAGATTGTACAGGTTCTTCAATCAGTTTTCCTAATGGACTATTTTCTTCTTCCTCGTCTTGCTTTTGCTTTTGGCTATCGACTATAGTCGCCACGCTCTGCTTGCCCAGAACATCCGTTTTAACATTCTTCCATTCCACGTTCGCAGGGCTCTCTAGCGCTTGCGATTTTGGATTAGCAAAATGCCAATTAAATGGATCATCCTGATTCTCCTCGATATTGTCATCAAGTTGAATGCCCTGATCCTCTTCATTGTTCTCATCTTCACTGTTTGCTCCTTCTATTTCCTCCTCTCCTTCAATGTCGCCAACCTCACCCTCGTCTTCTTCGTTTCCTTCTCTTGGTGCACTTCTTTCGTCGTCGTCGTCATCACTTTCATCTTCGTCCCCATCTTCAGCATGCACTTCTCTGGCCTCCTCCTTCTTCCGCTTCTTGGGTGCCGGTTCATCTTCATTGTCTTTAAGCAAGGTAAGAAGTACTTTATATGCATCTAGTCGCTCATCACGTTCTAGATCAGCTTCCACGCTACTGGCATTTTTTATATCTCCAGTTTCGTTTTCCGCTTCTCGGTTTCTTGATCGCTTAGTCGTCTTTTCTTTCGATTGAGCCGAGTCCGCGGTTCCTCGTAACTCTTTTCGCCCAGTGTTCCTTCGGCCCTTGCCAAATAGTGCCATGATTTATTGCTGAATGTCTAGACAGTACGCTATTATATCGTGCTATTATGTGCCTCTATCTTTCTGTATGATTGTTCTTTTCCGCCTGCTTACTTGTTTTACTGCGAAAGCCGTTTGCTCTGTTATACTATGTTGTTGTTCTGCCTCCTAATTTTTTTTTTTTTTTTTTAATGTTTTACTTTTGCTTTTTTTTCACGCACTCCAGAAAAGGTTATAATCTAACACATCTCACTCACTCGCTCACACTCACATATACTCCCAAGTCAATTTATCTTCACTAACACTACCAACAACCTCATCCAATTAATCTATTTACATTTGGTTGCACGGCCGATGCTTATTTGTTGTCTTTTCTCGATTGGTTCAATTTCTCTTATCTTATAGCTCTTTTGCTGTTCTTATCTTTTGCCGTAATGTTTCTGTTCTCCCGCGCCAGTTCTGCAAAACCTAAAGGTAATGCACAATCACATTCCCCTATAGCTCTAAGGCGCCATTCTGTTTACCGCTGGATCATTCGTTTCATCCAATCGCTGTTTGCACTGCTATATGTGGCTCTCATTATTATCACTATCCCACTAGCATTTGACGTCGGCGGGCACGACTGTGGCCTTGCATTCACTTTTACATTGTCTGTGTACTATTTTATAATGTCCACGATTAGGATATTATCCCGCAATACTCGTCTATCATGGCTGGGGTCTCTGCTCTATTATTCACAACATGTCATCATTCCTTCTCTGTTGATTGTGCATCTCAGCTGGTTCTCTGACCCTTCTTCCTCTGCCTCCGGTGCAACTTTGCCTCTGTCATCCTCTTCTCCTATCTGGATGAAAATCTTAATTCCTTGGCACTATGTTATATCTCACGCGACACCATGGTTTACCATCCTCGAGGGCCTCTGCACTTTATTGGTTATCCAAGCCACTGGCCAGTCTGTCCGCCGTCATATTCGCCGTTCTGACACCTGGCTACTCATCCAATTGGTACTGTCAGCCTGTGTGTTGACTGGAAGTATTTATGTCCTCTATAGGGTATACAGTTTCCCCGCCGCCATCACTATCGGTAGCGCTACGCTTATTGGCGTTGTGCTGACTACTGCAGTTTTTTTGGGGTTGTATGGGATTGTTTCTCGTAAAGGCACCGCGATTGAAAGTTCTCTAATTTTTGCCTATGTGGTGTACTACCTTTATGTCACCTATTCCGATTTTCAATCGGCGAATTCTCTTTCATCTCTTTTGCCGTCCTTTTTATTTCCTCCATCGCCTTCTCATGTTGCAAATCAACCACTACATCACACTCCCACTAGTAGCAGTGATCCTGTCGGCTCCCATATTGGCAGCGTCGTGAGCCATGTAGGCCACATGGGCCGAGTAGCCGCTTTTGACTGGTTTCCATTCTTCCGCGGGGTTTCAGAACCATCCGCCAGCTACACAGTGGATCCTCATTCTTGTACACATCAAGTGAGTGGCGGCAGCTTAGCTGGTTCTAGGGGCTCTGTTATCCCGGAGACGGCGTTCCCTCCCACTCTTGTATCAGGCTATGCCAATCTTGTCAGCATGGTTGCTGAACGTATTCCTGAGGGTTTTATCACTATATACAAGTTTTTGGCTGCTATTTCTTCGACAGTTACTCCATCAGTTGCCATAACTCTATCGTACAGACTGTTTGTCTTTTATATGGCCACTCGCATCATTCCCGAAATTAAACACCAGTCTATTAATCAGCCTAAACCACATCTTCAGAATCATCATAATAACCATCACGAGACCGGCACGAGAAGAGTATCTAAATCACAACCCGTCTTGTTCATTATCTATTCATATGCTCCATGCCTTATTATTGCTGTGTACACTCACTTACTCGTTCAACATGCCGCTCTGTTCGGCCCTGATTCACCCTCCTCCTCCGCTTCAATATGGTGCCAGAATCTATCTACTATTTTATATGAGTTATTGCTGGGCACTTCAATTGATTCTTGGAAATTCTGGGGTTGGGTCAATATCTTTAGTGCTCTGGCTCTTTATGCCTTAGAGTTGGCTTCCAGTGATAGTCAGGTAATTGACTCACACTTTAAGACTGATTGAGCGACATGTTAGCTGAGAAGATCCATCATGCGCGAAAAGTCTTGAGTTTATGTGCCAGTATTGACAGAACCTAGGACGAAAACGAACATCCGCCCGCTAGACGGTGGACCATATGGTTCGGCGTTTATTAATAGACTTGGTCGATTGTTAGTTTAGCCTATGATGCAACAATGTACAACCTACCTGAGTATATAATTAACAATAAATGACTTCATTTGAAGCTAAAGCTGTAAACAATAATAATTGTTGTCGCGGTTCTTCTTTTTAGATGTCACGTGACGCTGCAGCTTCTTTTGTCCGCAGACCGTGTTGGAAGTAATTTAACGTTTACGGCCATAACGCGTCGGCCTTGCGAAGAAAGTAATAATGGACCCAACATATCGCAAATGGAAGAAAAACGCGGCTCAACTATATGACTTTCTTTTGACTTCTCATTTACTATGGCCGTCTATGACAGTTCAGTGGTTTCCTGATTGTGAAATGAAATCTTCCTCGCAAACATTACAACGGCTACTCCTGGGCACAAGAACAAATCATCAGATGGATGAATGTCTAAGAATAGCTCATGTTCCTCTACCCAATAGAAATTTGACAGACCCTTCTTTTTTCGAATTAAAACCGGACCCTTCGGCTCTATCTCTGGACGGGCTCCCAGGTGGGCCTACTGGACCCTTGGCTAACATTGCCAATTGGAACGACTCTACTCAGGAAATTGGAGGATATACTGCCAGCGGTAATTTGGCGGTTCGAGTAGTCCAACGAATTTATCACTCCGGCGAAGTTAACAAAGCGCGATATATGCCGCAGAATCCTGACATTTTGGCAACCCGTAGTTCCAACGGTGATGTTTACATATATGATAGAACCAAACATCCTCTTCAGCCTCCAAGTATAGGGACACCGCAAGGACCCGATGTTGCTCTGCTGACAAAGGCTCATGGCAATAGGACTTACATAGATATCGATGCTGAAGATAATGTCGCACCAGATAGTAGTATGGACGCGAGTGGCAGTGCGAGTGCTGACCAAGGGGAATCCTTTGCCCTTTCATGGAGTCCATTTCTTGAGGGTCGTCTAATCAGCGCTGTTTCTTCTTCGCCCGGCCAAATAGCCTTATGGGACTTGAACAAGTTTTCGAAGTCTGATTCCTCCCGAGTTCTATATTCTGAGTCTGTTTTTGGCGGGCACGGCACCCGTGGCCATGCTAGCATAGTAAATGACTTGGAATGGCACTGTCACAACCCTCATTTGTTTGGCTCAGTAGCTGATGATGGATACTGCTGCCTATATGACATACGTGCAGGTGGAAATACGCTCAATGGGAATGATTATGTGACTTCTAGAATAGAAGTGTCTCCGTCCAGAGAAGCCACATCTTTAGCATTTAACTGGGGGAACGCCAATGTCTTAGCAACAGCTGACAGCGCGGGGCTAGTTTCTATTTGGGATTTGCGAAACACCGGAACAAGATTAATGGATTTAAAAAAGCATAAAGAGCCAGTAATAGCATTGGAATGGAGTCCTCATTTTCCCACAGTTTTGGCCAGCGGCTCGACGGACAAGACAGTCGTAGTGTGGGACATTGCTGGTAGCAGGGCCGGAACGAGCCCGCCAGATTCCGAGAAGAGCGCGACAAACGGAGGAGCAGGCGACCAGATAGAAGTGGACGATGACAGCAGTGGCGGTACTAACCAAAATAGAGAAGATACTACTACCGCCGACCAAACTGCCGATTCCTTGCTTTTTGTTCATGCGGGTCATTCTTCAGAAATATCCGACATTGCCTGGAACCCCGCTGTTCCATGGATGATCGCCAGCGTGGCTGAAAACAACGATTTGCATATATGGCGTCCTGCCGACACGCTTGTAGGGGAAACTAGATCTGACTCACTCTTAAAACAACGTACGATCGAATAGAATACTAATACTTCGCTATCTTATTATGGTTCATGTTTTCATTAGTAGTTATTATTTACTGCCGGTCATTATTTACTGGCTCTTCAATCTTTTTATCTTCTGAGCCATTTTCTATTTTTTGCCGCTTGGCCGCTGAACTCAGTCCTATATTAAGCCGTCGCTTTGGGCCCATGCTAAACATTCCAGTCCGGCGTATGCCATTGTTGAACGATGTTGCCGGCCTGTGAGACCCTAGGATTTGCTTTTGAGCTGGCGCTGGCTGGATTTGTTTGTTTCCCTGTCCATTACCTAGCTCAGCTTGCTGCTGCTCGCGCCTCCGAGCGATTCGGCCGGGATCCACCAATTCGATTCCCTGCATGGCAGTGAACGCCAATGACGATGCCAGACTCTTATTACTGCTATCGTTATTAGAAGCATTACTGACACGGCTCTGCATGCTTTTGGACATTTTAGCCCTTGTTCGCTTATCTATCGCTAGTCTTCGAATATTTTGTCCCCCTGCGTTATTTCCGGCCATTCCCAACCCCACGCTCTCATCGAATGATATTACTTCCTCTTCAGGCTTGCCGAATTCCATTCGGTTCTGTGCCTTGGCGAGGTCTGTCTGCATCCACTGCTCCTTCATCTTTCGGATCCGCCGTCCTCCTCGTTTTTTTGACGGCTTGTCCTCAGGTATCTTTAACGCTTTGGGTCCCCTGTGTTCAGGCGGCTCACTAAGTTTTTCAATCTTTTCTTCAATCTCTTTCCTCCATTTGGCACCAGCCGATGCGCCAACACTAGCTCCGTTATTATTAACACTAGATTGCGCACTGTCCACGCGGGCTGCAAGAACAAGCTTACCTGCCACTATGCGCATAGCCTGCGTGCGTTTGTCCGTCGGCACCCGCTGGATTATCACCGAATGGTACAATATACCCTGTCGCCGCGTGACCCGGCGTCCAAATCCAATCCCCGTGGTCTTGTTTGCTCCTAGTGCAGCAAGATTCGTCGCCGGTGTAGTCGCCAATCCTTTAATACCTCCCGCCATAGCAAGCAGCTGCGCCGCTGTGTGTGCGTCCACGATCTGCACAAGATTAGGCGCATATATGCTAATTCTCTGCGAGACATAGTTGGTGATGTCTTTTTTGGCACGGTCAAGCTCTAGAACTAGATCACATGCCTCGTTGATTTGCTCAAGTTCGCTATCGCTTAACAGTAGTCCCTTATTTTCCACCATAGCCATAGTGATCACCATCATCGTGGCTCCATCCACAAGCGAAGATGAGCGAGGGGACTTGGCAAGTTCCTCAAGCTGATCTAAGTTGTTCCCCAGAAACCGGACTATTCTTGCGTAGTCCACCGGGTTCCGCACCAGGGACGCCAGCTCATTGAATCGTTTCGAATAGTTTTCCTCTATATATTTATGCACAAGTATGATCTCGTTGTCGATTTCTACGCTGTGCTTGTTGGCCTCAATCATGGTGCTATATGTTTTCTCTGATGAGTATGTCCCACTGAGTCCACGAATCTCGTTAAGCACCGGCGTTATCGCGCTCATCAGTCGGCTCAATTTACCTATCCTCTCGCCTTTCATCGGGAGCTGCCTGGCCAATTCCTCGGCGGACTGCGGACCTCCTGATTCGTCTTCGGCTGACGACGATATTGCAGTTAGCTGCCTTCCGCGTTCTGCTTCTTCTTCCATCTCAACGTCTTCTTTCTCAGCTTCCTTTATTCCACCCTCGGCTTCCATCCTGATTTCACCATTCCCCTCCAGTTTCACCTCATCTCCCTCACTCTCGCTCCCCAGGTCTGCCAGAAGCTCGTCTGCTAATGACATCCTCCAAATCCAAGACTATCACTTTATTATTTTCCTTGTGTTCCGTTTAACCCTATGCTCTCAGTGACAATTACAATTAGTATGCTAATTACTTTTTGCGCCGATAACTTACACTTGCTTGATTTGTCATGTGGTCATCAATCCACCTTGTTGATATCGGATAAATAAATATTTTGGTTCCTCCTCTCTCTATCAAAGTTTACTTCCTAACTTTATCCATAGCGAGTAACTATGTCTTCCTCGTCCTCTAGCTCGTACTTTCAAGAGCAACGCGACAGCCTCCTCGGCGAAATTTGTCTGGTAAGCCTTTTTCATATGATTCTTTCTAGCTCCTTTTTTTGCCTAACAAGAACATGGAACAAGTCCTAGCAAACCTCAATTCTCTCAATAGATCCCTGGAAGGAATCGTTGCCGTGGGAAAAGAGTTTGACAGTGTGTCTCAGTTGTGGAGTAATTTTTACAGCGATGTTGCAAGACCCGACTATGACGAGACTGCAGACGAGACAATGGATTGAATTCAATATTAAAAACCCTGTAGGTTTATTGGAATTCGCGGGATCGCCAAAACTTTTTGAAGAAAATAAGCCTCTACGGCGTATCTCAAGGCCCCGAAGCTGAGAATCATCATTTAAATATGGTATCAAAAACTCGCTTCAATGAATCTTTTCTTTAAATACCACTTTTTTAATAACAAAATAATTCGGGGCTTTTCATTTAGATGTGCACTATCTACTTTTGTTAGTTGTTATCCGCATCGAGCAATGTCACGTGATTGGAGATACCAATTTATCCCTTGCTTGTCCCCCTTCCATATTGACATCCCTGATTAAGCACCGTCACCCGCACCACCAACCACCACCAACCTTCCATCGACTAGCACCTTGACGAACGGTTATCATGTTTGAACCATTGGCTGATCCTGTCACCGATAACCTTGCACCAGAGGAGGCGGGTTCCGAATTTTCTGATTACTCTGATGACGAATATGGGTCTCCAACTAATTCATTGTCTTTAGTCTCTGCCACCCAATCAACAATCTCCTTGACGGCTCGACTGGTCATTAATTTGTTTTTGCCCTTTGTCAATGGCATGATGCTTGGATTTGGTGAAATCTTCGCTCATGAACTAGGCTTCCATTGGGGTTGGGCCGGTGCCAGAACATACAGGCCGGCTACTCGCTCTCGCGTTCCCGTATACGACAAACGTGTCGACTAGCGAATCATTCATCTTCGTTTTTGTCCGCCCGTGCTTTGCACTTATTGTTTGGTGTACTTACTTCGATTGTTGAGTATATCTGATTATCTGAATGTGTGACTTGATTTTACCGGCATGTGCGCGTTACGGATTCAGATACGCCGATCAATGCCATGTACCAAATCACATTCTGTCACATTACAATATGCATGCACTTATTTCTATGTCAATGTTCTTGCGAACTATACATTAGCTAATTTTTTATAGCCACATAGAGTACTATATATTATTATTTATTTAGCTGTTCGTTCGTCTGCTGTTGTTTTCTAAAGTACATTCAGTTATTTTCATGCGCTCGGTTCAGTCAGTTGTAACAATACTGTTTGAAACACTTTTCGCAATATTTTGGGATGTCCTGCTCACGTCTGGTCAGTTCTCTGAGTATAATTGCACAGCCGACACATTTCGGCCAATCTTCTCGTCCTCCATCTAGCATCACGTTAATCCCATTGTCAATTATTCCCATCATATCCGCCTTGCTATATGTCAGTTTCGTAGTAGATGTATTGGCCGGATATGTATAGAACTTGTTGGGAACGTATATTAGCAGCGGAGGATACCCCATGTCGTCGTCTAGGTCAAGTTACGGATAACTTTCCAAATTACATCCAAAGAACACCGGCCTGTTTTCAGGATTGCGTTCCTGCAGTTCCTGCTCATTGGGGACGATAGGATATTGTACCACCGGATTCGCTTCGTATCTTAAGTATGGTCGGTAAATTGCGCTTCCATTGGGGTAGTTGTTCATGTCCGCCGTCGCATCAATAGCAAACACCACATCTAGACGTCGCTCTGGTCGAAACAACGGATCCAATGGAAGATTCTGTCCATCTTCTCCTCCATCTCCAAGATACAGTATTTCGCTGACGTCGTAAAAGCTGTCCCCGGGATGGCCTATAGTTTGCGCCTCTAAATCGCGATGATCGGGACTCGTGGCCACAATTGGCAACGCGATCTGCATGTTTTCAATGCCAACTGTCTCGTTCCGAGAGGTGGAACTATTTTGGGGACCAGCTGTCTCATTTGCGATGTTTCGAGGAACCTCACCGGCCGTGCTTGAAACATTCATATTCCCAGTCCCGGCGCCGCTCTCCGCCCCAAACTCTGGCTTCACGTTTAGCTTCCCAATATTCCAAATCCGACGCCCAGAATATTGGTTCCCCATTTTCTTTCCGCCTGCGCCATCCATGTGCCCTGGGTCATCTATAACTTTGTCGGTGACGTCGTCCGGTAAATCCACCAGTCCCATGTTCCTATTTGAGGGATCGGAGCCGTCGACCTTCTTGCGCGCTTTCCAAATCTCTAGCCGACTTCTCGCTTTCTCCTTTCTCAATGACTTCGTGGCTTTTCTGGCCTCCTGGGTTCCTGCAATGGTCATTTTTCGTCGAAACGGATTAGTGAAAAGCGCATATTTTTTTTCAGAAAATGGCCGTCCAATTTCATCCGCTCCCATCTTGAGCAAAAGCTCTCGCACATAAGCCATAGCTGTCTTGGTCGTAGGTGACGAATGTCGGAGATAAAACAGGAGAACATCATTAAATAATGACGACGACGCTCCCATAACAAAGCTCGCATGATCAAACCCCTGCGCGCACATATCCCTCTGATCTGGTTCGCCATAATTCATGCGCGTCCCAATATGTTTGATATTCGCAAATCCGTCAATCCGGCTATCCCAGGACCCAAACTCAAACGGCGTAAACTCCATGATAGTTGACGTTCGACAGTCTGCACTCCGGTGATCCTCGGTTACGATTTTCTGCGTGGGATCATATGCCAACGAAAGCACGATTGGAAACGGAGCTTCTCCATTCTGGAATCTTTCGGTCTCCACAATGTCGCTCCAGCACACCCCATCATCGTCGCCGCGCGCGTCGATGAACTTGCGAGCTAGAGCCCGCGACCAATAGTCAGTTAGTGACGTCGAAAACCCGGCTACTCGTTTCTGAGCTACCTCTGAATCCAGCCGTTGATAATAGTCTATGACTTCGTTGAGGCCATGGCGGCGTACAATTTCGCGCCGTTTTACAGCAATTGGCTCGCGTTTGCTCAAGGTCTTTTCTTCTTTTGGACCTCGCCCCGCTGACATCTCAGCATCATAGGTCCTGCTCATATTTAGCCAGTCCTGCCCGTCGTACATTCGGCTCAAAAGCATGTCAAAGTCATAATCATCAAAATCATCTTCGACGTAACCATCCTCCACTGTGTCGACATTATCTGGCCCACCGGGGCCAACCCCTTCCTCGGAACTGTCAAAGTCAATTCCATTACTGAGACAGCCGTCCGACAGCGCCAGATTAACTTCAAAATTCCACACTTGATCCACCATTTGTTCAATTGGTGCCATCTCATTCAGCAGATATGACCCAATTAGCCAACTTCCTCCGGAGAGACCTGAAATGTACATGGTAGATTGCAATAACCCACCTAATTGCGTCGTCTTGGAACAGTCGCTGTCATTGTCCAGCTCATCCCCAGACGGGCTATCGCTGCCCCAATTGTCGATATAATCTATATAATCTTCATATCCATCAGACTTCCGGACAATCGCGTCCTCACCAACCCCTTCATAACCTTGTTCTCCGTTAATCTCCTCGTAACTTTCCTCCCCCCTTCCATCTAACCCTCGTCCATCAATCGCCGCCAACGCTCCCGCTCCCACTAACAATGACCGGTACCCTCCTCCGGAAAAGGCTAACCCAATTAATGGAACATTTCCATTTGCAGCTTCGAAAAATGACCCCACATCAAATGCGGGGATATCGAGCCTTGTTAATAGTCTCTCCAGGGCTGCCCCAACTATTTGCTGTCGAAATGCAACATAGGCTTGTTCTTTCTCACTTATTCCCTGGTTAATTAAGATTTAAAAAGAAAAAGAAAAAAAAAGGCCGAAAAAAAGAAAAAAGGCAAAAAGAAATAATAATAAACTCAATGTTTTCCCTGCCATCCTTTGTTGTTACGTCATCTAAACCTGACACAGAAGCATCCACAACCTAACGGATCATCATGATGCAATTGAGTAATTTTTTCCAATCGATTTTTCTTTTTATTATTTAACTTGCTGCATCAATTATTTTCTTTTTTGCTTTTTCTATTTCTTTTTTCTTTCTTTTTCATGTTATTCCCTGCGCAACACATTTGATTGCGTAGCTCTCGCCCAATATCTGCATGCCCTACGTACATGGACGACGCATGCATGCATGCACCCACGTTTGACTTCCCTTCCGAGCTATCCCTAGACTTGGCTACTTCATGTTTGTCCAACAACTAAACTTCACACAGCCCCACCCCGTCGCCCTTCCCCTCCCTACCTCGTTCGCTCTTTCCATTTTTTTGCTCTTTTACTTGTATTGGCAAACTTTACTTACCCCTGCCGATCTCACTAGCTGCTCATCTGGACAAGTCACAAACCCTGGTGCATAATTGTAAAATGGTGAATGTGCTTTACCGTATTGCGCCACAACCCCAAATACAATTAGCAACTTCGCAATATATCCATTCATAAAGTCGTATATATTTAGCCAAACTACTAACTAATTATAGCATATATATGGTTGCCCTCGCATTAACCCTTTTGTTTGTCATGCTTGCCCCTCATTAGTATCAAACGTCATGCTGTTCCTAGAGTTTAACTTCATGCCTATCTCTTAGGTTCGCAACATGGCCTAAATTGGCTAAGCAATTGGCTAGATTGTCGGACTTTTGTTTTCTTTTTGTCGTTGTTTCTTTTTCTTTTCTTTTTACGTTTTTGTTTTTTTTTTCTTTTCTTGTTCCTTTGTCAGCTGCTGCGACCAAGTCGAGGAGCAGAAACGGCTGATGCTTGTTTCTATCTATTGACACTTGTTGAAATTTGTATATAAATACCAATTGAAGCTCCAAATTTAATTCTTTTTTTTTTTTTTGATATAATCATTTTTTGATTTGATTCTTCTATTTTAGCAATGGGTTTAGGCGAGAAACTTTTTGGACACCACAAAGACAACGACAACGACGCCTCTGGTCGTTCTCGAAAAAATGACTACGGGAACCGTGATGACGATACCTACGGCTCATCAGGAATGAGCGGACAGAATAAGGATCAATGGGGCTCCGGAGACATGAGCTCTGGAAACATGGGCTCTGGAAACATGGGCTCTGGAAATATGGGTTCTGGAAACATGGGAACTACCACTTCGTCCTATGATTCCTCAGGAGGAAACTACGGTTCATCTGGCCGCAACGATGACACCTATGGCGGTGGCAGTGACACTTACGGCCAGACTGGCGGAAACACCTTCGGATCTAGCGATACTTCGTATGGATCGGGAGGAAACTACCAACAATCCTCTGGCCGCAATGACGACACGTTCGGATCCTCAGGAAACTATCAATCCTCGGGCAACGATGATGACACTTTTGGATCCTCGGGCCGCAAGGATGATTCTTACGGATCCTCGGGCAACTACGGATCTAGGAGAGATGACGATACCTATGGCTCATCGGGCCGCAATCGTCGCAGCGACTACTAGTGTAGTTAGTATTTAACAAATGGTATGAATTATTCTGATTTTTCACTTTTTGTCCGTCGTTTTTTTGGGTTGCTTTTGAGAATGCGTAAAGAATGCATTTAGTTCAGTACACAGAAGATCCATTTAGAATGCAAAACGGATGCAAAAAAAACTTGTTGACAACAAAATTGTTGAACGCCCTCAAAAGCAGATTAGTCTTACATTTGCATTGTGCCGCGGTTGTTGGCTACTTGACAAATTGCTTTGGTTCATAGATTCGTCAAGTGTTTTTTGCACCGCGTGAGGTTGGGAAAGCACCAATTTCGGAATTGAAAGACTTTGGCCATAAATTAGAACTTGAGAATGGTCACCATCAAAGAACGGTTAATTTCGGGAGTCCATATATATTAAATTCGCGGTTCCTTCCCAGAAACTTCTTAGCGGTGGTTCTCCATATAGACGAGCTGTAGGGTTTTCTTCGATAAACGGATAGCCCCGTTACCGCCACGGCACTTCAAATATTTATATGCAGTTGGTGCTTCGCTTGAAAACGGGGGATTTTGCCGCTGCGTAGCTACGTGCTAAAAGGCCTGCAAGTCCATGCTGACCCGTCTCAGATCAGTAGCTTTGGCAACACAGAGCGCCATCAATGTTGATGTTTCAGCTCAACAGCGACATCAGACAAAGCATCTGGTATTCCGGGCCTGTGAGCTATAGCGAAAGCTTTGACTTGACTGTTTTTTTGTTTGCTTTTTTTTGTCTTTGTCCCTTTCTCTCCTTTGATTTGGAAAAAGGAAAATACCAGGGTAAAAAGCCTGCTACATGACTTCCGTCCTCTCTCCTCTGTCCTTTCGTCGCGTGGTTTTATATCCTCATTCGGTATATTTGTTCCTTTGTTCGTAAGTTCGTTTTCCACTCGCCGCGCTGGCTGTGAGCAGTTATGTTTATACGTAGGTTACTTAAAGTTCATAATTAAGCTGCAGTCCTAATTTCACCTGCATGGTATGGGTGGACCATCTGCGGCAGATATGTCGCGCAGAAATGGCATT
Organism: Crinitomyces ghanaensis; assembly: GCA_030581755.1. Taxonomy (NCBI): domain Eukaryota; kingdom Fungi; phylum Ascomycota; class Dipodascomycetes; order Dipodascales; family Trichomonascaceae; genus Crinitomyces; species Crinitomyces ghanaensis. The sequence goes on from JAKTVX010000002.1 coordinate 211,180, forward strand.
AGTATACAGAGTCTTTTGACTGATGAGAATCCATCAAAGACACGAAATATTGCATCAGCATCACCATTTGTATTAACAGCATCTTCGACTGCGGCGGCGGCGGCATCGTCGTCGTCCTCTCCTGCATTACCACTTTCATCTTCTTCATCTTCTGCATTTCCATCTAATTTTGCATCTTCAGTCCTATTTTCTGAGGCTCCGTTGTCCTCATGGACTCCTGTTACTGTTTCGGCCTATTCGCCTTCTGATACACTGGCCTCAAATTTATTTAATTTACAGCAATGTGTAGTACTGAGGCCGTCGGAAACGGAGTTTTTGGACCCAATTTCATACATTGCCAACACAGCAAGATCGGCGGCTGGATCCGTCAAATTTGCCAAGATAATACCTCCTAAATCGTGGAACATGCCGTTTGTGCTCGACACAAAACACATGCATTTTCGTACAACCTACCAGAACAGGGGGAGGGAAGGTCAAGGCGGGAAGCTTGTGTCTGCGGAACAGTCGCAGGTAAACAGCATAAATGGAGCCGAGCCCACATCGCTGCCAGATGTAGTAGTGAGCTCCACGGAGGCGTCACCGCAAATATCTTCACAGATTCTCGTGGGCAATCCGTCGTCGATGGCAGACAGGCTCAAAGGCGGTGATTCGTCGACCCCGTCGTCAGCTTTGGCGACGCCATCAGGTACTCCAACACCAATGGGGTCTCCGCCACCGGCATCCACTCCGCCATACACACTTGAAGAAAAAATAGTCAGTGCCGCAGGAGATTCGATGAGCATTCCTGGCGCAACAGGTGAACAAAGTTTTCGCTCACGGCTTTACGCATTCCACCGAAAAAACAAGACGCCCATTAACCGGTTGCCTTGCGTAAACAAAAAGCCCCTGGACTTGCAGCAACTGTACGAAGAAGTACAGGCACGTGGTGGGTTCGAGACAGTGTGCAAGGACAAATTATGGGCGCAAGTCGGACGGTCAATGGGATTTAGTTCTCTGCGGCCCATGACGTCGCTGTCGACGTCATTGAAGAGCGCATACATTCGATATCTCTTAATGTTCGAGGAGTCGGAAAAGGAATACCGCAAGAACAAACCTCAATTGGTCGAATATACGCGGAACGTCACCTATGATGAGCTAGGCCGGATTAGCCAGAAACGTCTCCTAGACTATTTCCAAGCCGATAGCATAGCAGATTTGCAGAAGGTGGAGAAAAAGTTCTGGGAGGTTTTACAGAATGGTAACAAGAATGACGGCAGTGATAGTCAGTTGGTGGTCCAATGCGGTAAGAGTCTGCGCAGTAGAATGTTTGGATCAGGGTTTCCTCAGCTAGATCGACATGTAGATGCATCAGCCAGACATCCATGGAATTTAAACATATTGCCACTATGGGAGGGATCACTATGCGAGTACATCAACGAAGACGTGTGTGAGCTGTTTGAGCCAGTCTTGGAAATCGGGACCCTTTTTTCGGGACATACATGGGAAGAGGACGAATGCAAAAGTACTACAGATGGCAACAAACTTGAAGATCGCGGACCAGAGTTAAAGGATGTATTACTAAACGCGTCGACGTCTTCTGCGAACTCCGGGACCCCGGCGGTTAGCTCAGTAGCGAGAATGAAAGAAAATCTCAATATGCCTGATAAGCTAGAAGAGGCGGAGACCCTGGATATTCGCATTGATGGAAGCATTAGAGTCACATACTTGCACTGTGGGGACCCGATCACGTGGTACGCGGAAATCGAGCCCGAGAACAGGTCCGGTGACAATAGCAACATTACTATCGACAAAGATAAGACAAAGGACGAGGAACTGGCACGAATCAGGAACAGCAGAATATGTGTCCAACACAGTGGAGAATTCGTTGTCCGATTTGCAGGAAATCGTACGTTTACTGTGAGTAACGGATTGAATGTTGCTGAGACAGTTCAGTATGTTGATATGGACTGGTTAGACAGGGTGCAGAAGGGCGAATTCGAATGCAGGAAATTTTCTCTGGATAAGCTAGTTGATATGATGAAGCTTGATGAAGAAAACGAACAGGGAAACCGAGTTAGGCATAAGCAAAATAGTATTGGAGGGTTAGACGGGGACGCAGGCATGGCTATGGAAGTGGATGGTTAACTAGTAGTGAAATACGCATATATGCATTTAATTGATGGGGCAAAAGGAACAGAAACATAATACAGCACATAGAAGTTTATATTTAAGGCATGGCATGAGAAGTAATACTATTGTTTTTTTGTCTAATTATTTTCGAAGAGAGTTATATCGAGATACAACAGCAGATTAGGTAATGTAGATTAGGTTAAGGCCCATAGGGCCAAAGCTGACGATGACCGGGGAAACAACGGTGCGGCCCTTCTTTTATCGACAAATAAAATATTAGTAATTGCATTGCATAGACAAATTCAGGTCAGATAATATTACTTGCGACTTGGAGTATTGATTTCTGGTTCGACACAGCACACACATACACCAGCAAAATAGAATAGTATACAGATAATGATGATCACGAGGATATCGAGGGCAGCCGGTACATTTGCCAGGACAAAAATGCTTTCGAAAAGATGCGTGGGGACAAGTATATCGATGATCCGACAGTATTCGGTCGAGGTGCCGGAAGATTTAGACGAACAAGAGCGAAAGATTTTCAGTAAGCTAGCTGACAAACTAGATCCTGCCAACTTGCAAGTAAAGGATGTCAGTGGAGGATGCGGGTCGATGTACGCCATCTTGATTGAGTCGGAAGCATTTAAAGGAATTCCAATGGTTAAACAGCACAGAATGGTCAATGATATATTGAAGGAAGATATTCAAGGATGGCATGGACTGCAGTTACGGACTAGCGCGCCAAAGGCCAATTAGGCATAATAGAACGAAATCAAGACAGAACAATACAAAGAAAGAAAAGAACAGATCAATAGAGATAAATAATAATATTAATGCACATATGCTCGTCATTACTCGTTTTGGGGGTGGTCGTGGTCTGGCGGATCTGCCAAAGTAAAATCAGGAACTAGTGGTATAGCCTGTTCCTGAAACTGATGTGATAATATTGGAGGAAATAGTGCTGGAGGAATGACTTCAGAGGGTTTAATGTCAGTATCCGGAGGACTTGGTCCATTTTGTCTTTGAGGCAGAACCGCTGTGCTTCTGCCTAGAGATCGAATCATATCGTCAGTAGATGGGGGAGCTTCAGTATGCCGTAGGACTGTGTGCTCTTCTCCGTATAAACTTATTACTAGCTCATTAAATTCATTTGAACTTGAGCTTGACTTGCGTGAATCAGATTTCGCAGACCCGTGGGATCTACACTTTCGTGGGTGATGATGGTGATGATGACTATGATGATTGTGCCGTAAATGGTCATATGCATCGTGTTGTTGACACTGTCTGTCTCTCTCTCTCATATTGCAGGAGGCCTCTTTTGGTTTAGACACTTCGCGTGTTTTGATGCCCTCTTTTGTTTTGCGACCGCGACGTCGGCAGTCATGTTCTAAAGCCGGTAACAGTTCATCATCATAAATGTGGTCATCCATGCAATGCAACAATTAAAGAGAAGAAAGAAAGAAATGTAAATCTTCTTCTCTTGGATCTAATTAAATACAAGCAAGCTTGTAATATTAACTGCAGGTCGACCGCTTAAATTGTTCGTCTGGAAACGGACAAACGGCATCTAATCGGACGCCGTGTGGGTTTATTAAATGACCAGTAAGGTCAGTATGCGGCGGAGTACGGCGGTGGCATGCATGAATGGCTATGCGTCTGTGAGTCAAAAGTCGTCACAGGGGTGACTACATTAAACATATTTTAATAGTTGTTTTTTTATTCCTCTCGAGTCTAGACCTATAATTTAACCATAACAGCCATGTGGCCAGTACTGCTTGATGTGTTTTCGAGGGCCCTTTTATTTGTGACTCCGAGTGGCCTCCGTCCGTCCTATATATAGTTTAAGGTTAATTTTCTTCGTGATAACACAAGGCACTAGCTAAAAAAGGTACAGTGGAGGAATCCAACGCTTACGAAGCTGACATGGCATGCGGCTAAAGCTTGCGGATGCAGGTGCCGTTGCCGTGCAGTTAATAAACGTTGCGAACAGCAAGTCACAGGGACGCTGCGTCAACCAATAATGCAAATGTTTCGGGTACACGAACTTGATTGATATTTTTTTTTTCTTTTTTTGCTTTTCTAAAACCCTATTTCTTTTGTTTTTTTTTCGCGCTTGTACACCCGCATGAAATGTTTATTTGATTTACCCGTAGAGCCAGCCAAGATACTGCCAGGCAAATAACACAGGCTGAACTTAAGTAAAAGTACCTTTAATTCAAAAGAACAGAGCAAGACCAAAAACAAAAAAAAAAAAAAAAAACTTAATAAAAGTAAATGGAATAGTGAACAGTTAGCAGAAAAGCAACGCCATGAAAAAAAAGTGGAGGAACTGAGCGCACAATTAATTATTCAAATCTTAACTTTGTCGCGCTGGGTGTTTGAAGCTGGATGGAATCCGAATGGCAGAAGCGGGCAAATGTATGCAGACAGATCACATTTCAACAGGCGTAACTGAAGATGGATTTAAGCCATTTTACAAGAGTCATAGACGGTTAAATAGAGAAGACGCTTCACCAGCGGATGTCTTTATGACGTCAGAGACCGAAGGCTATTGCGGACCTTACAGTATCAACAGCAGGACCGTCTCGACTGAAAATTTCGAAAAAATTGTTAGACAATACGAAAACGAACCCACATATGCATTCAGCGAAGAAGGTAGTCCGAAAAATGAGCGCCAACATGTGATTACAGAATATACAGTCGAAGAGCTACCAGGACTTCGGATATATCCAAAAGCGCTACCGGCCTCCATTCAGCGCAGGCTATTGGAGGATGTGGTGACCGAGTTCATTCCGCCTGCTTGTCATCTGAGCAACCTGGATGCGCATTATCAGATCCCACGTCCGCTGAATATCTTTCAAGACGTTGAAGGATGCGACGAAGCAGACGAAGTGCATGACACTCAACAAGCCATTACAATTCCTCACAAAGAACCTAGCAAACCAGGCATCACGATGCAGGAGCTGCGGGAGAAAAAGTTGCGTTGGATCACTCTAGGCGGCCAGTACGACTGGACGCGGAAAGTCTACCCGACCTTTGAAAGAAACACACCTGAGTTTCCCGAGTTTCCCGAAAAGCTTGGCAAGCTACTCGGCTCCCTGTTCAATATATCATGCGAAGCTGCCATTGTGAATTTTTATTCTCCGGGCGATACGTTGTCGCCACATCAGGACGTCGCGGAGATGTCCAAGGCTGATTTGATTTCCTTGAGCATCGGATGTGACTGCATTTTCTATGTAGGTGTGAGCAGAGCAGAAAAACCTTTGGCTATTTTGCTGGGTAGCGGAGACATTGTGGTAATGGGCGGACAATCAAGGCACGCATTCCATGGAGTGGGCAGGGTATTTCCAGACACATGTCCGGACTATCTGACGAGTACTACTGGCGAAGATCCCCAGTGGGGAAAGCTGAGCAGATGGATACGCGGAAAGCGAGTGAACATTAACGTGAGGCAGGTGCTCTGATAATAGGGCATCACATAATCGAGGCTAATCGTATGTATATAATGTGATCTAGTATTTATAGACAAATCAATAGAATTTAGCTATGCGTGCTTGATTTTATTTAATCTACTCTATTAGTAATTCTATCTAGTTAGTATCTTCTCCCTCCTCATCAGCAACTGGCGTCCGACCTGGAACGCATCATCGGCTGCTCGTAAGTGTACTCATCAAACTGAACATTCATATTCATTTTATCATGATTAGCTGCACTTGAACTGGCAGGAATAGACGCATCCGGAGGATACCAATCAAACATATCATTACCATGCTCCCACATTGATCCCTCAAATGCCGTCATTGATCGAACCATGGATTCGCCTATGGGTTGGGGATTCATTGCTTCAAAATCCAAGGGAAGCACTTCTGATGATATTCTAGACATAGCCGCGGAATAATAGCCAGCATCAGAGTTGACATTATTAGCATTGGTCTTATCTCGTAATCTATGCGTCTGTTTAGCGTACTCATGGGGAGCCGGTCCGCCATTTTGAGGATTGCTATTTTCGTCATTAAGGATAGGGGAAGCTTCATTGCTTTGAGGGGTGTCATTCGCATTGTTATCCTCATTAGCGATGTTATCATCTCTTTGTCGGTTTGTTCCATTGTCGAAATCCTTTTTACAGGACTCTTCACGCAGTTGTTCCGGAGACACATTAGGCGTCAGCGTCAAGGCCTGAGCATCAACCTCCACTCGTCGAAACACTGTGCGAGCAGAGAAACTATCAGAAGCTTTTTCAAATTCGTAGACCAATAAGAATCTCAAACTCTCGGTGTCTTGATATTTGCAAATCAACTTTTGCGACACAGTCACCGCAGCTACGGCAGCTTGAGGATTGCGAATGACTCCAGGAGATACAGCAGCAGCGAATCCATTGAGGAAAGGACACCAGAAGTCTGATGCAAAAGGAACTGAAAGTTCCTCTGTACAATGGACAAGGTCTTCCTGGTATGGAACCGCGTCTCGCAATTCAAGTAGCTCTTGGCCCATGGATGCAATATTTGTTACACATTCCCAGGTGTGGGGCCCAGTCACAGGAATTGCGCTCTTGTCAACTACCAAATGAAAATCTGTACGGAAATCCGACGGGCTCACGCCATTTTGCTCGCCTTCGAGAACGTGCAAAAGTACTTTCCCGTAAACCACGAATGGTAGCTCGGCCCGCACTGTATCCAACAATTTAGGGAATCTGGTCGCTAAGTGAGAAAGGGCCCTGGATTTTAAGGGGGCCTCAAACTGAGGTCTTATTAATTGAGTATACACTTGACGAACCTGCCCCTCGGCCTGCTTCCACATGCAGAAATTGAGAGGACACAGACATCGGTCAAGATCTTGTGAATGAGGAAGGTGCATGTTATGGTGATGGTAATGATGTATATGGTGACCCAACGGAGGGAAACTGGCTGATGCGGGACGAAACGTATGTGAGTTAGATAGGAGCGCATTGGAATGAGGAATCACGAGGTTAGCAGGACGCTCTGGTGTGGTTTTCTCAACAGCTTCTGTTGAGCTGTTTTTGTTTGTAGTCGACTCGTCTGAGGAATTTTGTAAATCTTGCTTACTGTCGTTGTTAAATGGTTGGGAAGAATACTCCATGTCAGTAGCCGATCTAACCATATTCAAGGATGCCGGATCGTACATAGTTGGAGCAGATCGCATTGAGACATCGGATGCCCGGCGATAATCTCTATATACATATCCGCCATGGCCATAAGTCGGATCGAATGGAAGAACAGTACCAGACGGATTGGCGCTACGATGGTGAGCAGCCGCAGCATGGGCCTGATGGGCTTGGCGAAGAGCGTTAGGGCTTGGAGTATCAGCTACAAGAGCTAGAAACTCCTTATCGTCTTTCAAAAGATGCTTTAAAACTTGAATATGAGAAGACACTTGCTTCCTTGTTCTAGTCTTTCCAGTCTTTTGATATATGTAGGAGGCAATTAGTTCGTTGCGGCCACAAGGACGTCCATGGACGGTTATTTTTCTACGACCCACCCGGGGAATTGTAAGTATAGCTTCCATGAAAGCTTCCTCTACATCAGCGCTCCACACAGAACCCGTAGACTCACCGCCCTCTTTTTTCTGTCTAGTGAGATAAGCATGATAAGCGGGCAGATTGGTAATGGGCATTTTAGCACCCGGTAGCCCACTTGGAGATAAGCCCGCGTTAGACGATCGTTTAGCAGACGGAATTACTGAGCCCGCGGTCGAAGATCCAGCTGGGGTCGAGGAAGAGGTGGAAGAAGTGGTCGACGCGGACAGCGGTTTGGAGGCAGGACGAGAAACCGACGTGGCTTGCTGAATTATATTGTCCGCGTTACGGGCATGAATAGGCTCTAATGGTTCTCTAGGACAAAGTGACGTCGGCACGATAGACTTGGAAATGGAATTAGGAGGAGTAAGTTCAAACGCACTGGGTAATAATTTAGGTTCACGAGGATTAGTGTTCGTAAGCTTGGAAGACAAAGAGTTTGAGGAAGTACCACCGCATGACGGACCAGATGAAGATTGTAATGAAGACGACGACACAGGCTGTGATTCGTTAGTAGATTTGTGATAATTGTCTAAGGGAGTCAATGGTACACTGGCAGCAATGGACATTTTTTGGCAGCCAGGATCGTGGCATTCCATTCCTCAGATTATTTATATCAAGGAAATTAGCGGAATTGTTGCTACTCGAATAATTTGTAACTATACAGGATAAACCTCCACTGTAGACGCGTCTGTATGCAGGGGTGGGAAGTGGGTTAGGACATATGGGAGCATGGTGCATATATGGCTGATACGTTTAGCTCAACTCAAAGCCAGGGTTAGCGTCGAATTTGCACGAGTTGGGCTCAATCTGACCATGAAGTTTAAAAGAGAGTTCAACAAAGCACAAACGGGCATTGTAAAAAGTCAAAAAAAAAAAAAAAAAAGAAGTGGAACAGGGACTCATACGGCGATACTAAGTAATCCTAAATACAAATGTTTCGTCACGGCGTTCAAATTCTTGAACGACGATCCATTTTTTATGCACGATCCTTCGACCTTTTAGGAAAAACAACTGACAGACCGGTTTATTGTTGACATCAACTGTTTACAGGAAAAATGTACAGAGAATTTCCTGGGACCCGGGTTCGGGTACCCCAACCCTGATTATATGGGACAGGAGAATCGATCGTGAACCGTGGCGGGACCTGTACTTAATTAATCGCGGGCGCGCTTGATGATGGCTGGTTTGGTGCAACGAACAACAAAGGTTAGGTTTTGTCCAACAGGGTAACGTCTGTAAGCTACTGTCAACGAAGTCAAACGCTTGTTAGATGAATAAATTAAAGTGGGAAGCAGATTTGTTTTTGGCTAGTGTGAAACTAACGTGACACAGCTAAAAACAAAGTGATTTAATTATCAAATAAAACAGGTAAATATTGGACCCGGGCTGCTAGCAGATAGCATCCATCCTAAGGCAAGAAAAAATACCGAAAGAATACTAGACATGATACGCTCCTGGTCATGATTTTTTTAAATAAAATTACATAATAAAGGAAGACCTTGGACATCTATAACTGGGTATACCTGTTTCAATAGCATTCAAGACGTCAATAACCGCAATGACCCGCTTCCGGTGAAGGAGCCAGGTGGTTGGGCCACCGGCCCAAGTTGTTCATCAACCTACTCACGCAGTTTTAAAACAAGCTTTTGCCCTAACCCTGGTTTCATGCTTCTTGTAAAAGGATTACCTAAATATCGTGGGACTACCAGCTTAGCCTCACTAGTACCCCTTGACAGAAATTCTTCTAGGATTCTAGTATTATGTCCAAACAGCGAGAACGGCTGCCGACACTGTTCGAGGTTTTGAACCGTCGGACGCAGTCGCCTGTGGACTTATGGTCGTTCTACGTCTTTATGAGAGAACAGTATCGAGGGGTTGATTATTTAGATTTTTGGTTAGATGTGGTTCAACATTTATCGTTATGCCGACATTATATCCGCGGGCTAAGACAAAGTATTTTAGCGAGCCCTGATTTCGATCATGGATCAAGTCGAGCGTCTTCCCTTCTATTGGAACAATTGCTAAATGATGGGGTATTGGACGATTCAGACTCTCATCGGCTGTCAGCGTTCTTGAGAGGTGAAGATGTTGGTACAACAGGGACTATTAATAGACTGTCCTCTCTCTTAGATGCAATGAATGCCAAGGAACAAGGAATTGCGGATATCCATTCTCCAATTTCACGTTCAGAGAATTTCGTTTCTAAGGTAAATCGTAAAGAGGAAGGTTACTTTGACGATCACAGTAACTACAGTAATAGTGGTGGCAGTCCCGGCATGGGTGTGGCCATCACGACTAACCAACCTGTTCGAAACACTACTAGTACCAGCGATAATAATACTAGTAACAGTCAAGCTAACCGAGTTCGAGACCTTACATCGCCGACTCAGACTCAACATATAACTGCCATCTCAGCTAACCGATCATCCCCCACTCCAGCGCCGGTCTCACGCTTTGATAATTATAAGGGGTCCAATGGAACCTACACCAACACCTTTAACCCCAATGCCACATATTATCCCCACTCGGAGTCAGGTGCGGTTGTAGGTCAAGACGAGCATGCAATGTACAATAGATCAAGTCCCACACATTCCACTATCTCCCAATTATTTCCTCGTCGTGAGAATGACATTGCGGATGGCAGCCATTTTGTCACACGACATGATATTCGCCAGTCAGCCCAGCGAATTCTTGTAACCTATTTTATTGCCGGGGCCGAGCGAGAATTGCCACTGCCCCAGGGTATCGTTAAACAAGTTAAATATGCCATTGAAACCGAAGGTAGAGACGACCCCGAAGTGTTCGATGAAGCCCGAGAATATGCATTCCAGGCCATGGAGAGAGATGCCTTTCCCAATTTCTTGGCATGCAAAGCTTTAGGTAATATCAATCCCTCAGGATCCCTAGTTCGATTGATAGTGGGACTTTTTGCATTTTTCGCAGCATTTTGGGTTGCATTTATCTTGATATTTTTAGATTGGACTCCGAAAGCTACTAGATTATGGGTCATTCTGCCGTTTGGAGTGGGATCATATGGCATATTTGCCTCTTTATACAATTTAGATCCAATAATGGCGATTTGCGGGTTCAGTGAGGCATCTTCAAGGAGCGTTGTAATCATACGCGAACCGTATGTACGCCAATTGCTGGTCAAAAGGGCGTTGTATGTTTCTTCGGTAATCATATTGGTAACTGCGATTTTCGTCATTATTTTCGCCTTGGTCCCTGGTAAACGGCTCTGAACATAAATTATTTGAATTCTGGTGAGTTTTTTAATCCACTAATTGATTAATCGTTTGATATAGTTTTCACGCCATGTTATAGCTAATAAAATTTTAATTTTTGCTAAAGAAAATGAAAAAAGAGAGTTATAATACCATAATAAAAACGTAAAGATGCAATTAATAAATATTTAATCTAAAGAGCGTCTAGAAATGCACTTGCATGGACCAGCTAACATATTGTAGTGGTCTTCAAAAAGAAATTTGTAACATATAGATATCGTATCACGTCGTTGACAGCTATGCCGCTTCGCCTTGACGTTCAATAACATTGGCGTTGGCCCATAGCTTCTGCTTCCAAGAAGCTAATTCGCGATGCATATTAAGCAATCGTTGGACTTCTGCTCGAGGTCGTCGCTGGCGTTTCGCTACTGTCTTATACAATTTTTCATATTCCGAGTATGTGTCCTTAAACTTCTGAGCCAATTCGAATAGTTCCTCAGTGGGTTCTTGTTGCGGCTGTCTATTAGTTTTCTTAGAATCTACGACAGATCCAGTCGACTCGGTCTTTCTCGCTTTTGCTGTGGGAGCCGAAGAGCCGTTTGAGGCAGCGGATGTAGCCTTACGCTTCGCGCCAGAAACAGTCGAAGGGTTGCTCACAGGGGTTGCACGAGAAGGAGAAGTCGTGGATCTATTGACTGGAGATGACGGGCCGCTTGTATTACGATTAGCATTGTTATTAGTAGCGCTCTCGTCGATATTCGTATCAGGTTCCTTGGGTCTGGCAGGCAGGCTAGAAGGGGTAGGGATAGTGGCCTGCCCAGAAGATAAAGGAGATGAAAGGGATCCGGACCCAGTTGTGGCCGGCTGTTTAGATTTTGTCAATTTTTTGGAAGAGGATGCTGACGAAGGAGATCGAACCACATCGGCACTGCTGGCCGCGGGGGAGCTGGTAGAAACAGAAGAATTATTAGATTTTCCAGATTTTGTTGTTGTTGCTGCACTAATTGCCGCACTAGAGCTCGGCGGAGATGCTATATTATTTGGTAATGCTGGCGAAGAAACTGTCGAGGAAGAAGCAGAGAGTCCAGCGGAAACGGGTTTCTCTAATCCTTTACGAGCAGGGTGATTGGGGGGATATTTCAGTCGATCAAAAGCGGCTGTTGCATCAGCTATGACCTTCTTTCGGTCGACGTTACTGTAATGGTTCCATTCCCATATCCTAAGATCTTTGTACGTAGAGTCAGCCAATACCATATTTCCAGTGATGCTTGGATCTGGCTTAGCATACACGGACAAAATTGAATCGACCTCACTAATTGAAAGGTTTGTTCTAGTCGCGATGTTTCGAGGAGAATTGGAACCAAGGGCCAACAAATGGAGTACCCGCATAGTTCCAGACAACAAAGGCAGCAAAGCAAGATTTTGTCGTTTCGCCGTCGAACTATTCGTACTAGAGCCGGCTGATGTGCCTGTAGTGCTTGCCGCCATTTCATATGCTGTAGGCGAAGCGGGCATCGATCGAGGAGGCTGGCCCGTGGATACTCCTAATCCATTCAATAAGCCCAAAGGAGAAGTCTTTCTATGACTGGCAGCAGCGGATCCAGGACGTCTGATAGGCTTAGAAGCAGAAACCGCCGACGGGCTTAACAGAGTGGCTTTATTTGCTTCTTTTTCCTTCAACAAAGCTGAATTTTGATTCTTTAAGCGATTGGCAGCAGTGCCCCCAGTTGATGCTTTTACGGTCATACGACCCGTAATGGTGCCAATATGGGAATAACTGGAACTTCCCTCCGAAGTTCTTTCGTAAACATCCAGGTGAGATGCTTCAGGGATAGACGACGCATTGAAAGATCGGTCTCCAATTTTTAACGTAATGGCATCACCAAGATTTAGTTGAATGCCTTTTCCGCCGCTTTTAAGAATGGCGTCCAAAGAATCTTGGGACAATTTCACATAAAGCGCACCTGGAATCCCATTAGTGGACTTGCAAGGAAGAAGGGGTGACTGGCCCTGTGGTATCATTCTTTTCTTATGTGTTTGTTATTATAATCTTGTTGCTTTCTGTCGTCTTTTGCCGTATTTCTTTTTCCCAACGATGTATTTGAGATCCAGAATCAGACAGCGCCAACAAAACCAGCCCGACGAAAACCACCGTAAATCAGTTAGCCAGAAAGTCGGACGGAATGACCAACTAAAGAATTAAATAATTAGTTAGTTGGCCAATCGACTAGTGAATCAAATAATCAACTAACCAAACTAAATACGTAAAATATTATGGCAGACCGTCAGATAAAGGTGAATGATTTTTTGTCTTGGAATTAGATAGGATAGTAGGATGGCTAACACAAACTGTTTGGTCTAATTAAAAGCGGTTGTGTGCAATGCAACCGTGTGTCACGTGTATGAGGTAATTATAATTAGGCTGCAAAGTGGGGGGGAGGGTCGGCAGACAACTATAGAATAATAATCGAAATAAATGATGGAAAATAAAATCACCGACGGGGAAAAGAGAAATCCCGAAAGCCAATAAAAAAAATACAAACAGGAGGGCTAACTAATCAGTCAGGAATTATTATCGTTATTATTGTCTTATTTTAATTTTTTTTATTAATTCACTTCCACTGCCAGCTACTCCACCCCTAGTCCTATCCCCACCAACATGGTCTTCTTATTGGACTTGCTTGTTAACCGCATAGCCGGCCAACAACACTTACTTGATGCAGCTAAATACCTTGCCCTGATCTGTAGAAGAGATTGAATTTTCAATTTGGTAGGAAAAGTGAGTAAAAATTTAATAGCATTAAATAAGAATAAAGCTTGTTAATGCAAGAAACATGCGATTTACTTTAATTTTTAAACAAGCACTAAATTTGTGTTTGCATCATTGTCTTGGTTATAATAATCGTTTGTTGAGGTGGAGAACATGCATGACTCTGCAAATGGGTAGGCGATAGGGTAAGGCGACGGTCGTCGATTAGCTTATTGGGGTGTGATAATGATGCTGGATGCAAGCGGCAACTAGGAGCCGGGGGAAAGAATAGAGAGAGAAAATAAAGAAAAAGCAATTGATGAGAACTTGTAGTGGTGGGCAATGAGTTGTTTTGATCTATTATTTTTTCATATGAATTTATTTTTTGGTGACATTGAAGCTTACTCATATATTCCGCTGATACATAGTTTCATGTTAATTTTGGGATAATACCGGCAAGGTATGTGCGTACATGCCGATATTTTACTAATGAGGTGTTCTTGAGTCTGGATTAAAAAAGAACAGCGAAAACGGCTCGATGCAATAGCAGAAACGATGCTATGGGCTTGCGAAGTGCCCAATCGTGATCGATTCGATTTTCATAATTAAGCCGTAATGTCTCACCCAGTAGGGGTTTGACAGACAGGGCTGGAAACTTACAAAAGCAGTAATAATGGAAAATGTATTGATTCAAACCATCCCAGCGGGAGCAGCCGCTTCTAATTTCGCAAGTTTATTTCTTTTTCTCTCTAACAGCAGCAACTTGCGTTTTTTCGCCCGGTGCCTATATCTCCCTTTTGAGCATCTTTTCGCGACGACAAGGCTGATGATTTGGAAGAGGGGAACGAAGATGAAGATTTACGACAGGAGGTTAGGGTTTGTGTATCTCAACGTTAATGGCATGACTTCTTTATCTGACTCCCAGGCACAAGGACCGTTTGTTCTTTTAGCATCTATATTAATAAAATAAAATGAAATAACATAAAAAAAAGCATCTATATTATCCTCGCCATTATTTGGTTATAGTCTCTAAACAGGTCGGGCTTGTTTATTTAGAATGCAATATTTTTGTAAACAAGCTCACAACAGTAGTCACCTTCTAGGATAAATCGTCCGTACCTTGTTCTTTGAACATACCGCCATCTATTTTTAGTCAGCTGTTACCTCAAGAAAGAACTATCAGCCAGCCCCTCGCGTCTTGTTCGTGACAGGTAAGGGCAGACAAGGCTTTTACTTTGCCGTCGAGGGTTTCGTATTTTATTTATTTATTTTTTTTTTTTTCGGGCCACGAATTCTGGCAGGCTTATTATTATATCTTGGCCGAAATCTCTCCAGCTGGTCCGATAAGACGATAATGCGAACCCCATGTGCGGCTGTAAACCTAGTTGAAAAAGTAAATAAACAGTAAATGATCACGCAAGCAACGACGCCTCATCAATTCAATCCATGTCACGCAGTCTTATGCAATTAAACCCATTGCATGTAAGGTAGCTTTTTAAAGTACAACTAATACATGTCTGGTTCGTTGCAGGGATTCCCTCTAAAACCCTCTCCCACGTGAACTTCTTAGCATACATTTTGAGATACACCTTATACTTTTGCATTGGTTCCTTAAAAAGAATAGTTCCATGAACCAACTGGTCTTTAGATTAAAACAAGGGGGCTGCTTTTACTTGCCACAAGAAATAGCTTTACTGATACAGAAAACTAGTCTTTCGAGTCTTGTAGTTTCGAAACGTTGTCCATCTATTTAGGGGCCGCAAAACCATTTTATGGTTTCTATCTTAGTGCGCTCAATGTGTTATCCAATTAAGAGGAGAAGCGTCGTTAGCGCAGGCTGACAGCGTCTTTAATGTGTAATAATTAGTATTCTACGTATTCTAAGTTGATCAGCGAGTCGAGACCAAACTTCTTTGTCAGCATCCACTGCTAGACGGACGTCGTTTGAACTTGACTCAAATATATATTGATTCCTGACAGCCTACCTATA
Source organism: Crinitomyces ghanaensis (assembly GCA_030581755.1). Lineage (NCBI taxonomy): Eukaryota > Fungi > Ascomycota > Dipodascomycetes > Dipodascales > Trichomonascaceae > Crinitomyces > Crinitomyces ghanaensis. Next base: position 226,791 of record JAKTVX010000002.1, read on the forward strand.
AATGGCATTGCCGCTTTCGCTGTCGAGATGAGCTTTCCTGAAAGTACTCAAAAAAAAGCTGAAACTCGTAAAAGGCCCGAGTTCATGCCTACATGCAGAAGAAGTCAAATGCCTCTGCGCCACTAGTCAGCTATCTGAGTTTATGGAACGGTGCCCGATTTCGAGATGCTATGGTTTGCGCACCTGAAGATTACGTTTTTTTGCATGTCCTCAGGAGGAGGCTTTCGTCCACAGCTGGATACAGACAGATGTCCGTACGCCTACGATGGTTCTCACTTATCATTCGAATTATTGTCTTAATTAAAAATTTTGCTAAAAGTGGAGATTCGCATAATCAAGTGGTATTTCTGTTTGGACGTCTTCCATAGCATCAGGACATCAACACACGAGGCATGGTGAATCATTTACTAAGACCAATCAACATACCAAGAATAAAGAAGGTAGTCGCTTTAATAGGATTCATACGTAAGCATCCTGACTAATGAAGGTATGCTACCGCATTCCGTCTGGATATCCTTATGGACCCAGATTCTAGGCGGATTCTAGGCAGCTGGCACAAAGTGGATGTCTTCTAATATCGCTTAGTTTCGATCATAAGCCTCCATTACCATTCTAATAATATCTTATTACTTTTTTGTAAATTGATTCCTTCGTTCTTCTCTTTCTTAATTATTTCAACAAGATTTTGGTACAGCGAGCGCCCTAGTGAATTTATCACCATCACTTTTTTTTTAAAAAAACAAAATATAGATGTTCGATGAGCTGAACGGGAAGGATCCGAAAAAGAAAATTCCATCGAATGCCGAATTAAAATTCTCCCAAATTCTGTGCCGAAAGCTGCATAAATGACATGAGAGCCGCGTCCGTTCAGATCAAGAAAAGCGCTCGCGGCAACCATAAATATGATCCAACTTCTTGGGTTCAAAAATTGCTTTTTGTCGGAGAAACAAAACGGTTTAAACATGGAAATTGATATCTAAGCCAATGAAAGAATCTTGGGCGATTTAATGAATGAACCCTCATTTCTATCGGCGAGCTAGTGCAGCAAGTGGCATGGCACATAAAAAGAAATTAAGAAGCACCACCTCATAAAAAGAAATGAAGATGATGCCCCCGCGATCAGCCGCGTTTCACGATAACTGACAAACTTTGTATTTCAGTTAACAAAATTGGAATTCTACCTACCGCTCCTAACCTCATCAATTGGCTTACCCCTCTTTTTTTTATTTTATTTTGAAGGTCTTTCTGTAGATATTTCATTCAGAAAATCTCCCAGAAACCTTGCAAACATAATTTAAATTTGAGCGGTGTTGTCTGCTCCGTGCTTGGTGTGTTACAATTAACCCAATTGGCTGACAAGAAAAAATGTCACAAAATTAGAAAAAGAAAGAAAAATAAAAGAAAGAAGAAGAAAACATAGGAAAAGACCGCACGAATAAGGGCCATGTAATTGCCACTTAATTGAGAAATATTTAATTACTGTTCTCCCTGCCGGCGTTTGCTAAAAAAAGCTCTAATAGCCTATATCACTTGATTGTTTTGCGCATTCCGAAAGATAAATCTCGGACCTTGTTGTTTACAGCAGACTCGAGTTAATCCGAGGATACCGCCGCCGCGTACTCACATAAAATTTCCACTAGTGCAAAACAACTTTAACCAGCCCACGGGTATTACCCCGTTGGGATAGCAAAAATCTGTCGCCTTATGCGGGTGATTTTGTATTAACAATCATCAATTTCGCTGGAAATCATACCAAAATGTTCGGATTTTTTTTATCGGACTTCTACCGAGGTAACAATCATGTAGATAAATATACAGCCCAGCTTTAATTATTTCCCCGGTGTACCGAATTGTCTCCACGTTTTGCCCCCGAACAATTTTCGCCCTTGTATGCACGTTGATGCTAGTAAACCATGTGTCTTACTAAGGAGCTTTCTTTGCTTTTTCTTGCATCTAATCGACCCAACCCAACCCTTTTGTAGTATTGCGACACGTCATAGCGGTTACTTAAAAAGCTATATAAAGACAGGCAATTGCATTTATAATTGTCTCCCTAACTCAAGGTGAAACTCGAAAGAAAAAACTTTGAACAACTTTTTTATTAATTAAACAATGGTTAAAGTCGGAATTAACGGATTCGGAAGAATCGGACGTCTCGTCCTTAGAAATGCAATTGCAAATCCCGAAGTTGAGGTTGTTGCAGTCAACGATCCCTTCATTGCTGTGGATTATGCTGCTTACATGTTCAAGTACGATTCCACCCACGGCAGATTCAAGGGTGAGGTCAGCTCCGATGGTACTAATCTTATCATCAATGGCAAGAAGATTGCTGTCTATGGCGAGAAATCTCCTGCTGACATTCCATGGGGCAAGTCTGGTGCTGACTATGTAGTTGAGTCCACTGGTGTGTTCACTGAACAAGCAAAGGCTGAAGGCCACTTGCAAGGAGGCGCCAAGAAGGTTATCATCTCTGCTCCTTCTAAGGATGCCCCCATGTTTGTTTGTGGTGTTAATCTTGATAAATACAAGCCTGAGTACAAGGTTATCTCTAACGCATCATGCACTACTAACGGTTTGGCTCCTCTTGTCAAGGTCATTGATGACAACTTCGGCCTTGTTGAGGGTCTTATGACTACCGTACACTCTATTACTGCTACTCAGAAGACCGTTGACGGTCCATCTCACAAGGACTGGCGTGGAGGAAGAACTGCCTCTGGTAACATCATTCCCTCTTCTACTGGTGCTGCTAAGGCCGTAGGAAAGGTTATTCCTCACCTTAACGGTAAGCTCACCGGTCTTTCCCTCCGTGTTCCTACTGTCGATGTTTCTGTAGTAGACTTGACCTGCAGAACCGAAAAGGCTGTTACCTATGACCAGATTAAGGAGGCTGTTAAGAAGGCTGCTGCTGGTCCTATGAAGGGAATCCTCGCCTACACTGAAGACGATGTTGTATCTACTGATTTCATCGGTGACACTAACTCTTCCATCTTTGACGCCAAGGCTGGTATCTTGTTGAATGACCATTTCGTCAAGCTTATTACCTGGTACGATAACGAATACGGTTACTCCGCTCGTGTTGTCGATCTCCTTCTTTACGTCGCCAAGAAGGACGCTGGCCTTTAAATGAATCGTTGATATGGTTATGACATATAGCTTTTAAAATATATTTATCTTTTGATGTTAAATTATCCGGATAGAGTCTTTGCCTAAATCTGACCTGACACTACGACAGTTGCAAATAAGGAAAGAAAAAATTGATGCATGCCTATTGACGTAGAAGTCGCAATTAAGATGATAAGGAATTTTGTTAGATTTCGTTTCGGTCATAATTCGGTTGAACTTTTTTTCAAAAAAAAAGATGAGTGGTAGGGGAATCGAACCCCTCTCACTTGCTTGGAAGGCAAGTATCATAGCCACTAGACCAACCACCCAGTTCCTTGAAAAAAAATTTTTTCGGTTCTATTTTCGTTATAACCTATAGTCACGTGATCTGCTATATTTTAATCACGTGATAGCTGGCAGTCACGTGATCTTGTTTGCACTGCTGGAAAAAAAAAGACTATTTTTCGGCTACCATAAGGTGAACGGATAATATTGAAAAAAGAAATTCATTTTGCGAGTGGAGTATCTCCGATGCGACTCAGTTCTGTTTCCACAATTGTGCTAAACTGCAACCCTCCTTTCGCCAAACAACTTGTTGGAGATCGAGAGCGCGAATATTCCGCTCAACGTGTATACGGAAGCGCGATACAGCGTGTTGTCCTATGTATTCAATTATTTGTATTATGAGCGACTACTTATCATAATGTGATCACATAATCTACAGAGTTCTAGGTAACGGTGTGCCTGCACATAGACGCCGACGTCTGGTTTTTCCTGGCGCAAGACATTTTCGCAAATATTTTTTCCGCCAACTGGGAGTGGCTTTTAGCGAGATTGCGCTGAATTCGTGGCAGAAATCACAACCCTTGAAAATATCCCCGACAATTTCTACTGCATGCAAGTCTCGGTGCTATGACGATGTCGCAAATTTCACGATTGGGCAGCCAGCCATAAGATAAATCCACATACTGTTTTTGCTGTTTCTCTTTAATAGTTTAGTCTCCTTATATGAACCGTTTGATAATGAGTAACTGTATCTGTGTGATTTCAACTAATCAATATGCAGTAATCAGTGTTTAGCCAAGTAGGCTATATTTCGTCGTTTTAGTCAAATCTCACAAATTTGTGGTAGTAACTTACATTGCGCTAGATTGCTTATGGATTATGCAATATAGTACTGTAAGATACCGTGCGGTTAATCATCACTAGACAAAACGTGACACTGTTACTAAAGATCATCGGTGCCAGCCTCAGGTAGCATAATCAGGTTTATAATGATATGCCATTATAGTCGAGATTATTCAAGTATCACACAGGGTGCTGGTTATTTATCCCAGTTTCTGAAAGAATGTCACTGGTGGAACTATTTTTTCATCCCCGTCTGCAGACCAAATGGCAAGAAGAAAAAGAGTATAGATAAACAAAATTTTCATCAGTTGATGAAATCTTTGATCCATTCGTGTGGAGTGCAAGCTTAAGATAGTCGTATGAAAGCACAATTCGCGGATAAAATGTATGATAAATATATAGAGCGGAGGAAGATAAATTCTCTACCAAATATATAGTTCCATTTATTCCTGGGACCAGGGTGAATAAAATCTCTATGGATAAAAGTATTCCAGTAGAGATAATAAGTTTAAATCATCGCAAAAAGATGAGTATTTGTTGGTCTCTTCTGATTATGTCTACCTGATCACATTGACGAGGACAAAAAAGTGCCAACAGCAGCAAATTGTCACCAGTCTTCTTTTTTTTTTTCTTTTTTTCATCTCCAAAAGTCAAAAGAAAGTGATTTATTGTCAGCATAAATTTTCACAGAAAACTTAGCTGCCTACGAGTTTCGTCGCAATCTTTACTATAGATTAAGTTTTGTAATATCCACTTAATCTGAATCAAGGAAATTAGTACTTGCACTCTGGTAAGATCCCACCAAAAGAAAAATACGGGTTTCATTGCAATTATTATAATTAGTTGTTTTTTCCACTAGCTATCATCACATATGCTCCTCATGAATCACATTGACTAACCAATCCAATCCCTCATGCAAGCCCTCACCACGAATCGCACTACATGCAATTATTGTCCAACTCCGATCCCTCAAGTCTACAAGTTTTAAAGCCTTTGATACTTCCGAAGCTGACAGTGCTCCATTCTGGTCTTGTTTATTGGCAAATACGAGTAAAGCAGCGTCGGCTAATTCTTCCTCTTTTAGCATTGTATGTAATTCTTCTGCGCATGTTGAAATTCTTTCTTTATCTGTGGAATCAACCACAAATATAACTGCCGCGGTGTTCGCGTAATAGCATCTCCAATATGGTCGTATGGTCGTCTGACCACCTAGATCCCAAACATTAAACTTGAGATTTTTATATGTCAGTGTTTCTACATTAAATCCAATTGCTTGTTAGAACGTTCCTTAAAAGCAAAGAAAAGAAATACAAAATTTGCAGATTTCCTGAAGAATGATGGGACAGATGTTTGGTGCCCAGTACAGTAGGAACGTAACAAGGCAAACGATGACAGGCAAATAAACCAACAACCAGCTAAATCATAACAAACAAGCCCTAATGGGCCCTTGAGATTTGCGCAGCCTTTGCGCAAATCAAGATAAACTGATATAATTGTAGATGTCCTTGTGGTCGTCGTCGTCGTCGTCGCACGCGCTTGTTGCCAACGTACTGATTAATGGTAAAAAACCGGCCAAAAAATCCCAGAATCAGACAGGAACGGACGCACCAACCATCATACCAATCGCCAACAGAAATCATGTTTCAATTTCAACTTACTTGGAACTGTCGAGACTACTTCTCCTATCTGCAGTCGATACAATATAGTTGTCTTTCCAGCACCATCGAGTCCAAGAATTAAAACCCGTATCTCCTTCTCAGAACTCCACAGCCGTGAAAATAACCTGCCGAAAGCTTGGCCTTTGGTTAGCTTATATTATGTCATTATTGATTACTGCATAGTCCTCTACTCACCCATGCTAAGCTGCTTGTATTAGAGGTATTGACAGGTGGTTCGTCTGGGGTAAGGGCGGAACGGGGCTCGTTTAATTAATTAATAAGGGAAGGGAAAACAAGAACTGGGGATACGAGTTGCATGCATGCATGGACTAAGCGCCAATATATTTTCTAGTGAATTCAAGCTGTCTCTTTTTTTTTTTCCTTTTGTTCCTCTTTGCAATTTATTCAATACATTGCCATACAAAAATAAATATCCATCAATTATCCTAATACTAACTAATTCTCAATCAAACGAACACCGTCACACCATCTGCCGTTTGTACCACCGTCGCCGGCCCAGCGGTTTCGGTCAATGTCAGTGTGATGCAAGAGGTAGGATTAATAGTGATCGTCGTGGTCCGGGTTACCACATTGCCCTGCGAAGTTGTCTGCGGCAAAACGGTTTCAGGAGTGGTGGTTGACGGCGTGAAGGTTGAAGTAGGCTGAAAGATACTTACTGAGGTTGTAGTTGATGCAGAACTGGTGGCGGTGGCCAGCACAAGAGACCCTGCAGGTGCAACTTGCAATACTTCATAAATGTACAACTGTTCGTCATCTGCAGGCACTCCGCATCCAATAAAGAAGAATGTCAACTCTCCCCAGACTTCAAATTCTCCCATCGACTTCAGGACGGATGACATAATGTACATGCCATTGAACTCGTTATCAGTGATGGGAATATCGTGTGCCGTGAACACAATACCTTGTTCAACAGGTGTACAGTCCTCATCAAAACCGCAGATTGTTTGCCAATTAGAGGTAGTAGGATCCCAGGAGGGAGCAAAATTAAAAGTATTGGGGGTGAAAGTAAATTCGGGGTCATTGGGAAGAATGAGCCGGAAGTATATATCCGCAGAGTACGTGTCTCCTTCCACGTAAACTCGCTGCACAGACACTTCCGCAGACGGAGATTGAGGTGCTCCAGTTTGAGTTATCGAACATAGGGGACTGACGCTGTACGTCTGAGCAGACACTGATGCTGCAAATCCAGCGGCCACGAGCAAGGTTCTAATGATTCCTCTCATTGTTAAAAACGTCTTGTCTTAATTATTTTTGTCACTTTGATGAAAGCAATTGCTCTATGCCGTTTCAAAAGCATTCCTCGCCTTTTTATAATGACATTGCTTAATTTATTCCTTCCTTTGTTTGATCCAATGCTGGGTATCCAGCTCCAGCCATTTTCCATTGTCTAGAATAATATGCAATTCGCTCACTATCTGTACATCAACATGAATGGCGGTCAGCTGTGACCTGCCACAACTGTCATCGATTTAATTTATCCACACAACCGTCCTTCGCAACCTGCCACCACTTCTGTTTATTGCTAGAATACTTTGTTTCAAATGCTTTTCCAGCCATCGCGATTTATATCCTCTTTATCTGTTCGGCGTTCTGTTTGCTTTGCATCTTTTATCCAGCGCCATAATCTATCACTTTACAGATCTCATCTAAGCAACCACCCCCTGCATATGGCACTGCTAGCCACAAAATCTTATGCAACTAGTTACTGAATTCCCAAAACTTTCAACTTTTAGTTGGATTCGATTCGGAAGGGCATGCTGTCCTAAATTTGGCATTCCGGTACATGCGGACCTAATTCCTTGTTCTTGCGTCACCGTTTGTCTGGTTGTTCTGTGCGTTCTTCAGTCTGTGTCAGCCTCATGCCAAAAGAAAAGAAGAAAAAGAAAACTAACTCTAGGAAAAAGAAATGATACACAATGTGTGGGGGACAGCTTGAAAAGTCCACAAATAGCCTCGACGAGGAGGATAAAGAAGAAATGCACACTATGATATTAAACGGTACAAGGACTAGAAACGAGAAACCGAACAACAACAAAAGCTGAGTTTCGCTCGCTTTCCGGTGGCCGGTAACCGCCCAAAAAACCTTGACCAGACAATGGTTGCCGCTACATTGGTTTCTTTTTTTTTTCCTGATGGTATTAAGTCTTTACTACGTCAAGTTTTCGTCATGTTTTACTTGAGGGCCTCGCTACACGCGCCCGCGGCTATTCTACCGTCTGGTTGTCAGTCTACATATTAGATCTCTAGATGCTCATGTGTTTAGTAATAGCCTCTCCTGTTATTGGTCGACCTCAGCCGCCGGGTTAATTTGCTTTTTTACTTTCTTTCTAAATCATTCATTTATTTACTGTTAACTCTTGTTTTTGCCTTTTTCTTTTTTTTTTTTTTATTTTTGTTGGGTAAATGAATCGCCTAAAACCTAAGTTCCACTTTACTGCCTAGGCCCAAGCGGCGTTCACTTGAACTTTTCTTTTGACCGATTTGTAATTTCATCACTCCCATGGGCTAGAGCTTACCCCACACTTTGTGACATCCTGCTTGTTAAAAGCAAACTCTGCGGCCGTTGCTGTCTTTTGAGAGGGCGAACAGTGGATCTGAGTGGCATTTCTTCCATATTTTTCTATAAGTATTTTATTCTTTTGTTTATTTTTTCTTTGTGGGTCTTCTATTTGCTTTTCTGGCGCTTCTTTCAACTTGTCTTTTTCGTTGTGTCGTTATTTCCATCCTCGGCTAACTTTACCAAAAGCTACGTCCCACACGTGAGCTCTGGTCTAGGCCCCATACCAATCCGGACAATGCATAACAACATGAAAGTATAAATATGCTGCCCTTGCTTAGGGCGTCATAGACATTTTTTTGTATCGTGCTTTGGCGAATTTCGTTAGTTTGTAAATTATGTCGGATAAGAAACTCCCAGTATACACCACATCCAATGGATGTCCAGTCATGAATCCCATGGCTACCCAAATGATTGGCAAGCCTGGCCCACTTCTTATCCAGGATCACCACCTTATCGATATGTTGGCCCACTTCGATCGGGAACGTATTCCGGAACGTGTCGTCCACGCCGCTGGATTCGGCGCTCACGGATATTTTGAGGTCACCGACGATGTATCGGATCTCACCTGTGCCGACTTTTTAAACGGCATTGGCAAAAAAACGAAGACTTTTACTCGATTTTCCACTGTGGGTGGTGAGAAAGGTAGTCCCGACGTAGCCCGTGACCCCCGAGGCTTCGCGACTAAGTTTTACACTGAAGAAGGTGTCAATGACTGGGTCTACAACAACACGCCTATCTTTTTCATCCGCAATCCTGTCAAGTTCCCATACTTCATCCACACTCAGAAGCGCCATCCCCAGACAGGCCGCAAGGATGCTACCATGTTTTGGGACTACTTGTCCAATAACCAAGAATGCTTGCATCAGGTCATGCAATTGTTTTCCGACAGAGGTACCCCGGCCTCTTTCCGCCACATGAACGGATACTCTGGCCACACCTTCAAGTGGATCAATAAGGATGGGGATTTCCGCTATGTTCAAGTCCATATGATTTCCGATCAGGGCATCAAGACCTTTACTAACGAGGAAGCAGTCAAGATGAGCGCAGAGAACCCCGACCATTCCGGAGAAGATTTGTTCAATGCCATTGAAAAAGGCGAACATCCTTCCTGGACCTGCTATGTTCAAACGATGACTCCCGAACAGGCCGAGAAAGCACCTTTCTCGGTGTTCGATCTTACTAAGGTCTGGCCCCACAAGGACTATCCTTTAAGACGATTCGGTAAGCTTGTATTGAACCGCAATCCAGAGAACTATTTTGCCGAAGTCGAGCAGGTTGCTTTCAACCCCGCGCATACTGTTCCTGGTATTGAGCCATCTGCTGACCCAGTTCTGCAGTCTAGACTTTTCTCGTATGCCGATACTCATCGTCACAGAATTGGTGTCAATTACCAGCAAATTCCTATTAACTGTCCGTTGCGTGCTCATAACCCTTATCAACGGGATGGTAATATGGCTGTCAATGGCAACTATGGCTCGCTTCCTAACTATCCCACTCAATATCAGCCTATCACTTACAAGACCACAGTAAAGACCAATGAGAAGCATGAGAAGTGGGTTGGCAACGCGGTAGGATTCCATTGGGAGGTTACCGACGCTGACTACGTCCAACCTCGCGCTATGTGGGAGATGTTTGTCAAGACTGGTCAAGCAGAAAACTTTGTTCGAAATGTTTCCGGTCACTTACAAGGTGCCAAGGCTGAGGTCCAAGACAGAGTGTTTGACATGTTTGCGAAGGGGCATCCAGATATGGGTAGACGCATTCGCGAAGCTACTCTCAACTTGGCTCCACGCAACAAGACTATTCATAGATTGTAAGGATACAATTGATAGTACCGTTATTTAAATAATTGAGTATAAATATGTATAATAGTGGCATTATTAATTTGGTTTGGTCGTCTGTTTTTGTCGTCTATCTCAGCGATTTCTCTATGATGACTTACTTGGTTTTTAAAAACTATATTCGATTTTTAAAAAAAAAAACATTAGAAAAAAGAAAGTAGAGGTACGAACTTTCTGGGGAAGCTTCGGGCCATAGCCTCCCATAGTTTCGGATCCCTAGTCGAATCAACCTAACATACTTACTGGCGATGTCCCCTCAGCCTTACGCCAACAACGACGTCAAAAGTTTCGCCTATGACTCCGTGGTCACGAGATGGCCGGCCATTCTCACCGAGGCCATTGACGATTTACATCGATCCGTAGTAGAGATAGTAGGTGATGATGCCAAACTACATGAGGGCAAGGAATTGGTTAAGACATTGGTGTCGCTACGACACAACCTCCAGCACGACCGTCCTATAGAACTTCTGGAGGGCTCTTCGCCGGACATTTCCTTGTATAACGACGAGTTGCGGCGACTGAGCAACAGCGACGAGAAATTGTTAACGTGGCATGCTGCTCCATGGTTATTCTCAGAATGCTTTTTGTACCGGCTAGTCCACACATATTTCGAACGCTCTTTGCATTGGAAGTCATATGATGTTTTTGGCCGACAGAAGAACTCGACATTTGAAAAATCCGCCCATGGCGTAGCTGAATTGGCGGCTAAGTACCATGAGATGTCTGCGACGCTAAGTAGAGACAAGCCTACTTCGTCAGACGTTTTGCGCCCGCTGTTCGAGGAATTCGTGGATGTCTGTTTGTGGGGAAATGCCACAGATTTGTCACTGCTTGTCACGGTGAGTTTGGAAGATATCAAAAAACTTCAGGGTGCAGCCATGCGACAGATGAACCGCAAGAACGTACTGGTCAACGATATCGAAAAGGTGTGGCATGATGTGTACTCTGCGAGCCCTGTCAGCAAGGACCGCCGAATCGACATTGTTCTAGATAACTCCGGATTCGAGCTGTACACTGACCTGGTATTTAGCCTGTTTCTGCTTGACTCTGGATTGGCTGGCCAGGTTGTTCTACATCCCAAGGACATGCCGTGGTTTGTGTCAGACGTGAATCCGCACGATATTACTGATGTCTTGGACATGCTAGGCGATGCTAACGTCTTCGCTGAACACCGCGACGCCTGCGACTTCATCGTAAAGTCCCTGCGCTCTTACATCAGCTCGGGTGCAATCTCCGTCCACACCTCACCGTTCTGGACCACTTATGCGTCATTTTGGGAGATCAAGCCCAATGGCATAGGTGGCGGCGATGCAGTGCATGAAGATTTGCAGAACTCTGATCTGGTAGTATTCAAGGGCGATCTTAATTACCGCAAGCTTACCGCGGATCTTATGTGGCCACGCACTACGCCTTTTGCAGAGGCTATCGATGGACTGGCGTCCGTAAGCTTCCCATTCGTATCTCTGCGAACAATTAAGGCGGATGTAGCTACCGGTTTGCCTGATGGTGTGGAGAGCCAGCTCAACAACGAATGGAAGGATAAGAGCAAAGACGGCACTGGCAGAGAGTGGGCATACAGTGGCAAGTATGCTGTGGTGCAATATCATCCTAAAAATTGAAAATTTGAAAAAAACTGCTATGCGCAGCGCAATCATGGAATGGTATCCTAATTCGATTTTAATAAACGTATAATAGAGAATACGTAATATAGATGATAACATTACATAGAACCAGTTGATGGAACGTAACAACGAAAACAATCATAAAAATAATAATAATAATTTAGTCGCTTAGTGGTTCGGGCACAGTCCGTCGTACTTGACTGCCCGATGCACATCCTGTATTGATGCGCTGATGAACTGCCGCACTTCCAATGCAATCCACACTTTAACCATCGACAAGCTGTCCGCCGAAAGCTCGCCATACTGACCTTGTTGTCCAAGCTGTCGCAGAATCGGCAACGAACTCTTAAACAGATCTATATCCGGGTCTAATTGCCGTCCTATGCCCTCCAGAAGGAGGATTGATAGTACCACTGTTATAAAGTCCCCTTCCATTCTCACATGATGCTGTCGCACCATATGGAGCATTCTCCCTAGTAAGTCTCCGAGCTTGACGCTTCCTAACGCAAACGTCCTCTCCTTAATGTGCAGCACCAACCTTTGGGTTTTAAGTGCAAAGATCTCCGGATCAATCGCTGTCTCAGGCGTCCGTGACCTCTCAATCATAAGCTCTCCTACCGTGTATCCGTCAAACGTGGCGATTGCCTTGAACAAGTCCAAGAAGTTCCGTCGGTTGGTTTCATTCAACTGGGTTACTAGTCCTGTATCAATGAAACACACCTGTGGGCGGTATCCCTCGGAATACAGCTGGTTGAGCTCAGAGGTGAACTGTGCGTCGTCTAAGCTGTCGAGATAAGCATACAGGCCATCTGGATTGTTTGGGTTGCCGGCATTTACCTGTGCGGAATCCTTTGCATCACCTCCTTTATCGAGTGCGGCATCCGTACTGCTGGAGATGCTACTCTCGGCATGCAGGTTTAAAGGATTTATCTTGTGCTTTCTATGTAGTCTCACAAATATGTTGCCGGGATGGAGATCGGAATGCAGAAAATTGTCCAGTAACAACATCTTAAGAAATGCATCCAACCCTTTGTCCGCAATATCTTTATAGACTGCAGCCACTTCTGTCGTTCTATCTTGCCGTCTGCAACTACGCAAAAGTCGGCTCATTGAGATTCCCTCGATGTATTGCTCTATCAAAACATTTCGAGTGCAAAACTCCGTATATGGCAGTGGGAATGATACATTTTCGCTATCTTTTCTTGCGTCAAAATTGTGACGGAAAATAAGAAGATTCTCTGCTTCAATTCGCAGATCCATCTGTGATCTCATCATCTGCGCGAACTGTTCTACTTCGCCAGGCAAGGACAGCCATTCCATGGTAGGAATCCAATCAATGACTGCCGCGAAAAATTGCATAATTGAAAGATCCCGCTCTACAATTCGTTGCACATTTGGGTGCAGTACTTTGACTACCACCCAGGGGTTGTCAATGTGCAGTCGCTCCAGATTCGACGACTTGAGGCCCAAGATGCGCGAGAACGATAATGTAGCTGATGAAGTATATGAGGTCGATGAAGCGTTTTCTTCTCTGCCTGTCATTCCTGATACACGCCTTTTCTTGTTCTCATTTATATCTCTTTCCAGAAGCTCGCTTTCCATCTCCACTCTTTTCTGAGCCTCCTGCACCACCTTCGCTGACAGCTTCGCCTTGTACACTTGTCCCATTGCCCCAACTCCTAGCGGCGTCTCTATAAACTCCTCGAATATCTCCTCGAAAGGCCTCTCGAATGCCTTACTGAGCGTTCTCTTCGTCCGATACAACGAGTGCGCCTTGGCCTGAGAATGTAGCTTCGATAACTCCATGCACAATGCATCTGGAAATATGTCCGTCCTCGAGGCCGCCCATTGTCCCAGCTTGTCAGTATTGCTTTGCTGATTAAATTAAATTACAGAATATCATGAGCCAAAATAGCGGTTCTCCCAATCTGCGAAACAAATACTCATCAATTTCATCTACCTTTATAAACGACGGGCCAGCCGCCTCCAGAGTCCATGTGAAATACTTGTACCATAAAACAGCCCCTTTTCTTTCCCGACCATCGATTACTCTGGGTCCAAACAACACCAAAGGCAGCGACACCATCACCGGAATGAATAAAGCTGACAATTGCACGAATCGCGCGCATGTCACAACCGACTCGACAAATTGTCCACAATACATTTTAATCTTCGCTAGGATGACATAGAGAGTGGGAATACCTCTCTTCTTTTGCTCCTGTTTCGTTGTTTGCGTTTCAGCTTGCGGTGGCTCTGGTTCGGCAGCAACTTGTTTAAAATCTCTGGGAAAAATTACCGCTGAAAACTCTCCAGTGTCTCGACTGAAAGGGCTCGCTGGTATTGCTTTGCTCTCTGCGTAACCAATTGGTGCGCTGAGTGCCATCACTGCGAAACCGACGCCGATACCTATTCGGCCCGTCCAAGCTAACCAGCGGCCATCCGTCTGCATGCTATTAGAACGGTGGTGCACCTGTCTCCTCCAGCTCAATTGTCCCTGCCGGATTGTTCCATTCGTCATGCTGCCGCCTCGTTTGGCAAACCATCCGAGACGGACGCCTGCACGATTCATCTTGGTAATGTGATTAAGGTTAAATCAAGGTTGGATGTGATAAGATACGGTCCAAGAGTTCGCATACGCGAGCAGCATATTGAAATCAATTATATTACGCTGTACTGTCACAATATTATATTGCTCTATTGTTTTTTAAATACTGGATCACCTTGATCTTGTTAAATATTTCGCTCATTCCCTGCATGTGGGCCGCCTGGCGACTGTACTGTTATTTCTCTCGAAAAGAAGAAAAAAGAAATGCCCACGTGCCAGAGGTAGATTCACTTTGGCATACCAATACCAATGATATATATATATATATATCATCCGCTGGTATAACATCAACTGACTGTGTCGGCGCAAGCCTCCCATTTATGCTAAGTTCGGAGGCAGCAAAAAATTGGGAATAGAATTCTTAATATAGTATACAAACTCGCAGTTCCGACAAATCATCTTGCCCTCGGTGATTTGCGTTTCTAATAGAAGGCCATGCAAATCCTTTAAAAGTTGCTGGGCGTCTGCAGATTCAACATCTTCAATCTCAGGCTTGGCTAACGGCAAGCTGTCATTGCCAAGCTCTTGTGCTACTTGAACCAGTGCATTCCAGTCAAGTTTTGATAAGATGTTCGCAATAAACTGAGGATCAAAATCTACCTCTTTTTGAACCAATTCGGCATTCTCAAATTTGAGTGGGAAAGAGTTTCCAGTCTTGGCGCAGCTAGAAACTGCGCACTGTACAAAGTTAGTCGTGAGAAATTTCATTTGCAAAGGATGTATGATGCGTCGAAAAAAGTTGACAATCTGCATAGGGAAAATTGTTTATTTTTTCGAGCCTCGTGCGGCTGCAGTCATATGCGGCTGGCCCTTCTTGGTAGCGATATGACTGATATGAATTGTAGTTTTTCACCCTGTTCTTTTTCTTAGAATAGAAAAATCGTTTATTCATTACAGCCTGCTATTTACTGGCAGTCCCATTTGCCTTGGCATCTCAGTGCGTGCTATTTGGTTTTGACAAACTCCCATTTGACTTCAGTGATCGACACTTCTTCGCCTGCTTTTTCATCGTAGTCGAACCACTCCCCATCCTCTAGATCAAATTCTTTAAATTGTGTGGTCGATTCTGCGCCTTTACATGAAAATGAGCCATCCGCCTTAAATTCTACAAATTCTACTCCTCGGGAGTCCACTTCGACCATTTTTACTGGTTTGCCGGAATTTTCGGCGGTATATTTGGTATTGAGGATTTTTACGGTCGCTGAGCTTTCCCGTCCGCATAGCTTGCATTTAAACACGAAATTCGCTTCACCTCTGCTGCCATGGATCTCGTGTGTCTCGTATTCATTAAATGTGACCCAATTGCTGTGTACTTCTCTGCATGATGTGCACTGGACTTTGACAGTAAAAATATATGGATCCTCAGGTGTATTGTTGAACGCCAGGTCGGTTACGTTGAATAGTTCTGCTGATAGTGTGATGGCGTGCATGGTGAAATATAGTCCGTCTTCGTTTCTCTATCGACTGTCCTGCGCCCTAACAACCGTCCTCTTACTACGTACTGTTTTGCCAATGAGCTAAATTTTCTCTTTCAAATGGAAAAAAAAAAAAGAAAAAAAAATAGTTTTTTTGGTCTGTCCTCCAGAATGTGCTCGGTCGTGCAATTAAGCCTCAAGTGCGCTGAAATATAAGAAGTCTATTTATTAACCTTACGACATTTTGGATGGTGTATGATACACGGTATCTGCGGTCGCGCCACTTCGTAAACTAAGCAGCGAGGAAGGGAAGGAATAAGAAGAAAAGGCCAGAAAAAAGAACTACGGTGCAAAAAAAAAGAAGTGCGGACAACTTTCCGACCTTTGGCCCGCTACCCGTGTACAGCATTCTCTAATTGTCCGCCAACGAAAATGCCAAGGCTACCGTCTGATGTGGTACACCAAATTGCAGTGTCGAACGCCTTTAAAATGGATGCGATGCTCGGTAGACCCAGGGTGCGATCTAGCAGGATTGAAATGGCTGTGCGAAAAATGGCCGACTACTTCCTCCTCTACGACAAAATTGACCGGGACATCTTAGAAAACAGCATGAAAATAGAAGCCAGTGCTGAGACTACAACAACACGGCTGCGCAACACTGTCCAGGCGGCAGACATAGACATAGACGTCAAACTAGTAAAGTATTTGAAGAAACACCCAGACGTAGTCCACCAGGCAGCCTACGATAGATTCTTCAAAGCACTGAAGACGCCCGAAGGGGATATGGAAATGAGAAGACAAAAAGCGAACAAAGCCGATGCTGGCAAACACAGACCAGCCGGGCATCCAGAGCCGACTGCGGCCCAAATGTATGCAGAGCTGCGTAAATACATGCTCAAATCTGGCAAAGATAAGAATCTAAGAGAGATTACGGGCCACATCCTTAGCGGGACGCCGGACCTGCGGTATTTCCATCTGCTGACCAAAGAGCTAATCCGCAGCAAACATTTTAAGCCTGCAGCGTTGACGCTCGAATGCCTGAAGAGCACGGGGTTAAGACTGAACCTTGAAACGCTGACGCTTGCTATAGAGCTATACGGATGTAGCAAGAACCTTGACATGTTTATCCGGCACGTGGCAATAGTAGATCCAACAGTTAGTATCCAATATGAGGAAAACAAACCGCACGCCATAGGGAATAGAGCACTCAAGAAAACTAGAGAAAAAGGGTGGTTTTCAATGACCGAGGAGAGCGATGCACTGATGGAAGTGTTCCGACTCAAGCCACGAGAATGGATGCTACCGAAGCCCCTATCTGAAGCTGGTACCGCTGCCGGCACACAGGTGTTTAAGCCTGCGCCTGACCTCTTAGAGACCTACTCGCGGGACCAAGTGATAGAGCTCTATAGAGAAGTCATGTATGGGCTGTATCATTTGCGGTTATTTGACTATATGGATGCAGTGCTAAAGTACTTTGATGAAAATCGGCTAGAGATTCCGCATGACATGCTGCAGCTCAACATTAATGCAGCAGTGCAAGAAAGTGATAAGCTGCGACTTCGGAGGACGATTCAGGAAATCAAAAAGCTCAACGATCGAAGGAAGAATGAGTCGCCAAATGAAATAAAAAAAGAGGAGAAGAATAAACAGTTGGCAGCGGCCGCAAAAAAAGCAGCAGACACACTAGGATTAGACACCAGTGGGCAACTTGTAAATATGATCTAACACGAATGAAACCTATACACTAACATCATGTAATGTAATATATATAACGTATGTACGTACATACGCATGTATGTAAAGTAAGTTCATAATCCAAGTAGTGCCAGCACTAAAGAAGCAAAGTAATCTATTATCATGTCAGTTCATGTATTGTCATGAGTTCAATTGCCATATATTCGTCATATATCGAGCACGTCAAACAATATACCACATAAAAATGTGGTAACGATCGAGACACCACAATATACAATTAGACGAGTCATTACCTCAACATCGTACCTCACACGTGGAGGGGGAATTTTGGAGAGAAGAGCGTCTTCGTCTTCTAGTTGGATATGAGAAGATTTTGATGGGCAGCAAGAGTCACCCGAAAGAGCAGGACTGGAGCTAATACCAGTATTAGTGCCACTGCTGCTGCCAGCTGTGCTACCATTAGAAGTGCTTATAGTACCATCAGATCTGTTAGTCACTCCGCGCTGGCGCTGATACTCTCTATATGCTATGGATTCATAGACATCAGCGGTTGACTGCGGACCCACTGAATCAGATCGAACTCGGAATAAACTTTTGATTTCAGTTGGTGCCTCAAAGGTGTCATCAGGAAGTGAATCAGGAACGCCCTCATATTGTGAAGCCGGGACAAAGTGTTTGCGGGGTATTAAGAGACCCAGAGTCTCAAAAAATCGGAACACCGGAGGCAGCACAGTATGGAAGGCTTTTTTAGAGTTATGGCGCCATATGGCCACCAACGTAACTCCAATGCAAAAGCGTAAAATAGCAGGCAGGATCCCATTTGCGGAGGAGAAGGGAATACATCCGGGGCATGAGCCCGGCAGAAAGACATCCGCCTTCGCCAGATAAAGAGAGAACAGCCACTGTCCAATTACAGAGCCCATGGCTACACCCACAAAAGCGACTGCGTCATCAAAACAAGGACAGTCGTCGATGGGCTCGGGGTGGATGCGTACAAGCAGCAGCGTCAAGGGCACCACCACAAGCGGCCAGTACGAATCATAATCTGTCATAAACATATCCATCCAGGAGCTGAATCGGATGCGGACGGCCCACAGAAACACGCCGATCAAGGATCCAAACACGACGTCGAGGAATCCATGCATACCACAGTAAATACGGCCGCACACAATGCTCAATACGTAAAGTACATTGAGGGATTGGAGCAACGCATAATGAACAGGCAATAAGCCTTTGTTTGCCTGCAAATGGCTCCATACCAACAAAAACACGCTGACGGCATTGGCGGAATGGGTCGAAGGAAATCCGTATTCTAAAGCAGCAGAGCCGGACATTGTGATCCTATGTAATGGCGGGGATAGTGGCCGCGGTAGACATAACAAATCTTTAATAAACCCTGTAAGATACACACCAAACGCGAGGACAAACACAAGGCCCCGGCCAATGTTGGCAGCCCCGAGCCAGAAGCAAATAGGCAGACAAATGACGTAAAAAGTATGAGTACCGAGATTGGCACTTAACGCGAAATACACGTCTAGGGCGGGATTCCGACAGGCCGATTGCAGTCTTGCCAAATATGGAGTCTCCCATCGCACGAGTGGTAAGAGCGCAGCGCGAAAGGCATATCGCCAGGCCGGTAGACGTGATTTGTAATGATCTTTCGGTTTGTTACCGGCGTCCTTGTCGGGGTCACATGGGTGGATGGGAATAAATGACACGTTGTAGTATGAGGAGTCGGAATAGCTAGATTTTGGTCCTTGTGGAGAATGCATGTCTATAAACCGAATATTAGAAAAAGACGAGTAATTCTGGTTGGTATTAGTACTGATTTCGTTATTAATATTATTTCTTGAAAACCGGATATTATAGTTACTAGTAATGTTATTGATATCCATAAATACCGAGTCGGGAGGAGGAGTAGGAGGGCCGAGAACAGGGACTTTTTCCGGGAAAGGTATGACGTCGTCTTCTTCACTATTATTAGGTTCCTGGGGATCCTGTATATGATCTTTGTGGAAAGGATGAAAATCCACGTCGGCAATTAGCGTGTTGTCGAGAGGTGGGCTGTACATGATAAGAAAAAGTTAAGGTGTGGAAAATTAGGGGTAAAAATCGAAAAAATCGGGTGGGTGAAAAAGCAAAGAAAATTAAGAGGAAGACGAAAAGAAAAACAAGCAAAAAAAAAGAAAAAAAGAGGCAGAAAAAAACAAAGCAGAAACACAGAAGGCGCGAGAAAAAGAGTGGGCGAGCAGATGCGAATAAGTTTTTTGCGTCTGTGTCAGTGCCGTCAGAGACTAGTGCAAATGCAGACCGAAGTAACAATCGAGACAATAAACATCAAATGTGAAGAATCGGCGAACGAAGTGGTGTTAAATTGGCCAATTGTGATGAAATAGAAAAGAAATAAAGAAAAGCAGGAATATAAATTTAAAAGAATCAGCTGGTTGATGAACTTGCTCTAATTGCCATAACACTAACCATGAACATACTAGTGGACAGGGGGAAGGTTAAGGAAGGAGACAAACAAAAAGGATTTTGCAGAGGGGTGCGGTACATGAGCGACTAATGAGGCGTAGGAAGCAGCCCGAGAAACAACAATAATAATATGTATTACATTATATTCAATAGGAGCAAGACACACAGTACATGAATGATCATAACGCCAGCAGTCAATTGACCACAAGTGACCATTCAAGGAGCCTGTTTGCACTACTGAATGGAAGTTGATTAATAGGATTTTTATGCAAACGGGCCATCGGAGCAATCAGCCACGTGTAATATATGTAACATTGAGTGCGTCAATGTAAAGTGGGCGTCAAAAAAAATGAAGGATCACGAGTACCCAATTCAGGAGAATGTCAGACATAGCGGGTTAGGGGAACACAATACATGACGACACCAAAGGCGGGAGGAAATGCCAAGGTCTTGTCGACCGAACCGAACTAAGTGGTATAACCTTAATAATAAAGTCTCCAGGGCAAGGGAACTTGAAGCGGGTGCGGCGCATCCCGTCGTTAGCGTTAGCTTTTAACGCGAGACGAGAACAGAGTCGACAGGTCTTAGGAAGGTTAAAGGAAAACAAACGAGAAAACAAAGGAAAGTTTTTCCTAAGGGAGGGATTAATTAGTAATAGAAGATGTTAAATACAGGAAGTCATTTAGAAAAAAGAGGCAAGATAAGAAAAAGCCATAGGTGAATAGGTGGAGGGCCAAAAGGGAATTCCAAAATTAAAACGAGGCTGACGCATGGCTATAGTAATTATGAGACCGCGGCTTTAAGAAAGGATAGGGGAAAAGAGGGAAGTAAGCAAAACGACGTGTGGGAGAGGAACCGACTGGGCAACATTGAACACTATAGAGAAGGAAAGGTGCGCAATCGAACAACAAATAGTCTTAGAAACTGAAGGGCTGGCCGGCAGATTCTAAGGAAATAATTAAGGGGACAATAATAATAAACAAATAACAACACTAAACAATAATAAACTACAGTAATAATAATATCAATAGGCGAGGCGAAGCACGGCAATACGGAGTGAACCAGAATAAATTGAAATTAGGAAGCAACCAATCGACCAGAGAAACGGCCAAATAACAAATTTCAGAAAGCGAGCTACCAATTAATATAGCACACGCATCACAAGCGTACCATTAAGACAGAGCTCCAATCAATCATACCACTACCACTCAACGGTGGACACTATCATTAAATAGTACACGCCTAATAACATATACCAGCCATCGCGTAGTACTTTGAACTGACAGCTAACAATCTTAGAAATGGATCCAAAACGACCTCGAGGACCGCGACGGCCACGAACCCCGCTACAGAAGAAAGCTATTAGTAACGCGTACAGTGATCCCGTGCCAGTGTCTGACACGGGGGTGGTGTATTCAGCGGACCGCAGTCCGGACGGTAGTGGCAGCCTAAGCGCGAGCGTGGGAGCGAGCGTCACTGGCGGTGCAGACGAGAGTAAAATAGATTATCACATCAAAATAGTAGTGGTAGGAGACGGAGGCACGGGCAAGACATGCATGTTGGTTACGTACGCCACGGGACATTATCCCACGACGTATGTACCGACAGTGTTTGAGAATTATTTGACTAATGTGCGGTCCAAGTCGGGCAAGCGGATCGAGCTGGCAATCTGGGATACTGCTGGACAGGAAGACTATGATCGATTGAGGCCGCTTTCATACCCGGACTCTAACGTGATATTAGTGTGTTTCTCTGTGGACTTGCCTGTGAGTTTAGAAAACGTGAGTGATAAATGGGTGCCAGAAATCACCCATTATTGTCCTGGAGTCCCGTTTCTGTTGGTAGGCTTAAAAACTGATCTGCGCGAAGACAGCAAAACCATTGGACATCTCGCTCGAAGGAACCAGCATCCACTGACATATGAAGAAGGGCGTAATGTTGCCAAGAGAATTGGAGCATATAAGTATATGGAATGTAGCGCGAAAAATCGGGATGGCCTGGGCGAAATATTTAACACCGCGATGTCGCTAGTCATCTCAAAACCAAAGAAGCACTATGTAGTGATGGGACGGCGGTCGACGTCGAGCACTACGAATACGACAAACCAATCTATCAATGGGAATGCAGCCAATGGCAATGCCAAGTCCACTGGCGACAGATACAACACCCGATACGACAATGGCAGCAACGGTGGCAACACGACGCCGGATGGAGCAGCTCGATCTAGGAAAAAGAAGCGAGCCTGTGTTATATTGTAGCATATACTAAACTGTGAATCAAGTCTGCCATGTATTACAGAATATGTATGTATGCAGTATGTCGACTTTGGCGTTCTGCCAAATCCAAAAAACTTCGTCTAGAGCGGACAAACGAGTGACAATTTGGCGGAGCCAGCGATTAATTTAACCAATAATACAGATACTATTTGATACTATACATTGGCGATCGTGTGTCCGTCTTTTCTCGCATCCTCGTAATTCAAGATCGTCTGCAAAATTCTTTTCTGTGGCGCCTGGCTTTTTTTTCAGTTGATGTAGTGTAGTATTTATATGCTGCTGTATTTGTTTAGGTCGACCGAATGCAATGATGATGAACGAATTCCCAAAAGTGGCCGTAATCGAGCCTGAGATCATCTACGGGACAAAAAGGAGCTGAAGCAATGAGTCGGCGCGCACATAATCACAGCACATCATCCACGTATAAAGTGCCAGGTGGAGGCAGAGAAATCGATCTAAACAGAAAAAAAAGGAACATGTAAACAAGGACTAGACTTCCAGTTAAATTTCTGCGAAGCGGCATGATCTTCATTCAGAGCAGTGGATGATGCGAATACGGCAGTATGCATTCAATGCATAACCCGAGCCCCGGCCCAGGACTCCTGATCACAGCCAACGGTTCAGCTGAAATATTTAATTTACTACACGCACGGTATATTCAATAGCAAAATATTAACAAATTATATTACCGTTAACTAACTATAATAAAAGGATATCGACGGGATAAGACAATGGACGGCGCCAAGGCAATATATTTGTTATCTATAACAGAAAAACCGTACGGCATCAGCCTTATCGGTGCGAGATAAGTATGCATTAGGTATGCATGATATATGTATGATACTAAACTTAACGGATCTAGCACGGGACTAACAGATGAGATAGACACGTTTGCTTTACATGACAGAAGTGCGGAGTTGAGTGATTCGATTTGAATTTTATGCAACCGATTTCGAAACTCGTCATTTCATTTCATTTTTTTTCTTCGCGTCAAGTGAGGGAAAACAGGTAGAACATCATTACGCAGGGCGGCTAACGCTAGTTGGCTAACGTAATTGTACTGGTTTAGTGTCGCGAGCATGTAGTACTAAAAAAAAAGAGAAGCACCAGCCAATGGGCCCTAACCCTGGGGCAATGGCCGTCGAACACAAAGGTGGGGTAGTTCACTAGACAGCTAAGGAAGGAGATGTAACAGATGCTGAGTTGGGTTAGATAGGTGTAACGAGATGGATCGATGGAAGAATGGAAGGATTCAACCGAGGCATTCAGAAACAACCGAAAAATATACCAAAAAAAAGCCAAAAAAACCTAGCTGGCACCATGGGACATTGACCGCATCTTGATGTAATAATCAAATAAATGATTAATATTTCACCAAAATCTCGTGAGCATGGAACATGAAAAAAATCTGCATTTCTTTTTTCTTTATTGCCCAATTAGAGCAAAGTGGACTGGGAATTTTCTGGAAACCTAAACCATAAGTTTCTTTTTTAGGGCGTGGGACACCGATATTTCCAATAAAAGCGCGGTCTTATCAGAATAAGTGGTGCCGTATGAATAAAAGGGGATATTAAAGAGAAAATAATATAGTGGAGAAACGTTAAAGCAGATAGTGCACGCGAACAAGAAAGACATCGGTCAAATATAGGACTGAATATTAGACACTAAACAGCGAAGAAAGCCAAGAGAAACAGTGAACAGATCCAACAGCTTTAGGCTCTCAGCATAGATATTAGTAAACAGGGCCGGAAAAAAAGCCCGGATAAATCAGCACATAATACGATAGCCGGTTTAGGATATCAGGAGAGCAGAGGAAGACCGCAACGACGACAACTGCGTAACGAGTAAGGGACGAAGCAAGGAAAAACCAGTACTACTGAGTTGAGATAGTTGATGGCAAGAACATTCTACTAGGTTTAATAAAGAAGTGGGAAGCTAGCCAAGGATTACAAATACAACTACAGTCAACAGAGTCATTATTTTACTGGAAATCTCAACATTGTGCATGTCAAGGGCAGCAACGAAATCCACGACAAACATGATCAGGCTTTCATTTTTAACGAGTGTGGCCAGCGTATTACGACAATGGTCAGACTGGGTGCTTGAACGAGTGTGGCTGTTGCTTGATATCGAGAGAGGAGGATTAAAAAGTTCAGAAAGATACACTATAAAGAGTATAAAGGAAGAAAGCGAGGCGGCGGAAGCACTGGAATACCAGCAAGAGTCGAAGTCAGAATCTGCGCTGCGCCAAAATAAGGAGGGAGTTGAAGAGGCCGATAAAGAAAAGGATGCGAAAGAAAAGGAAGGCGACTTTCCCATCAGCTTATTTCCGGGAGTGGGATCGATACTACAGGTTAATAGCAATAGTCAACGATCTGGACCGGTGGCATGTGCCACCGATTCATCTTTAGACCTTGTGCAAATAAGGAATCAAAATGGTGGGATTGTTGGCTGGGATTTCGGATATAATGATGTGTTCACGACTACGCCAATTTTACCGCCCATGTATCAAGGAGGATGTGAAGAGCATGACGCAAGTTCGTTATCATCTTGTTCTTCGGGATCCCCGTCACCTCTAGTGGATGGGCAACATTTAGGCTATGATGGCGCAGCCCTTGTGAACAACGGATCGACGAATCTGCATGCTTCAGAACATTCTTCTGCGATCCCACAGGGCTATAACAGCGGTCTTGTTGTACGTAAGCCACATGGCTTGCAGCATCTGCATCATAGCGAGTTTGGCCCGTACGTGCGCAAACAATACTATCAGCCCGGAGGAAGGTACAGCAGTAGGAATGCAAGTAATACCAAGCAAAGCCATCGTCATAATCAGCAGCAATCGGCCGCGGTTAACGGCCAAAACCAATCGTATCATTCGTATTCTCAGAGTCAGCCTCCTCATCCCCAGGCTCTGCCGCAGCATGAAAACCTGCACTCAGCGCCTATAGATTCATATTACGACTTGTACGAGTACGATGAGCAGTTCCCTGCAGTTGAATATGCTTCATCGCCAGGGATGGCGAAATTGCCTAACGTACTGAGCGGCTTGAATGGCCCATCTGTCACAGCCATAGGACCTGCAGCAGCAGGAGCTGGTGTCCCTACAGGTTCAGCAAACGGACTTTCAGGGCTGACTACCAGCGCGGGGTATATGGTCAATGGTGTGTATTCGCTTGTGCACTCACAAGCCAATAGCGAGTCGGGATCCCCTGAACAGAATGCGTTAATGGTCAAGGAAGAGCAAGAGATTCCATGGCGAGGATTTTTGTTAAATCAGCCTATGCCATTGTCACAAGCACATAGCAGCGATACCGATAGTGTCGACACCGATATCAAGTTAGAACAATACCATCACAGTCCCAATAACTCTACACCAGCATTGTCGTCATACTCGACATGCTCCCCTGATCAGAGCGGCCCTGCAAGTTCGACATTCATTTACGAGCCATTAGTGATGTATGGATACTCACATTCGCCAGATTCCGCGACGTCCGAGTCGACGACATCTCCAACGTCAGCGTCCGGGGGATATGCTCCGTTTGTGTGTCCATTGTGTGATGCGAGCTTCCGCATTAAAGGTTATTTAACTCGACATATGAAGAAACATGCTGATGTCAAGGCATACACTTGTCCATTCTTTGATGGCGAGTCCTCAACGCCATGCCATCCTACTGGTGGGTTTTCGCGAAGAGACACATACAAAACTCACCTTAAGGCTCGGCATTTTATGTATCCACCAGGCACAAGATCAGGCAAGCGAAAGCAAGTTAGTGGAGAATGTGGGGGATGCGGAACGAAGTTTGATTCTAATGAAGCATGGGTCGAGGAGCATATTCAAAAGAATTTGTGTCAAGGTGTTTGTCATAACAACTAGTGGGCTAATGATACATAGGGCGTGATTTAGATGAGCAAAGAAATGACCAAAAAACGGAAGGGAGAAACGCGAAGCGAAGAAGAATTCGGCACCTAATTTATGACGTTATGAACTGTTACTGTTGTGTTTTTATTATTATTATTATTATTATTATTTCTAATTTATTGCAATTATTATATCTGACTGTTAAATAGTTTTGAAATCAAAGGCATTTTTCTTTTTTTTTTTTTAAATTAACAGAATCTGTAGGATTGAAAAGTCCGATCCTGTCGTCAGCATATTTATTGTGAGCTAAGTGAAGTGCACCCGTTAAACTCAGCTGAATTTGGCAGTGTGACGCAATTGTCATCCCGGTCTCAAATATACATGCAAACTATATATAAAGAGAAAAAAAACCTGAGAATTTTGTTTGATCAGCATGGACCAAAGAATTGCACATCAAAGCGTACTGAAGATGGTGAATCCGTCACAAATTGCTTTGGGGAAAGTCTCCGGTCGTACAGCGGAAACGTGTTGATCGAAACAGATTAACATTTAATTGCAAGGCATTTGAAGACTGCTATTTCTAGGACTCTTACGATACGTTGCCTCCGGAGAGGCCAGAAGAGATTCTGATATCCTTTGATATGATGTGGTTGTAGTGAGTTTGCTGGGTTGCATGAAAATGTTTTTGGAATTAAATTTATTTAAGATGTTCGACGACGAGGTGATGTCACCTTGAACGATAGATATGCAATTGCCCCAGAAATGGGGTAACACAATGGAGCTCACTCTTGGTTCATGTCTCCTTTTTTCTCTTTTCAGACCAAAGTCTGCGCCGACGAAGAGGGCTTGCGAGACGGCATTGTCGAAAGTGCATGGTCTTTTCTTTTATTGCTATTTTTCGTAGCTTACCATATGATGAAACATCATGCAATCATAGAGTCAAGCTCGAAGGATGCGTGCATCCGTTGACGAGAATTGCTTTTATTCTGATGGTATGAATGTATTAGATTTTCTTACAATCGAGATTTTAACATACTATTAAATTTGACTTTCTATTTAAATGTTAGATGTAGAGTATAATGCCGAAAGTAAATAAGAATATTGTCCATAGATATTTAGGCCGTGTCTGAGAAGTGCCAGACTTGGGCCTGGAAGATTGGGTGCCCGTAAGAGGCAAGATTGATGAGACAGCGGAAGCTTCAGGAGCTTCGCCATAGACTCCCTGCGATACTTCAGCTAACGCAATGGACATTTCCGTAGAGTTAAGAGCCATCACGGGTAAATTATTTCCCAAAGTGTTAACGGATCCATTTCGCGGAACCACTGTCGCGGTTATAGACCCAGGAAGCGTCATGGTGACGGCCATCGGAAGATCCGTGAGATTTCGGCTGACTAGATAGATGTCAGGCAAAGAGGTAGTTTTTTGTGATGCAGAGCTCGATTTTACAGTCTTTGAAGTGGTCATTGATGTTGACTTTGAACTGCTGCGTTGGTCAGCAGCATTACTGGCAGCCGCCTGGCCGGACGGTGAATTCTGTTTCTCATTCTCATTTGCAGATTTGCTATTCGAATCTATTAATTCCTGATAGTTGGAGTTTTGAGGATTGTTCTGGCCTATTCCGATCAATAAGTCATCTTGGTCAATAACCAGATACATGCTGGATAAAACCGATGTACCTAAAGAAGAATATCCACGTGGACCCGAGTCCATAAACGCTAATGCACAAACATGAGATCCATTTTCTTGGGTCATGAACTGGCCATTTGTTTGATTAGACATACGCAGAATCAGGTTTTTGATAGGGACTTGCACGCTAGCGTTGTAGAATTGAAAGGTGATAGACTCCTCACTCTTACGCATATGACAATCTTGTAACCAATAGCCCAAATCCGAGGAATAGAATGCACCTGTTTGAGTAGCCAGGCCAACAATTTGATCATAGGGCAGAAAAGACAAAACGTTGGAAGTATCCAGCATTACAGGAAGTTCGTCGAAAGACTCATTAAATGCCGCAGAGGTTGAATTCCCCTCAGATGAGGATTCGGAAGACGATGATCCAATGGATACGCCAGTCAAAACGATAAAAGGATACATGTAAGGATTCGATAGTTCCGGACCAGAAACCGTGACTTCCGAGCCGTTTTCATCGGTATATGAACCATCATGAATTGGTACCATATGCATAATATAAAGAGAAGAGGAAATGCGGGAGGCATCTACCGCGCCTAACAACAGGGAGCCAGTAGTATAATTATCAGATGAACTGAGGGAAAAAACATTGGTATAAATAAGGCCGTCATTTTGTAAAGCTTGGATAAACGTAGGATGCCTGGCCGAGTTTTTAGTAGCGAGTTCCAGAGACTGGGATCCTAAGCCCAACAAACCTGGAAGGCGACCAGTAGTCTGGTTTGCCAACGCGATGTTAGTATTTTTTTCCACATACAAGGAA
This sequence comes from Crinitomyces ghanaensis, assembly GCA_030581755.1. NCBI lineage: Eukaryota > Fungi > Ascomycota > Dipodascomycetes > Dipodascales > Trichomonascaceae > Crinitomyces > Crinitomyces ghanaensis. Next base: position 255,498 of record JAKTVX010000002.1, read on the forward strand.
GACAGGGACAGCTCACCGGAGGAAAGTATGTCCACAGGAAATGTGAGGTTTTGTGAGACGTAAAAGCCGGAGACACTGCCGCCGGCAATGTATGTCTCATCAAAGAAAACAACATCGGATATGTTTTCGGCGGACAACGGGAGGACTGAAAGATTAAACTGTTGACCACCATAGACACAGGAAGAAGACCAATCATTTGCTGAACATTTCGGGACGAGGTCGCTGTAGATTAATATGTCCGAGAACGCAGTATCGATGATCACGGAAAACGGCTGAAGCGGGCTGCTGAGGGAGACATTTGTGGTGTATAAGGAACCTAGATCTAGCGGGATGCTTAGGTAATATTGTGCACTTTGATCGTCTTTATTTGACGACAGACCAGAAAGTCGCGACGTTATTAGATCTGAATCGGGTAGACCTCTTGCGGACAAAAGTGAATCCGCATACACATAGCCAAGATCCTTGTCGCTATTGAATTCCCTAGAATCGGGCTCCTGGGCGTAGAGAGGTGTACTCGAAAGACTAGATACAGCGGAGTAAGCACCGTTGGCACTGTCGCCATCGTCAGTGCCTGTAGCCGAGCTCCAACCACCAAGGCTGAACAAAAGAGTTGACAAGATCGGTGAAATAACAAGCATACTTAACTTACATGCTTGTTAATCACGGATTCCTCAGAACTGCACAGTGAGAAGCAGGTGACAAGGGAAAAAATTCACTGAGGGAATGAGAGCGAAATAATAAGCGGAGGTCAAACAAGAACAAAACCAAGAACTCCCCACCAAAATGACAGTTAGGGGGAGTGGCCGGGGTGAACTCTAACTAAATTAGTTGGAAAAAAGGATGCACATCTATGCGCATGTCAGTGAGGCAACTGCGGCATGACGTAACAAGGGTGCTAAGCGGAATGAGCGGAGAATCGGGATCGAAACGAAAACGCAGAGCAAAAAAAAAAAAGCGGCAGGCAACAACGGTAGCAAATTGACAGTTATTAAAATATATACAAGCGTGGTCGATTTTTATTTAGGGCCACGTCCAGGTTGGCGGCCAGTGGTACTTCGCGATCATGCCTGCGCAATCTGATCGAAAAACAAGGGCGTCCGAAAACGGTTAGCGAGTCAACGGTCGGTAGGTGTTGACATAGTCATAGGCGGCTAGCTTTGATGGGAAAACCGTAATTAGTAACTTAAACTAACTACATCTCTGACAGTGGTGCTTGTTAGATTGGATAGGACAGCGATATATCCATAATTCGCCGTCTCAGTTACAGTTCACTGTTGCATTCACTTTAGCTGATGTCTGGAACTCCCGCAGGTTGCGAGCACCTATTCCAGCGTTTCATGAGCCAACATATGCGCGTTATAAATTAATTATGTTAATTAAATTATGTTTTGAAAATAAATTAAAGTAAACTAGCAAACATTTTTTTTTTCCTGTTGCTTTGTGCCTTGTACCCATGAGTCGTGCGGCCCGCCAAACTGTGGACCCTGAGGATTTATAGACAGGCCTTCTTCCAACTGAGGCTCAGGATACTGTACCTACCCCTATTCAATGCGGGTATCTGGCACTAACAACAATTCAAGTAGTGGTGACGACGCTGGTGAAGATCAACTTTTGAATACTCAAGATAAGTGGCCAGTGAAGGGCGCAGCTGCAGATGGAGAAAGAAGAAATACTGAAATTGAAGGAAGCCAGTCAAATCCATTTACAAATAAAATAAATAACGAGGGAGAGGATCAAGATCAAGAGGAAGATTTAAATCAATTAGACCAAGAGCAAGACGCCAATTTAAATCAAGGACTCGCGGAAGAAGAAGAGAACCAGCCCGATGAAATGGGAGTCAAAGAAGGAGAACAAGGCAAATGGACACCCAGCTATGTGGTGGTAACCACGACGTACGTATTGCTGTGGTATCTTTTTTCAGTGTCGATTTCCGTATACAACAAATGGATGTTTGCACCAGATCATCTCAATTTCCGATTTCCGGTGTTTGCTACATGTTTCCATCAGGTGGTGCAGGCTGTGTTGGCAAGTTCATTATTATATATTTTCCCAACGCTGAGGCCTACCATGCCATTTAAGGACACTAGAGAGTACCTCAAGCGAGTGTTGCCATGCGCCGCGGCTTCATGCGGAGACATTGGTATGGGTAATGCATCATTCAGACTGGTGACGCTCAGTTTTTACACCATGGTGAAGAGCGCCAATTTAGGATTTGTGCTTTTTTTCAGCATTATCTTCCGATTGGAGCGGCCATCCTGGAGGATCTTTATCATTATCTTGGTGATGACAGTCGGCGTAGTTATGATGGTAGCCGGAGAAACTCAGTTTCAAGTATTAGGCTTCTTCCTAGTATTGGGAGCCAGTATGTCAAGTGGATTAAGATGGTCATTGACCCAGATACTTTTGAAAAAGAAATCGGAACCAACTACGTCTCCATTATATACCATCATGTGCCTTTCGCCGTTAATGGCAATTATGTTGTTTATTTTATCATGCATAATAGAGGGACTCGGAAATATATTTGGCGCCACTATTTGGAAAGAAGTAGGAGTTCCGAGAGGTATTCTATATTTAATATTTCCAGGAATGTTGGCGTTTTGTATGACATTAAGTGAATTCTTATTATTAAGCAGGACATCTGTGCTGACTTTGGCGATCATAGGAATCTGCAAGGAAGTAGTGACCATTGCAGTCGGATGTATATTTTTCGGAGATATGCTTACGACTCTAAATGCTACAGGAGTAGTAGTCACTACATGCTGTATTTTGGCATATAACTATGATCGATGGAGCAGGGCTAATCGTGCAACCTCCTATGAGTTCCAGCCCATAGAACAAGACCATGAAGATTAACTGATATAATCTGATGGAAAAGCAAACCGAAAGGAGAGGTTTAAAAAAATAATATAATGGCCGCACAGCTAAGGACTGCAAGCGATGTCAGTAATGACAAGAACTGGAAGCGTCACCATCAGCCATCTTCTTCTTCTACTAACCTAACTAGCGTATTAATAAAACTAGAAGGACAATGAATAAGAATGAATATTAGACTAAAGTAAAACTATGATAGAAATGAATGGAAAATGAAAATCCTTTTAAGCACTTGAACATTATCATAATATCCTCTTATACATTTACTCTTCATCAGCCAAAAGCTTTTCACGCTTCTCGACAAGTCTTTGCTGTCTTCTTTCTCTGGCAGCACGGTTGCGCAAACGACGAGCCTCAGCCTCGTCCTTGAGGGCCTTCTCACGAACGGCTTGAGCCTTAGCCTTAATAACATGTTCAATAATTTGACGCTTGTGCTTGAAGGCATTACCCTTTGAAAGTCTGTAAAGTTCGTGATACAAATGTTTGTCAATCTTTCCAGCATCTCTGTACTTAACCAAAAGACGACGCAAAACTCTCAAACGTCTCATCCAAAGAACTTGAGAGGGCATTCTGGCGTCGGCGGTACCCTTTCTCTTACCGTAACCCATGTGTCTTCCAGCACGTTTAGCTTCAAGGTGAGCTCTAGCTCTGGCTCTAGAGTGACCAGTAGTTGGCTTAGCAATGATCAAACCATTAGAAATCAACTTGCGAACAGCTTGACGAGAGTTGGCATTTCCAATCTCAGTGGAGTCGTTAGGATCAAGCCAGATCTTTCTCTTACCAACGCCCAACACGTCGGCGGCGAGTCTTTTTTGGAGACGGAGGTTGGCCATTATTCAAGTGAGATGCGACGAAGGGTTTGAAACGGGAATTGGGATATAGCAAGAAAAGAGGGACGGAAAACTCGTCACAATCCTTCCCAATTCGGAAAGAAGCCTAGGCGTAAATCCAAGACCAAGGATAGTATACCATAAGGGCGGCCCCTGACAACCAACTCTATTTTATTGTGCGCCCTAACCTGACAGTTAATAGTATTGGGTATTTTGTAAACAAGCTGTAGGCCAACGGCGGACCATGGGCGCGTATGTTAGCCTGAGGGAAATGGACGAAAAATCAAGTCACGGAAAATTGAGTCTTATTAAAAGACTATGTATCTATTTGCTGTATCTACGGAGCGCTCTTGGACGTCCAATTATTTAGTTGGCCGCTGCAAGATAAAGTCCTTTGCAAATGCTTTTATCGCAAATCTAGCTGATCTTTATTCCTGATTGTAATTAAACTAGTGATAAAAGGGATGTCAAAATTTAGTAAGGTTGCTTTGCAAACGATACACAATTTCACAAAGAATCTTGACATGTTGATTCAACCTTGGTCAAACAATTCCAGCATGTCCCGTTTTAGGCCTGAACCTAACCCTTATCAGGAAAATAAAATTTCAAGGCGAGAAGATCTTGCCAACTAGGCGACCATAGATACTGAAAAAAGATGGGTAAATCTGTTCGAGCAAAATCCAAGGTGCGGTTTAGAAATATCCGCAGAGATACCATATATGCTTCAGTAGAACAAGCAAGATTAGAGAGGCTATCGGAAAAGCTTGGAGCTAAGAAGAAGGAGGATGAAATGGAAGTCACGGAAGAGACTAATCATTCAGGTGATGCAGGCGCTGAAGCGGACAAAACACAAAAGCTGACAGACGATGTTCCTGCACCGAAGAATAAAAAGAAGAAATTGAGTACGTTCCAAAGACGAAAGTTGGCGAAGCGGAAGAAGTTGTTGAGTTTGTAAAAAGAGAAGACGAAAAGCCAAGACACTCACTAACTGATATGAATAAATTCACTTTCATAGAATACAATATAATTTCTTATTTACTCAACATTATCCTACCGATTATAGACATTACTTGCCGACACCTCCATCTCCAATCGCCGTTTTTCTGCTATGCATACAAATTAAGTTATCTCCTTTGCATCTTCATAAAGATGCTCTTGAATCCATTGCACAGTGAAGGCACGTCAGCGTACCTATTTTTCATCAATTCGAATCCATTAGGGATGATCCGAATGTGCCAAATCCCGACTGGCGCAGATCTGCTTGTTTTGAAGCATAACAAGAAGTTTCCGGGGCGTTTGTGATCGAAACAAAACGCATAAACTGCCCTGGCAGCACTGGCTTCCGTAAAAGCGGTCAACCAGCTTTCAGCCTCTGCTCTACCACCGGCACGGAATTTATCACATGCAATCATTTCATCAATTTTACGAGCCATCGCTTGAACGTGGCGAGCAATTAACTCATCCAAATCGCTATACCGCTGGCCATCCACGACTAATGTGGTGGCAGCCAAACCAAATGGGCCACTTCGCGAATGAATTTCCACCACATCCAAATGCTGGAAAAGAGTATCTGCGACCTTCCAGGTCACAGCAATATGATCCTGACCTCGAGATGAAGGCCGGATGACCAGGTCACCTCGTTGAAGCGGCGCAAGATATTCCTCAGCTTGGCGCGAATTGAAAAGTCGGAATAGAGGATGTCGAATAATCCGCGCAGCCTTCTTGTCACTGGCTACCGCCGCGGCCAATCGATCGGCCTCCTCGGCAGCACTATTCCACAAATTGGCGTCTCGCGGCTTCCGGGTCTTGGAAGCTTTAGCAGAAGCATCCATTATCGCGCGTTCGCGGCATGACAGTTCCGCAGTAAACTTGGCATAATTAATTTCCAACACTACGGCTTCAACAGTTTGCCCAAACGTGAACAAAGAAGACGGCCTGCTGAGATCGGTACGGTCAGTCATATTGGAACTGCTGATAAATCCATCAACTCCGCAGGCAAGACGAACATTAATAACCCTATCAGTGACTCGACGAACTGATGCGGGGACTATACTGTCCGCATGAAGGGTTGAAGGAGTTTCTCCTGTCAACATTGTAAAAATTTCTTCAGGAGTCAAAACATGCAAAGCATTCCGTCGCTCGGAATACGGGGCTAATAATTCTTGTCGAATAGACTTGAGGGTAAACCGCTTCTTGTGACCGAAGTTTCGTTCCAATTCATCAGCATATTGTTCCAACACCAAATCGTTTACTTTCTCAGCGCCCTCATTGAATAATTGGTTAATCACGGCGCTCTCATCTTGAGCTAAATCTTCTTCGTCCAAGTCCAAAGCGTCGGCAGCCATTTTACGCGCTAGAGCATAATCTTCTGGATGTACACGGGTCGAATCTAAAGGTTCCGTCTCTTTGTCTTCCTTACCAGCAGCAGAGGTCAACGAAGAACTGCTTTCAAGAGGGATCTTAATAAATGCAGCACAGTTGATGAAAATAGCTCTTCCTAAAATGCTACCTGTAATTAGTTCTGCACGATTTGCAAGAGTACCTTGCAAACTTAGTTGAATAGCTTGCAACATTCCCTGGGATTTACGAGGACCCAATCCGCAAATGTAGGGAACTAAAGTCGCGAGATAAGAATCTCGAATCGCCTCGTTGACATCGACACCTACCAAATTAACCGAATCCACAAAGCAGCTTTGAATGGCATACTGCAAAGTCTCCGCGGGAAGCAAATACTGCAGATCATGAATATGAAGAGAACATACCTCCTTCGGACCAAGTGCTGCATATTCCATCAGAGGGCTCTGCAAATATCGGGCCAATGCTATGCAGTACCTACCAAGAGGCGCCTGTTCAGGGAATTCCTCCGCACCCTTAGCATTCTGATATAAACGGGCCACTTCGTCATTAACCCATACAAGAGGCAACTTGCCTTTCTCCTTTCCATCCTCGCTCTCCACTTGCAGATTTTCTGACTCAACCAAATTCTCCAATATACTGAAAAGCCGGGAAGAGGCTACCGTAAAGCCTGCAATGCCAATAACATCGGGAGATCTGTTACGAATCATTTCCACTAATTTTTCTTTGAAGTCCGGGGCTGCAGGGTCACCTAATTTCAAAACTTCCTTGGGTTGACCGTCGTCATCCACAAAACAAGCAAGGATAGCATCTTGGCCAAATTGACAGTTTCCTCCTGAGATTGCCAATACTCGAGGAAGAGTACCAGGACTGAAACCTAAAGGAACAAATGGCGCTTGATCCAGTTTGGCTGCGAAGCTTGCTCGGACCAGTCCAGAAATTTGATCTACACAATCTTGGCGAATAGTCTCTTTAAGCGACTGCGCCATAAGTTTGTCCAACTTGGCTAACGCCTGTTTCAATACTGAACGTCGAAGATTATTCCATGCAGCTGCGGTGTCAGATACATTGTCCGAGGCAAACAACCTATATATAGATTCAAAGAAATCTCCAATTCCGCTTTCACTACCGGACACTGAGAGCTTGGCTTCCAGTATACCCTCTGCTTCGGCCAATAACATACGTAAATACATGTCGGGAGATCGTTTGAAATCCGATGGAGTCCGGTTGATAGCGTACTTTAAATCGGCATACGGACCGGTGTCGCTAATTTTCTTTCTTCCCTTATCACTCAAGACCACATTAATTTTGCCCTGCCTAGAATACCTGTCACGAAGAGTGCGGCGAACATTGGGATCATAAAAGATTTCCTCCACAAACATTGCTTGAGCATCCATTAGCATGGCGTTAATTCGCTGCTGTATTTTATCTGAGCGGCCAGTTTCATTATTACTCTCATCATCAACAGTAACGGCTTTTCCTTCTTCGGTCTCCTCAACATACTTTTTAGCGAGTTCCTCAGGAGCTTCGCGAGGATCTTCACTAAAATGGAATCTTTGGTATTCTTTCATGTTTTCGCCCAACTCATGAGCCTTAAGACCGAAATCCTTAACTAAATTATAAGTAATCGAATTCCTGATCCGTTCAAATCGGGCGAATCTGGAGTGCCGCTTAATTGGTTTCTTTGGCTCATTGTCTCCAAGACCTGCTGTAGTATTATCACCTCCGTTATTTTCGTTCTCGTCTGACCCATCACCACTGAGCCCGTTTAAGTTGTTAGAATTGGCCATGGTGTTACTTGCATTCGCTGCCGCTCTCGAGTTAATTTCGCGCAACTGCGAAGAATATCTGAACTGCACATATTCCAATAAATCCGTCCAATCTGCTAACGTTTTTGCAGATCTCCTGGCCTCATTATAAATAGCATCGTATTCTCCGAGATCAGCCATTAATTTTTCAACGGCTCTTTGTTTCTCCACAACCCCTCTAAATTCAATGTCCCATTGAACAATACGCCAGAGGTCATCCAATGACAGATCAGACAGATAGTCTCGACGATGGTGCCATATGAACGGGACTTCTAAGTTGTCTCTCGAAACCAGCTCCAAAACTTTCCGAACGGCTAGAGGAGTCTGGTCCCCAAGATCACGAACTCCTCGCCATGTCGACAATTTGCTTGTCACAAAGTCGACTTCGGCAGAAAATTCAACGTCGGTTAAAACATATTTCCCTTTGAGACCTGCTCGCAGTTCTTGGTATCTTTCAGGAACATCAATACTGCGAATGACATTGTCCTCTTCAGTAAGCAACCGAGCAGCCAGTTCACTAGGTTCGAACACATCCTTCAAATCCAACGCACTCTTCTTCTCTTCTTCGGCCTCATCAAACTCGTTTTCTTCAGCTAGCGCCCAGTCATAATCTTCACCATCTCCGAAGATTTCCAACACCTCTCCAAGCTTGTCTTCGTCAATACCTGTCAGCTGACTGGACATCGCAGCAGCCCGTGAAGGATGATGGCGTATGGTGGTTCTAGTTTCGCGATCTTCTTCGTCCTCAAACTCATCTTCTTCAATAAAATCATCGAATTCTCGAGAAACTGCGCCTACTCTACCAGCTCCTGGACGCCGACCGGAAATTTCTGCAGAAATATCACCCGCTTCTTCGTCAAGTATATTCTCGCCACCGGCCTCATCTTCGTCAGAAAACATCTCAGTGAGCCCATGCCGTTCCTCCGATCCTGCGCGTTTCAGTCGCTTGAATTGTTTCTAGTTAGTTAGCAAAAAAAAAAAAAAAAGGTGCCGTTAAATAAACCGCAATGAGATACTTACATCCCGGGCCATCCCCGTGTTTTCCATCAATAAATCCAGATCATCTTGCTCAACTTCTTCATCGCTGTGCCTTTCTTCACTATGATGTCTCTTACGTGCGCGTTTGTGTTTCTTACGCCTACCAATAGTCTCATTATCACTATCTTCCTGCTTCGGTTGTTCCTCTTCCTCTTCGCCCTCCTCTTCTTCTTCGTCGTCCACGATAAATCCTTGGCGAACCTTCGCCATCTCTTCTTCGTCGTCCTCTTCTTCCTCCTCAGACGAGTCAAGGTCTCGCGAGCCAGGAGCGAATCCGGTTAGTTCTTCACCACTTCCTTCCTCTTCCTCATCTCCTCCATCATTAACAGCATGTCGCGCCGAGGTCACAATGTCTTTTTCTTCGTCGCTGGACATGAAGACTAAACACACCAGACCAGTTTGTCGGTTTGCAGAAGGTTAAATGCGAGTTAAGGTTAGAAATTTAAACACTACGCGGCAGTAAGGGATCGAGGGCTATCGGAGAATAAAAAACATCATTATCTATGTATGTATGTATGTATGCACTATCCGTACTGACCAGCCAGCTCTCGCAGATCGCTTGATAGCTAACGTATATTATGACCTATTCTGGTGAATATCGTTATGCCACCTTCAAAGTCGTCCTGGGCCTATGCACGATAAAGTTGATCTTCAAATTACGTAATACGGCTTACGTAAGAACTCGTACCACCGAATCGAGGATATAATCACACACAGTATATAGCGTTACTATTGTGTTTCGTACTCTAGAAAGTGGGAACACCGGACAACCTTGAAGCAATTCGGATTGAGGTACGAACAACTGCGGTTTGTTGTCCACCTGTTTTACCAGCCAATAATTCAATGTCCAGTTTAAAAAGCTTATATGCTGGCCAGTGGGGGTGCACATTGGTGGTGGTGAGACCGAGGTACGCGCGTACCAGTAGACACAAAAGTGGATTAGTGCTCACGGCTGGGATTCCAATGTCTTCAATCACCGCTGGATCACCACCGCGGGCCGCAATGTGGCACAGCGTTCGTGAGTTCAGCGCGAGCGCGTCAACAAATCATAGAGAGCAGAGTAATGGGCCAAAGGAGGATTCCTCAGCAGCTTCGTTGCCCACGCATGCAGAGCATACAAACCCTTCTGGTACATCTGTATCCAGGCCCACATCGACATCTATAAAAACGAGTCATGCACATGCACCGACAGATATGGCTGTAAACGCACACAGTCATTCTCATAACCATTCTCATAGTCATTCGCATGCCCACCATGAGCATCCGCTGCTAATCGAAAAAGGTGGACTCAGGAACCCTGCTATTCGCATTACGTGGGTTGGGCTGCTTACTAACGTAGGTATGGCTGCAGGCAAAGGTGCGGGTGGAATTATGTTTCATTCACCTGCACTCGTAGCCGATAGTGTGCATGCGCTCTCCGACTTGATTTCGGATTTCTTGACCTTGGCAACCGTGTCGATTGGATCGCGTCCGGCTAGTTTGCGGTTTCCTAATGGATTGGGGAAGGTCGAAACTTTGGGGTCACTTGGAGTGTCTGCGCTGCTAATTATGGCAGGAGCTAGTATGGCATATGGAGGGCTGGTGGCTGCTATTACTTCATCAGGAATCTTAGACATGGTAGGGCCGACAATGCATGATATTTTGGCATGGATAGCTAGTCAAAATGTCCATGGACATAGTCATAGTCATGTACATGTTGGAAGTGGAGAAGGTCATACTCATGCTCATATCGCTGATCAGGGAAGTGCTGCGGCCATTGCCGCTGCCTCAGTGGTAATCAAGGAATGGCTATACCATGCTACTATGAAGGTTGCACGAAAAACTGGATCGACTGTTTTAGTTGCTAACGCATGGCATCATCGTGTTGATAGCTTAGTATCAGCGGTTGCCTTAGTAACGATATCAGGCGGATACTTCTGGAATGTTTCATGGTTGGATCCTGTAGGTGCGGTTATTGTTTCCGGACTGGTGGCACGTGCTGGTTGGGATACGTCGAAATCTGCCCTCCGAGAGTTGGTTGACGAAGCTGTAATAGATCAGGCAGAGCACCAACAGAAGCTGGATTTGGCTGTCTCTGCACTAAATAAAGTGAGTGAGGTTGATCAAGCCACACTAGTCGGTAGCACAGGAGCAGCCAGTGGCGGCACAAGCCAGACTGAGCTCCCGACTTTCTGCGTAGACAACGTATGCGTAACTCCATCCGGACCAAACTACGTGATGACGGTGATGTTGGCTGGCAAAAATCGGTCGGCTGATCAGCTGAGCTTGGGACAGTTTGAGCGTACAGCAGATATGCTCCGAGACGAGTTGTTGGCTATGGACAGTAAGCTTAAGCGAGTCATTGTGACGTTAAAGGGATTAGATTCGGCATTGAAATGATATTAGACAACATTAGAATGTATATCCACGTATGGCAAAGGTTCAGTATTGCAGCTTCTATTCAAGCTTATGCACACATAGAAGGAAACAAACACAGGAACAAAATATACCGATACACTTATATATATATATATATATATACATACATGGTTCAAGCGCGTATGAGCTAATTCTAGAACTGTTAACATTATTTTATTATGAATACATGACAAACATTAAGAAAAACGACGTCTAAGCATCCTTGTAACCTTCCTTTTGGGCATGCTCGTAGATCCAGTCGTTAAGACCTTTTCTGTTTCTATAAATCTCGATAGCATAGAACTGCATACGAGGAACGAACATTGTATTCTCTTCGGTATATTCGCCGTTGGAGTCTATTCTCATAATGGTTCCGAAATTGAAATCATCCACAGATTTTTCGTAAGCGTTCATGAACTTTCTCCATCGCTCCTTGCCCTCTTTAGATTTCATACGAGCTTCATCAACTTTTTCAGCAAATTTAGGATCCTCGAACTCCGGAAAATCTTTGAGTAAATGATCGTAAATTTCGTCGTCCAGTCTTGTCAATTTCAGACCTGACCCTTTATTTTTTTCGAGTAAATGCCAGTACACCTGCATGTGCATGACGGCCTTGACGGCAAATTGCTTTTCGATATCTTCGAGGTTATCGGCTGTCTCGGGGTTAAATGTATTTAATGACATGTTTGATTATTTGCACTGTTGAATTAATTAATTGATGTGAATGAAAATTGAAATGTCCCAACCCGAATAAGTGCTTAACTTAGTTTGGGCTTGACAGATAGGTGCGACTTATATACAAATTGGGCAATATAATCTGGAAGTTTTGAGAAGCATCTAGAATGACGAGGCTTTTTTGCCTCGCTAATTGACATCTTATAGGCTAAACGTCTGATGTTGTTGGCATGCATGATTTCGTTGCATGCGGACCAGTCATTATGATTGAGCAGAGCGAAGGATGGTTCTACGTTTATTCCTCAATATAAAGACAAAACCTTAATTAGTTAAAGACTGAAAGGGAGGCAAGAGTCCTGTTCACAGACCGCTCGATATCCAGATAACCGGGTCATATAGTACTTAAAAATAGAAAGCGAGCCAAACTACATAAAAGCCGACAAACAGAAGCCTATCGTCGAAGTTAAAAGCACAACATTGTCCTGAAACTAGGAGTATGTAGGATTAGAAATGTCACATACGCAAAGGTACGCAGAAATAAGAAAAATTAAGTAGTTCAAATTCCTCTTAATGGAAAAAAGCTTCTGCCATGATAGCTTGTTTATTTATGCTCATGTATGGTCAGTCATGCATGTCCATGCAAGGATAAGATTAAATTATCTAAACCCTATCTGGCGAACAACGAGAAAAAAAAAAAAAAAAAAAAAAAAAAAAAAAAAAGTCAGATAAAGTTCTTCACTTAGAGAATCTCTGGCTAACAAAACTAATCATGGCGCCGCCAAAATTTCGGCCCTTTACTCCTGAGACCGTGGCGTTCGCGCCAGCGTTTGATCCTACGAAGACGTTTTCACCTTCATCAGGATTCAACACTCCTAATGTTTCATCACCGTACCAGTCAGGCTATTCTACACCTCTGAATAACAATAATGCAAGTGGAACTTCTACGCCGGGCATTTTATCCCATACCGGATCTACTACGTCACTATCCTCCCTTGCCTCTGTATTAAAGGAAATCGAACAGACTCCCGTGTCTGAATACTTTGAAACCATCCGAAATGCTACGGTTCCTGCCGAAGTAAGAAGTGCTGTATCGGGATTGGTCGAAAAACTTGAAGAGTTGGGAGGAGTCAAACTTGTGGATGAATATAATCTGGGCGTTCAAATTGCAGCTTTCTCCAAATCAAAGAGTTCTGCTCTAATCCGCGAAAGCGCATTGATGATTGTCTCTGCGTTGGCCCGGAAATTTTCCCACGACGCAGAACCCTATTTGCTGAACTTTTTAAACATTCCATTAGATTTGTTGGCAGACAAAGATAACGCAGTAAAGCGGGCCGCACAATCATGTCTGGACAGCGTTATTGGTACATATTCTACGGAAGGACGAAGTCAGATCATGGCCAAGATATTGCTGTACATCTCTCTCGGATCCTCAAAGTGGCAAGGTAAGTTGGCCGCATTGAAAATTATTGATGCATTGGCAAACAACTTGCCAGCAGAATATATCGATTCCCAGTTTGTTACTGCTATTCCAGCTCTCACTTCTGCAGTCCACGAAGTTAAGCCAGAGGTTTCCAAAGCGGCCACTCGAACATTGACCGATTTTGCATCAAAATTGGATAATCAAGACGTTGTATCTCGGCTTCCAGTTATTATTGAGGCGCTTTCGGATCCTCGAAATGTGCCAGCATGCATTAAGACATTGTCCCACGTGACATTTGTTGCCGAAGTAAGAGCGCCAGCGTTAGCAGTCCTGGTGCCGATTCTTACTCGTGCGCTTAACATTAACTCCTCAGAATCATTGCGTCAAGCGGTAATTGTGGTCGAGAATCTTACCCGTTTAGTCCACCGACCGGAGGAGGTCCGTGGATTCATTCCTGAACTTATGCCTGGAATTAAAAAAGTAGTCGATGGTGCATCCTTACCTGAAGTTAGAGACTTAGCTACTAAGGCTTTGGCCGTATTGGAAAGTGCAGAAAATGATACTGCGGCAAAGGAACAGCTTACTACAGAAGATATTTTGAAGGAGGTGCAAAACCAGGCACCCGAACAGACTCCTCCCGAAATTGAGGTCGCATACTATGCTAAATTGGCAACATTAACTGCGCACGCGAGAGAGTTTGACAAAACGCTTGCATACTTAGTGAAATTGACCCAGGATCAAGAAAAGGCGCAGATTTGCCTTACCAATGTTAAAAATCATTTCTCAGATAGTCGAGAGGATGATTTATCAGAAGGAATTCCTATTGTTAATGCCGAATTTTCATTAGCCTATGGTGGACGGATGTTGCTTAACAAGACGGTACTTAAATTGTATAAAGGACGCCGTTACGGATTGTGTGGTCACAACGGAGCCGGTAAATCTACATTGATGCGATCTATTGCTGAAGGAAAACTTGAGGGATTCCCCGATAAGTCGGAATTGAGGACATGTTTCGTAGAACACAAACTGCAGGGAGAAGAAGGGGATATGGACATTGTCTCGTTTATCGGTAGTGATCCTGAACTTAGCCACGTACCTCGAGAGGAAATCGCTTCGGCCTTAGAACAAGTAGGATTTGACGAAAAAAGACGCGCTCAAAATGTTGGAGCATTGTCTGGAGGTTGGAAGATGAAACTGGAATTGGCACGCGCCATGCTGATGAAGGCTGATATCTTGCTATTGGACGAACCCACAAATCATCTCGACGTGAGTAATGTCAAATGGCTAGAAGACTATTTAAATGAGCATACAGAGATTACCAGTCTTATTGTGTCACACGACTCAGGGTTCCTTGATGCAGTATGCACGGACATTATCAATTATGAAAGCAAGAAGCTGGTCTATTATAAGGGAAATTTGTCGGCATTTGTCGAGGCATATCCTGCTGGAAAGTCATATTACACACTTACTGACTCTAACGTAAAAATGGCTTTCCCTCCGCCTGGTATTCTTACCGGGGTAAAATCCAACACTCGAAGTGTAGCACGAATGACCGATGTAAGTTTTGCATATCCGGGAGCTGCTGCGCCATCGTTGTCGGATGTATCATGCTCATTGTCACTTTCGTCACGTGTCGCAATTTTAGGTCCCAATGGAGCAGGAAAGTCGACGCTGATCAAACTGCTCACCGGTGAACTTGTTCCTACTACCGGAACAGTGGAAAAACACCCGAACCTCCGAATTGGATATATTGCACAGCACGCTTTACAGCATGTAGAATTGCACAAGGAGAAGACCCCAAACCAGTATCTGCAATGGAGATATATGCACGGAGACGACCGAGAGGTCCACTTGAAGAAGTCTCGACAGATGTCAGACGAAGAAAAGCAAATTATGGCTACTCCTATCGATATCGGAGATGGAAGAGGTCCTAGAAAAGTTGACGCGATTATTGGACGCCAGAAATTGAAGAAGAGTTTCCAGTATGAAATCAAATGGGTTGGTTCGTTGCCAAAGTTCAATTCGTTTATTCCTCGGGAAAAGTTGTTGGAACTTGGATTTGGCAAATTGGTGCAAACATTTGATGACCACGAGGCTTCGCGGGAAGGATTGGGATATCGAGAGCTATCACCGCCGGTGATTCGCAAGCATTTTGAAGACATCGGACTGGACGGAGACATTGCCGATCATACTCCGTTAGGATCATTGTCGGGTGGGCAATTGGTTAAGGTTGTTATTGCCGGAGCTATGTGGAACAATCCGCACTTGCTTGTGCTCGACGAGCCAACCAACTACTTAGATAGAGACTCTTTGGGAGGATTGGCCGTGGCTATTCGAGATTGGAGCGGAGGTGTTATTATGATTTCGCACAACGACGAGTTTGTTGGAGCACTATGCCCTGAACAATGGATCATCAATGATGGAAAGATGGTTCAGAAAGGCAAAGCCGCGGTAGCGTCTGATAGATTCGAGGACGGCAAAAAGGATGACGATTCTCCAGCGAACATCAAGGTGAGAAAGAAGAAGAAGAAGCTTACCCGGAATGAATTGAAGGAAAGAGAAGTAAGAAGGCGCCAAAGATACTTGGAATGGTTGAACACTCCCAAGGGTACGCCGCGGCCACCGGACACCGATGACGAAGAGGAGTAGATAAGAAAGCTTCGGAAAACTTTTAAGATAGACTACACAAATATTAGAGATAGACATAGAATAGACTTAATTTATTTAATATTTAGCAGTTGTAACAGTCGGTAGTAGTTTTTTCTTGTGTTGTTTTAGGAATATTCCTTGTCAACAGGAGCTTGAAAGATTTCCTTATCTTCCTCGGTGCCACCTAAAGCCTTATATAGCCCGCCGTAAGGGTAATCTCGCTTAATTGCTGGTCGCTCAGGATACATGAAATAGTACATGAATCCGAAGAAAGACACCACACCAGCTCCAAAGATTAGATTGTACTTAACAGCTGTATAATCAGAGACTATGTCGAATCTATCGGGAGACCAGCCATCGAGTAAATCGTAGTATTGATGCAAAGGTTCGTTGAATTCTCTTTTGTTTTGTTTGTCGAACCATGGCTTGATTGGGCTTCTGTACTGAGTATATTCAACCGGGACATCAGGATAGTCGCCAATCATTCTGTCTTCACCTTTAACATTAAGACCAAGACCGTTTCCATTAGAAGTTGTAGCTGCGGAGCGGGTCATCATTCGAGGGCCTAGAGCCCTTACAGATGATGGAAGTCTTTTAAACATTACTATGACTTTAAGATTTCCAATGCTTCTTATTGGAGCACCAGGAAGTTGAAGCTAAAATCGTGCCAGGGGAGGGTTAGGGTCCAACCAATGTAGGCCCTTTTATTAAGGACACAAGGAAGGGGGCAAAAAAGGGAGAGGAAAAAAAATGGGTGATGGAAGTTAGAAATTGGATTTGTGAGGCGCTGCCAACTATTAACACTCCATACAACACAAGAAACGCACCAAGTTTGGGCCGTATCAGGGGAAAAAGAGGCGATAACCCGCGGAAATTTCGTATGGGCAAACAACGGATAGCAAAGATTCTAGTGGTGAAAAAAGCATTGCAAACGGATTAAATTTCGTTGTTCAACGGTCGGATTAATGGCGCCAGCAAGAACGAGAGGAGGGAGGCAAGGTAAGTACTTGAAGGCAAAACGGAAATAAATGTGAAACTAACAAGTAGATGTGGAGGAGGGACACCCTAGGAAGCGGGCGAAATTGAAAAAGGTATCGCCGATTGAAGAAGTTCAAGAAAGCTTGAAAGATATCAGTGACCGTCATGACGATAAAGTGCGACTCCTGTTCCATTTAGAGAATTTTGTTTCCCTGGTGAATTACGATCCCAAGGTTGCGAAAAAAGACCACAGTAATGTATTTGAAGAATACCGCCAATTGCACGACCTTTGGGGGAAAGCGGCTGCCGACACGGGTAAACGAGGGAGACACACTCGACGACAGTTACGTGCTATGGCAGGTAATCAAAGCAATGAAGCGAGTGATAGGGGTGTTAGCGAAACCATGGCCTCCACAGACGTCAAGAATCCAAACCATCTGAAATCTAGCAAGCCAGCTGGTAGTGCTACTGTTAAATCGAGCGAACCTATGACAACGAATGGGACAAATAAACGCGGTAGTAAGAGTGCATCTACGACGCGTATTCGAGCAGGACGTGGAACAATTCGCGAAAACCGACGTACAAAGTCTGGTGACAAAAGGGGACGTGCTGAATCTTTTTCTGAAGTTGAAGGGAACGCAGCCGAGGATGTCGAAGACTTGGAAGCTTTTGAGACCTACTTGGATGATGACAATGATAGCGATTTGAACGGGCTTCGTGATGAGATGTCTTTGATTAAAGACGACGAAACCGCTCGTTCGAATGGAAAATTGGCTCATCATGGTATTAAAAAGCTTCGATTAAAATTCGAGCTACCAAAGCCTGTGGTATTTAATCCGTATCATGTCGTTAGATCCGAACATGGGGGCAATCTGCAGGAATACTTGAGCTCATTTGTTTCATTGGATGATGACATGAATTTGGAGGAACGAGAAGCCTATGTCTCTGAACAGAGGGTGATCCGGCAGACGATCCAAGAGGCCCGCGAATCAGGGCTTCTTGAAGAGCTTGAAGAACGATCACATACAATCGATAGGTTTGTCGACCCCGATAGAGAGAGGAAAACACATCAGGATTATTTAATATCACACGCGGTGAACTTTGCCAAGCTTATGATGGAAGAGCGAAAATCGCATATTTCTCGAGCGCGCAAAATAGCTACCATGATTGATTTTCATTTCAAAAGACTCTCAACTGCTGATGAACGAGAGCAGAAACAGATTGAACGCAATTTGCGGCAGCTGGCCCGCAAGACTGCGCAAGATGTTTTAAAGAGATGGAAATTGGCCGAAAAGGTAGTAATTCAGCGGCGCAAACTGCAGCACGAGGCAGAAATGAGGGAACACGGCAAACAGCATTTAAGCCAAATTTTGGAACATTCTGCGCAATTATTGGAAGCCCGACTAGAGGATAGCGGGAGTGAATCGGATTCAGAAAGCGGCGGTGGTACGATGTCTGATTCTGATGATGAATTGTCCGAAACATCCGCCTCTGAAAATGAGAATGAAGAAGATGATCAGGATGACGACAAATTGACGGTCGAACAGCTGCGGCGGAAGTACGCGAAACTGGATGATCTTGAAGAGGAGGTGGAATCGGAGGAACAGGAGGAAGGTGAAGGAACAGGAGACGAGGAAGAAGAATTAGAAAAGCCAAGCGAAGAAGCCCTGAAGTTATACCAAGAAATTGAAGACTCTGGTGATGAGGACAGCGACGATAGTATGTCACTGGAAAGCGAGGGCGAAAGCGAAGCAAGTGATGAAGATGAAGGAGGAGGCTCCGTATCTTTAGCTGAACTTTATGGTGGAATCATGGAAGAAGCCGAAGAGGAAAAAGAGAAAGAAGATGAGCAATCCAAGATAGAGGAGGTTTTAAATGGCAGATTAGATGTCAGTGCGGAAGACAAAAAAGACTTTGAAATGGAGCCCGCCGGCCAAGAAGACGAGATTGAGCTTAAACAGCCCGAAGATGAAGTGAGCGAAGAAGAAATAGATAATCTGAACGATGAAATCGACGGGTCGTTGGAACGGGAGGATGGATCTAAACTGAAACATATTGAGACGCCTTTCCTTTTACGAGGTACTTTAAGAGAGTATCAGAGAGCTGGGCTAGATTGGCTGGCTGGGCTCTACAATACTCACACCAACGGAATATTGGCGGATGAGATGGGATTGGGTAAAACGATCCAAACTATTGCATTATTAGCTTACTTAGCATGCGAAAAGGAGGTTTGGGGTCCCCATCTAATCATTGTGCCTACCAGTGTCATGTTAAATTGGGAAATGGAATTTAAGCGATTCGCCCCGGGATTTAAAGTTTTAACGTACTACGGTAATCCACAGCAGCGCAAGGATAAACGGCGAGGATGGAACAAGCCCGACACTTGGCATGTCTGTATCACATCGTATCAATTAGTTATTCAAGATCAAGCAGCATTTAAACGAAAACGATGGCATTATATGATTTTGGACGAGGCTCATAATATTAAGAATTTTCGATCCCAGAGATGGCAGGCCCTGCTAAATTTTAACAGCGAAAGACGCTTGTTGCTCACTGGTACTCCATTGCAGAATAACCTGATAGAATTATGGTCTTTATTGTATTTTTTGATGCCCTCGCAAAACTTTGCTAGTCTCCAAGATTTTCAAGATTGGTTTGCTCGTCCGGTAGACAGACTCGTTGAAGAAGGAGGAGATACAGAGGACATTGAGACGCGGGATACCGTCTTGAAGCTGCATCAAGTATTGCGTCCGTATTTGTTGCGACGACTGAAGCGAGACGTAGAGAAACAAATGCCCGCAAAATATGAACATATTGTTTACTGTCGACTGTCCAAACGCCAACGATATTTATATGATGATTTTATGTCTCGCGCGCAAACTCGAGAGACCCTTGCTTCGGGTAATTTTTTGTCTATTATTAACTGTTTAATGCAACTGCGAAAAGTCTGTAATCATCCTGACTTGTTCGAAGTGCGACCAATTGTCACATCTCTAGCTATCGAAAAAAGTGTTCCTGGTCAATACGTTCCTATAGTTGAGCGCTTGGAGAGATTAGATTGTGGTTATGATGAACATTGGTCTGGCCGTGAAGATATATTAGATTTGGGTCTCTGTCGCGCAAATCCTATGAATAGTCGAGAATGGCTGGATGCATTGGAATTGAACGCAACACGAGAATTGTACAGTTTGGTTGAACAGGATATTGAGCCGGAGATTGAACCGAACTTCGCTAGTATTGAGGAGTACAGAAAGTATAGGGAATATACTCAGCGCAAGGAGAATCGGGAGAGGCTAATAAACCTTGTTCGACTCAATACGCAGCGACTATCAAAGGGACCAATGTATGGGTCAGAGTTAATTGAGAGACTTGAAAATATTGCCGGGCCTGGACGAAGGCCAACCAAAAATACACGTGGATTTGACTGGGATCGAATCAAGGCATTAGATCAAATCCAACTGTCGTATACTGAACGAGCACACCAAACCAAAGAGCTCGTGACTATTTATTCATGTGTGACTCCCAAAGTTGTGTATCTGGATATTCCAGAACTAACGCTAGGAAGAGTACCATACAATCGATTTAAATATCCTGTCGTAAATGACTCTGACATTGAGGAGATCAGGCAGCCTAAATTTGGACCCACAAAGAGATTTAGTTTAGTCGAATATCTCAAAGGAGATTGGGCGATGGAGAAGCCCAACACAAGTCAGGACGAGGCGTTATTGATAAAGCAAGACCAAACTTTTCACGAGTCTCAGACTCGGCTTTCAATTGCATTTCCGGATAAGAGATTACTGCAATATGATTGCGGTAAATTGCAAAGGTTAGCGATCCTTATGAGAGACTTGATTGACAATGGTCATCGTGCGCTAATTTTCACCCAGATGACTAAAGTTCTTGACGTTTTGGAACAATTCTTGAATATTCATGGATGGAGGTATTTGCGACTTGATGGAGCCACTAGGATTGAACAACGTCAAGTCTTGACAGAGAGGTTTAATCAGGATGAAAAGATTCCAGTTTTCATTTTATCAACTAGATCTGGAGGACTTGGAATTAATCTAACTGGAGCAGATACAGTAATCTTTTACGACAGTGATTGGAATCCTTCCATGGACAAGCAATGTCAGGACAGGTGTCACAGAATTGGACAGACACGAGATGTTCACATTTATCGATTTGTGAGCGAATACACTATCGAGTCCAATATCTTAAAGAAAGCCACTCAGAAACAGATTCTTGACAATGTAGTAATTCAAGAGGGGGATTTTACTACAGATTACTTCGAACGTCTTACAGTTAAAGATCTTGTTGGTGAAGTTGGAATTGAACGGCCACTAGCCGATTCCGAGTCACTACAAGGAGCTAACTTCACGAAAGTTTTAGGGATGGCTGAAGACGCTGATGACGTAGCCGCGGCAAAAGTAGCTATGAATGAGACCAATGTTGACCTTAATGATTTCTCAGAAAGAACGCCAGCCCCAGGAATGGGAGCCACGCCAACCAGAGAAGATGGAACGAGCACGCGAGAGACGTCTGTGGGACCTGCGGTTGATGGTAGAATGTCAAGTGAGCCAGTCGCTGAGCTAGACGAACGAGATATGGAGGTCGATGAGGAAAATGGGCCCCAAGACTACGAAGGAGAGGAGGAGGAGGCGGAAGAGCAGGACGAAATGGGCAGCATTGATGACTACATGATCCGATTTATTGAAGCAGGATATTTTAATTAATGATTATGATATAGCATATATATATATATATATATAATTTTTCATTTCTCATGAATTATTGCACTCTCTCTAAATAGACATACATGGCGGCACAACGGCACGCTAATTAGATAACCTGTTACATGAGGCTAAGGTTAAAAGTGATGTCATGAGACTCGGCTTGAATAAGGAAATAGGAACCGCACAGTGCACACCACTTGTCTTAGTCAATACAAGGTTGACCCATATCACGTGGTCACAGACGAGAGTAAACGAGGAATGACGGGCAAAATGCATGAGATCTATCAAATGTATTCAGAGTTGACGTCTTAGCAAGTCAAAAACTGCGGATAACAATATCTAGTATGGATCTACTTGAGTGAAAATTTTAAAAAAGGAAATTGACGTTGACAACTGCCAAGAGTTTAGTTGCTGCCAAAGTATTATTAATTTGCCGTATTGGGACAATGCTGACATCATAATTGCTACAACATCCGCAAACAAGGGCCCTATATGAATATAAAAGGCGGAGAAGTCAAGAAGAAGAAAAAAAAAGACAAGAGAGTAACAAGGATAAAATAAAAAATGACTGGACGAAAGCACGAACGTGATGAAGTGAGTAAATTGAAACAAACAATTGACAAGAAATAATGCATTAAGAAAAACTAACCAGATCAAAGTATTTTACAAGGGAAAATCGGATGATTTTGCAGTCTATGTGGATTCAATGGGAGACCTTGAGGATTATCGGAGAAATCCGGGCTCCCATGCACTTGTAGATTTGGTCAGCGTATTCAAAGTGTTCACAGCTAGGGCTCGAGGAAGTCAAAATATGGATGATGAAGCTAGTAGTGGACAACTAGCTAGTGAGTTCGGCACTGCTAATCAAGATGAGGTAATTGCGCGAATTCTGAAAGATGGAGAATGTCAAGGTGCCCATTATGAAGTTGCACCAGGAGATCGATTCACTTCAACTAATGATACTAAGGGAGCTCGAGGGGTTAGCACCGGAAGCGGACATCATTATCGTTAGAAGTAAAAGCCGGGGAATAACTTACAATGGTTAGTTCCGGAGAATATTTATTATAAAAAAGAAATTATCCTTTTTTTTTGCCGTCTCGCTTTTCTTTTTTTTAATGTATTTTTTAGATTATTTCTTCTTAAATTTTTTTTTGTCTCACATATGTTTTACATTTTCGGCTTAGACCTTCGATATGTTATTCTAGAACATCACATGTTGCATGACCGATCCATTCATGGAACGAATTTGATCAAACGGTTTTCTGCGGCTTTCACGGAACAGGAAAAGAACAATACCCCTCCATCGCGGGTTAGCGGCCCTTTTTTTTCCTTCCGACTTTTTTTAAGACACCCTAACCCATAGCGTGGATGCAGGACCAGCCTTGTTGTCGTTAGGTTAACTTGACTTTTAGAAAAGGTGTGAGCAGAAGAAAGAAGAAGGACAGTTGGAATCCAGCCACAAGAAAAAAAGAAGCGTGGAGGATAGGATAATTTTGGTGGCAGGGAAATTTGCAAAACAACAAAAGTGGTACGATTCAAGACATCACTATCTTCTTTTGGACTGGCATATTTTGTTGACAAGATAATCTCAATCAACACGACAAGTCAATCATCCGCCCGCTTTACCTGTCTTGGACTGTTTTCTTTTATTGTTAATCCTTTTTTAAAAAGCCTTTTTTTCTTTTCGCATAGTCTTTTTTTCTCTTTACTTGGTGGAGATTTGCTGGGCAAACAAACAAGGAATAATTATTGTTTCAGTTTGAGGAGCGGAAGTTGACGGCTGGACTCCGTTTGAAAGCAGATAACCGTTGACGATTTCTTTTTTTAAATTTTTTTTCTTTTTATTTTCTTTTATATCTGCATTATCTTTTTTTATATTTGGCAAAAAAACGTGAAATTATTTAATCTCCGTTACCTTGGATATTACTACTACTGCTGGTGCTGCTGCTGTCTACATGATAGATGATATCGATGCTCTGTACTGGGCAACTGGTGTAGTTGATGGAGCGGTAATTGAGAGTTCTGCTAACCGGCAGGAAAATATTAGTAGCAGTGGTGGTGGCCGTGATCTGATAAACCATTTGAACAGGACCGACAACCTCAGCAAACAATATGCAGAAAATGTTCGAACGCTTCTTTTAGATTTTGATCGAGTAATTACAATATCGAATCCTGCAACATTGGCCAAATATTTATTCGCATATGATGGAAAATTTTTGACGATATTTGTTGAATGCGACAGTGCTCAAGATGACATACTCCTGTTGATTGCGTCACAGCTGGTTCATTTGCCCGGAGCTTTTATTGTCTTAAATGACGATCGAAGTACCTGGGAAGACTTCGTACTGCTGGGGGCTGAGGTAGTTGTTCCCAGGAAATGCGCTGCAGAACAACTTTCTAACATCTCAAAATTAATGGTTGCTGCCAGGCAACTTGACAGCCAGCGCACTCAGCAGCTCCAGCTAAGCCTCGGACTTGCTAAGATCAATCACCAAGATTTCCAGCTCTCTAGATGCAACCGATTTAAGTACAGTAATTTGACTGCCCATCATCTTATTCCCAAATTATGGAATATCTATCGGTTTCAGGATTTGTCCAGTAAACGACTGGATGAGATTAAGCTGGATATCGAGAGCTGGGATTTTGATGCTCATAAATTCGATGCCGACGAACTGCTATTAGTCGCGTTTTACATTATAAAGAACGCACTGGAAATGAAGGAACTAACAGAATACAGAATCCGCGATGAGGACTTGATGTCATTTTTGTTACTCGTTCGAAACAAATATGACCTCAAGAATTCTTACCATAATTTTCGACATGCTGTGGATGTGTTGCAGGCAGTCAACTATTTTCTTATTGTTCAAGGGGTCCTACGGACTCGTAACTCAGAGACCTCGGCAGCTGCTCCGACAGGTTCTTCACGCCAAAAGAAGAACAAGTCCGATCTCAGTCCGCTTGATGGATTGATGATTCTGTTGGGCGCAATCGGCCATGATGTAGGACATCCAGGTGTGACGAATAACTTTTTAGTTAACTGTGGAGCGTCTTTAGCTAACACTTACAGCGATAGAAGTGTATTGGAAAATTACCATTTGGCGTCATTTTTAACTGTTTTAAAACATGCCTGGCCAAAGGTAATTGAATCGAATCGATCGAAGAAGTTGATTGCCGAAGCAATTCTTGCAACGGACATGGGATTACACTTTGATTATATGAAACGCGCAATTAGTAATCGTCAAGAGGAAAGTGACCCCGAAGAATTTAGTCTTTTGATGGCCTGTCTATTACTGAAATGTGCAGATGTCAGTAATGTTGCCCGGAGTATTGAGATTTCACGACAGTGGGCTTGGGACTTAGTTGAAGAGTTTGAAGACCTAGAAGATTTGGAGATAAGTCTGGGGTATAAGAGTTCACTGCCATCGTCGTCGCCAGGTGACGCAAGAGAGGAAAGCCTGATACGAGGCCAACGAGGATTTATTGAAACATTTGCACTGCCAATGTTTGGGACGGTTGCGCGTCTTATGCCAGATATGGAATTCGCAGTCAAACAGATTGAGGCCAATTTAAAGGAGTGGACAGGATGAAGACGAATTATGAGTTACGATGATATTTATTGCATGATAGAATTTATATACATATATATACATACATATATATATATACGTGATTGGTGTTTTCTGATATTATGTACTATGAGCAGAGTTATTCCGCCACATAGAATTTGATAATAGATGGTCAGTAGTAGGCTGGGTAGAACGCCGTGCCAGGCAACAGAAATAGCGACTAAAATAAACCAAATCTGACACCGTCTGACAACACGTTGAAAGTTAGCGCCGGCAAAAACTCATTATATTATATCCTCCGTTGTTGTTGGTTGATAGAGATCCACCAAAGTCTCAATTTATCTCCCCAAGTTGAGCCATTGTTACCAGCCGCCACTCTCCACGATCGGAAAGCTGTAAGCAATAGGGACCACAGACATCCTTGAGCAAAGGGAAGAAGCAATTGGTCACGGAGGGTAATGACGGCTATCCAGAACCACGAACCATTTGCGGGCGCGATTGCACGTCTGTAGGAAGACTCAAAACGAAGGTCTGGAATAGCATGTGGTCGTTTGGGCGCCATTATTCGCGCCGTTCGTATATATCTAATTAAAGCTAAGTTCTAGTTCGAGGCAGCAGCTGAAGCTCTGGTTTACACTTTAATACCTGAATAAAGTTACCTGCCCGTGAGGCACGCACTAAGTTGACCAGATAACTTTCAACCACAGTCTCATTGCATACCATTCGCCATGGAAGATGAAGGGCCAAAGGTGACGGTCCGGCACGTTGCCAAGGATGAAGTAGATTTTGTGTTATCAGACGTGGACTTATCGTTGGCTAACGCCGTCAGACGGGTCATGATCGCTGAGATCCCAACTATAGCTATCGACCTAGTGGAGATTGAGATTAACACTTCTGTACTGGCAGATGAATTTATAGCCCACAGACTAGGTTTAATTCCATTAGACGCAACACATATTGACGAGCTCGAGTACACACGGGACTGCACATGTGACCAGTACTGCGACAAGTGTTCCGTACAACTAAGTCTAGACGCGAGATGCACAGGGGATGCTACTATGGAGATATATACTCGAGATCTAGTTGTGCACAGCAGCTCGAGAAGGGACGACAGCATTGGCAGACCGGTATTTAATGACCCAAATAAAAAAGGTGTGCTAATTTGTAAACTGCGTAAACACCAGGAGCTGCGACTGAAATGTATTGCTAAAAAGGGTATTGCGAAGGAACATGCCAAGTGGTCGCCTGTGGCGGCTATTGGGTTTGAATACGACCCGTGGAATAAGCTTAGACACACAGAGTATTGGTATGAGGAGGACCCGGGAAAGGAGTGGCCAAAGAGTGCTAATGCCGACTGGGAAGAGCCACCAAAAGATGGCGACGTGTTTGACTATAATGCACAGCCGGATAAGTTTTATTTTAATGTGGAGACAGTGGGTATGCTGAAGGCTAATGAGGTCGTGGAGCGCGGAATCAACATTCTGCAGAAGAAGCTGGCAGAGATTGTATTGTCGTTAGATAAGCTTGACGGACGCGACGGCGGACCATCAGGACCGGCTGGCATGGAGAACGGAGGAGGCATGATGGGCATGCATGATGGATTCTCCCCACGGCCGGAATGGCAGGAGCGAGACCAGTGGATGTAGAAAAGGAGAGCAGGAAAGAAAGGAAGAAAGAGAACGAGGAAGGCAGAAAGGAACGAAAAAGAAAAAGAGGGATCCGGATGCCAAAAAAGAAGAAAGACACTAAAATTCAAAGTACTTGTGTATTTAATATATGTCAATAATTAAATTGTAAATATTTGTTTTCGAAATTCTAAATGATACTGGTATAATCTCTCGATACAATTCTTGGTAGCTTAAGGTGAAAATAACGAGAACAACATCGTGGTGATTAAAAGCGGCTGTTGATTGAGCAACACAGGCCTACACAGATGTTCTTAGCTGCTGCGCGTTCCATTGGACGCAGTCCTCAAATCTGACGGAATTGCCTCCAAAAATGTCAAGTGCACTGCCAAACGTCAAGTCTACCTTGCCGTCACTCAGATCGTGGACCAGCTGCAGATCCGAGACTGACTTGGCGCCTCCGGCATATACCGTGGGAATGGATGTCCAAGATCCTAAGGCTGCCACCAAATCTTGATCAATGCCGCGACACAATCCTTCGACATCAGCGGCATGGATTAGGAACTCCGAGCAATATTGGGACAGATAGTCGAGCGATTCTTTATTAAGCTCAAAATCGGTAATGGTTTGCCATCTATTCATGGCAACCATCCACTTGGACCCAACTTTGCGGCAACTTAGGTCGATGACTAATTTGTCCTTCTGGCCGCCTAGCGCTTGGACGAGGGCTTGGAGTCTATCCACATCTAAAGTAGCATTGGGGAACAGATAAGATGTCACAATGACCTTGGCGGCTCCATTTTTAATCCATTGAGCTGCATTCTCAGCAGTGATTCCACCGCCTATTTGTAAATGGCCAGGCCATGCCTTGAGAGCTTGAATGGCTGCCTCATCACAGCCCGGACCCAGTTTGATGACATGAGTACCAAAAACCTTATTGGTTTTGTACAATTCAGCATAATATGCAGAAGAATGGTCTGACACAAAGTTAGTTTTCAACGTAGACTCTTGATCCGATAACGATCCGCCTACAATCTGTTTGACTTGGCCATTGTGAATGTCGATGCACCCTTTGAAAAGTGTCATTGAATAACCTTAAATTTTTTTTTTTTTCGTCTTTTTTCTAGGACCTTTATTGATTGTACAGAGATGAGTAAGGTGAGCGTTAAAACAAACGGCGCGGGCAAGATTAAATCGGGAACCAAACTGAAGAGTAAAAAGCATAGTTTGGAAATCCGTGGCGCGCGAAAAGAGAACCTGAATGGAAACGAGGCTGTACGCAAAAATGGCCAGACCAGTCGAAGGCTAGACGTTCACAATGAAGCTGACGAAGATGAAGATGAGGACGCTCAACGGACGGCGATGGAGGCGTTTAAGCGTAATTTTGAGAAGCAATTCGGAATGGTTGAGATGGGCAAGGAGATAAGCGAAAAGGACGCGGGTCGATCGGAAAGTTCAAGCAGTGGAAGTGACAGTGAAAGTGAAAGTGAGAGTGTAAGCGACAGCGACAACGCATATGATGTTATGAGTAGTAAGACGCCTACCGCCCAGGTTCCATCTGATGATTCGGAATCCGAATCTGACGCCCCGCAGGTCGTCAAATTCACAGGACTTAGCTCACACACTCAGTCTGTTCCATCTAAACGTGACAAGCGGAAATTCATGACGAGCACAGCGCCTAAAATCGCGGAATCGCAACCGAAGAAGAAAGTGAAGATGAGCAAAAAAGAGCAAGAAGAAGAGCAAGAGGATCTAAAGAACGATTTGGCGCTTCAACGATTGATTCAAGAATCGCATATTCTAGCGGGAAGTCAAGCTCATGGTTACTATTCTGGAGCAGATATTTCTAGTGAATTCGACAATCCCATCGGTAAGGCACGGTTGAAAGTGATGAGTAGTCGGTTGAATCATTTGGGAATAAAAGATAAGCAGGATAAAATTCCAATGTTGGCCCAGCGACACCGGACAAACCGTACAAAGACAATGAAGGAAGAATATGAGAAATATGCATTAGAAAACGGAATCGTTATGGCGAAGAGCACTAATAATGAGCAACCGAAGAAAAAACCGAAGAAAAGAGATTTCGGATTAAAGGTTTCATCGGTGGGACGAGAGACTCAATACGGCTTGAAGCTAAGTAAAAAGGATATTGCAAGAATTTCGAGAAAATGAGCAACAAGACACTCCAAAGATGTCGAGAAACTAATGGCATGGCTTTTTAATTGCCTTTATTTATTTTGCATTTTCATTACAGTCTATATATACAACTTGCTTTTCAGCCAATTTGTCAGAGAGTAACTCTCGGCGGACGTCGGCTCTCTTATACAGAAATTATCGATATGTTGTAATTCGTTAGCACTTTTAAGCATACTTGCTAATAAAGGATACTCAGAAATGAGATTAGATAAAATAGGAGCTGGCAGAACAGCAAGAGTTTGAATTCTCAAATGAGCCATCAAGAGCAGGTCGGCGGAACAGAGTTTCTCTCCCAAAAGGTACGAAGGATTAGACCCCGCATCTGTGTCGTCGGCATTGTGCTCAGACTGGTGATAGTAGTCAGAAAATTCAACTACGCAGTCATAAACATGCTTTGCTCTAGTAAGTAGCTGAATAGAAGACTGAGTTTGATGAAGCAGAGAGTCTTTTGACTGTGCTTTTTCCAAAATTTTCCCAAGCGTAGGATCCTTTATTTGTGGCTGTTGCTCTGTTGCCGATGATGTCGACACAGACGGCTTCGGTGGCTCCAAACCCGCCTTCGCACATATGTTCTGAGCAATATCTTGTTGATCTAACGCCATATTATATTGCATTGGAAATGGCACCCATTTGGCAAAAACCGGGCGTATTATCTCCTCGAAATTGGGCTTTACCATGAAAAGCAGATACGTGGTTAGAGCACTAACCTGAGAGTCAATAAAGACCGACAACGCGTTCACATGTGCCTTTTCCTTTTGGGTCAACGAATCATCTACAGAATCATAGCCCTTTTCCTTGATATATTTAACAATAGAGTAGAAACCTGTGAGTACGCGAGTCGGGGCACAATTCTCAGTATTGTCGCTCTGTTCAAATACTTGTAATGCAGGCAATGTGTGATCAACGGATGAAACTGAAATATTAGAGCTTTGGATAATTTGAATTTTGTCAAGGTCAGATTGCGGCCCGTGAGAACATAAGTACAAATACCATATCGTGGCAAGGCATTCAGCAGAGGATGAAATAGTCTCCGGGAGAGCACCCCAAACATGTAATTTAAAAGAGGTCATCGAGCTCCCTTTGGCGAAGTTTATTTTAATTTCCTATTTGCTTGTTGCCCTCGTGAGTGACTGTGTCTGCTTAACTACAAATCCTTCTTCTTCAAAGTTAGTGCGTCCTTTTGCTCTTTTGTTGTTCTCGGCAGCTCTCACTAGGTCCAATTTCTCGACTGGTATATATTTAGGAACAAAGTTTGGCGTTGGGAAGTTCACATTGGGAATTCGAATTTCAATCTCATTCCACACCCAAGACGTACGCCAACAAGAATTAAACATTAATATCCGCTATGGCAGATGATGGACAAGCTGAACAGGAAGTTCAGCAGCTAAGACCTGATCTCCAAGAAAAGGACAAGAATGAAGAAATTGAACAAAACGAATTGTCTGATAGCGCCATCGCGTCAGAGCAAGCAGAACAAACCGTGGATCATGACGGTGACACGCAAGATCCAGACCAGATAGACAAGCCAGAAGAAAGTGAAAATGACGAGCCGAAGGTGACTAACGAACAGAGAGAGGAAAAAGGGGAAACAGCTAATGATGAAGAAAGAGAAGACAAAGACGCAACAGTGACACCGGATGCAAGTGCAGCAGAGCTTTCTGGGTCGGCTGAGCCAACTGAGGCTTGGTCGAATAGCGCGACCATTGATGAAGATAAGCAACCCAGTACGTCGGCAGAGCCGGAGGCTCTGAGATCCGCAACGCCATCGGAAGCTACTTCGGCTGCGAGCCCGAAGCAAGTAAAAAAGCAAAAAAGAAAACGACTGCCGCAGGATGTTGTGGGCAGGTTGGAAGATGAATTAGAAGAGGATAGTATGAACGTCACTGCGTGGAAAGAACTTATAGGCGAATTACGTCAACAGAATAAGGTAGAAGAATTACGAGCAGCCTTTGAGAAAGTTTTAAAAATTTATCCATCATCCGCAGAAGTGTGGATGCAATATGTTGCGGTGGAGCTCGATAACTCAGAATTCAGTCGGGCAGAGCAATTGTTCACGAGATGCTTGACGAAGGTTCCCGACGTTGGTCTGTGGACAATGTATATTGAATATATTCTTCGAATGAATAATGTTAATAATGCATCTGATGGAGGCGAACAAGCCCGAGGAATAATTCTAAAGGCATACGAATTTGTTCTTGATAATGTTGGCATGGATGTATCTAGCGGGAAACTGTGGTTACAGTACATTGAATTTATTCGAAGCCGGCCCGGCGCTACAACTTGGGAGCAGCAACAGAACATGGACTTACTGCGAAAAGCTTATCGAAGAGCCACAAGCATTCCATTAAAAGGATCTTTAGAGGGCCTATGGCATGCATACAACACATTTGAACAAAATCTGAACCGGGCCACTGCACGTAAGTTTATTGCCGAGCGCAGTCCGATTTACATGTTAGCCCGCTCATGCCTAATGGAATTGGATAAGTTATCAGCGGGCCTCGACAGAGATAGCTTGCCCGGCCGCCGCGAGTGGACAATAGTGGAAGCTCAGAAACTTGAGAAATGGAGGACAATAATTGACTGGGAGAAGGCCAACCATTTAGAGCTAGATAACTGCGATCATCGCGTAGTATATGCTTATAAGCAAGCACTGATGACTCTGCGCTTTTATCCGGAAATGTGGTTTGAAGCTGCTGCTTACCTATTTAATAAGGACAAAAGCGTCGACGCTTCTGAAATATTGCGCGAGGGCATCGATGCCAATCCTACCAGTTTTTTGCTGTGTCTAAGACTAGGCCAGTACTATGAGATGGAGGCTAGATTTAGCGAGATGCGGGACGTGTTTTCAGGATTGATTGTCAACCTGAAGGAACAAAGAACCAAGCTTGAAATCTTGAAAGAAGAACAGCATGATCCAGAATCAGATGAGAAAAACGTTCCTGAAGGAGAAAACATTAATGGAGAAATTGCTGAGAAATCCGCCAAGGTCAATGGTAATGTTACATCTGACAAACTTCAGCGACAACTAGATACCAACGCGCGAGCAATAACCAGTGCGTACGCCGAATACATGCGAGCTATTAAACGAAGCCAAGGAATGAAGGAAGCCAGAAAAATATTTGGAGAGGGCCGCAAATTGCCCTACTGCACATATCATCTGTTTGTCGAGTCAGCCATGATGGAGTTCTATAGCAACAACCAAACTGCCACCGCAGGACGAATCTTTGAAGTGGGACTAAAAAGGTTTGGAGACAAGGCGGAATTTGTGGCTAAATATTTCGATTTTTTGATTTTAACTAATGATGAGACGAATGCACGTGCCTTGTTTGAAAAATCAGTGGTTAAAATGGATGCACAAACTGCCAAGCCCTTATACGAGCACTATTTAAAGTATGAGGCGAACTATGGAGAACTTTCCGCGTTAACAAGCATAGAATCGAGATATCTCGAGACCTATTCTGTGTCCGAGCTTGAGTTGTTTTCCCGTCGATACAGAGAAGGTAGTTTCGATCCTGTGTACCAAGTTGATTTTGGCGGAATGGTTCGAGATGATGCGATTTCGAAAGGATATCTGGAGAATATAAATAATGGGGACGACGGCCGACCCAACAAAAGGCTACGGGAGACGTCTCCGGAAGCGTCAATCCCAGAATCCATCATGACACTGCTAGCCTCTCTTCCGAGTGCTCGGTATTACAATACCTTTGTGTTCGATCCTGCTAAAGTGGCACAAGTAATCAACGGGTTATCTTTATAAGTAAATATAGTAATAGATAGTCGAAACTATTTCGTTTTTTTGTTCTTGTTGTTGTTGTTAAATATGTGATGTCCACTCAGCTTGCGAAAATTTTCTCCGAATAGTCGGAGATTCAACGAAAGCACATATGGCTCACAATAAACGAGCAAGCCATAAAAACTAGACTTAAAAAAAATGTATTTAGTACATACAATAGCGCTCATTAATTAGTGGGTTGTCTATTCCTTGACGATGATTTGCCGCCCATGCTTTGATTGACTTTAATGCAATAGTCTTTTTGTTACGTGAGGTTGTCGCTACGCCGTTGATGTGATTTAGGGCCTCAAGAACATCCGGGCAATCAACTGCTGTTGCAGCCGCAATATCAGCAATTGAAACCGCTTTTCTTTGTGGAGGCAGTTTAAGTATATACTGAGCAACCGCCAAACACCAGTAATGCAGATAACTTCTATATCCATGCCCAGATAATGGCTTCTCTGGCGACGATATATTATTTTCGAGGCGCGATAAGTAATAGGAAAAGGCGATTAATAATCGACCCAGTCCCAATCTCTGGAAAGGTGGAAATATCAAAATACATGCAAGATTATAATTGTCCCAAGAGTTTTTCTCCTTGGAAAAAAATCCTAGCGGCTGGAGGTTATTGGACTTGTCCACCAAAACAAAGAAAAAGAATCCGTCCACTGCGAACATTATAGACTTGGATTCCAGGAACAATTTGGCAAACAACGACAAGCACTGACAATACAATCGCGTCTTCAGTCCATCAACCATATATATTTGGTAAGTCTCGTCATCGTACACTATTCTTCCTGGTGGGCCGCGGTATGACGACGAACATATTTCCTTGTGCAAAACCATGTCTGACTGGCTTGCCGTATATTTAAAGCAGAAGTCGCACACATAAAGGGTGTCCAAGATGATGGAGCTATCTGCAGGAGCAGCCGTTGACGGCGGAAGCTGTGAAGACGATGCCTCCGCCACCGCCGCCTTAGCCGTTAGATATTCCTTGGTCTGATTTTGCTGCGGGATGTGGTCCCATATAACTTCGGGCTGCCGTTTCTGGTTGGGACGCGTATGTCTGGCCAAGTCAATATACCCCGTGCAAGGGTACCAGGGAGCAAATTTGAAATTGGCAAATTCAACTAAAGAGATCGTGCAATCCGGCGCATTTTTTGGGATGCCGTTATTATTGAGCCTGGTTTCAGTTGAACCATTTGCTGGATTGGCCGGGATGGACATTCAGTCCATTATTCATAAATCTAATATTGAGTTCTCTCTCGTATTAAAGTTGTGTGGTGACGCGACCTTGGCAAAATATTTCGGTTTTGGCCTTGCCCTGAACAAAAAAAAATTATGTCAGCAAGTAGAATTTAACCCGAGAATTAATATATAGTGACTGGTATAGAGAGACACAGTCATATCGTGGAATCATGGGCCGATACAGAAAGAGATTCAATGAAAAGGCTCGTGCCGGAATGGTTGCGAAGCAACTAGAATTAAAGCGAGCACGTCAAAAGAGATTTTTCGTGGATAACGCTACTAATGAGGAGCCCGTTGATGAACAACAGGAACAAGATCAAGACACCACTGTAGATCCAAATGCCGAGATACTTCTTCCATTAACATCAGAAGAGAAGCTTTCGAGAAAACGAAAGCTTGAGGAAGCTATTAAGCCTCCAGAAAGAAAAATGTCTAACCGGAAACGCAAGAGGATAGACAAGTATATTGTAAGTAGATTGGTCATTTTGTAAAAAAGCTGATCTGAGAAGGATTTGTATGCTAACTAGGAAAAACAACTGAAAAAGGAAGAGAAGAAAGAGGTTCTAGCTAAACTGGCGGAAAGCAAGATTGATACAAGCATGTTTAAGAGTCTGAAAAGTTTAGGTAACCGAGAAGAGACGAAGCGAGAACAGATTGAGCAGGCATTACTTTTAGAGAAACTGGGCCAAGGCACGGAAGAAACGAAAAGCCTTCTGTACGAAGAGCGTGAAGTCAAAGATTGGCGTGACAGTGACCTATTCGAGCAACCAGTTGACAAAAGAGACGAAAATAACAAAGGCAGTCATGAGGACGAGGAAGAATCTCTTCCAAAGTCGACATTTATAGACTATAGACCTAGAACTGCTGGAGGGTTTGGCTTTAAGGATTTGCCTAAGGTTGAAAAATCAAGTAAACCGGCTTACAAATGGAGAAGCAAGTTGAAGCAAGAGAGTGAGAGTGAGAGTGAAAGCGAGAGTGAGAGCGAAAGTGACAGCGAAAGCAGCAGTGGAAGTGAGACTGAAGGTGGCAGTGAGAGCGAGGCCAGCGAGGTCAGTGGAAAATCAGGTTCGGACACTACTAACGACAGTGATTCAAGTGATTCAAGCGAGTCTGACGAAGAAGTAGAAGAGTGGCATGGGTTTGACGTTCAGGCCGGTTTGAGCGCTGCCAGTAGCCACAGAGGTCAGCCTGAAGTAATTGCTGACCAGGAATCCGAAGGAAGTCCGGACGGGAATGAAATAGAAGATGAGGATGAAGACGAGGACGAAGAAGAAGACGATGATGATGATGATGATGATGATGTAGAAGATAGCGACGAAGACGAAGAATCATCTGAAGAAGACGAGGACGAGAATAGAAAGCTTATACAAAAGACGCTTAAGACCATTCGCAAGAAAGGCGAAAAATACAATATCAAAGATACCAGCAAAGGTGAGGAGTTTAAGAAATGGGCTGAGCAACTGTCTGGGACTGGCACTATTGTACCGATTGAGATACCTGAATATAAGGGTACTTACGTACCTTTAGACCGAGCGGAGGACAAGGAGGAGATCCCGGAGGAAATGAAAGGCGAAAGTGCGAATGCCGACAGAAAAGCTTTTTACGTCAACGTTAAACGGGAACCGGAGATTCAGGAAGCTCGGCTGAAGCTGCCAGTTGTGAGCGAAGAACAACGGATCATGGAGGCCATTCACAACAATGACTGCGTAGTTATCTGCGGAGAGACAGGAAGTGGTAAAACGACGCAAGTTCCTCAATTCCTGTTTGAAGCTGGATACGGCAGTCCCGATTCGGAGACACCTGGAATGATTGGAATAACCCAACCGCGTCGAGTGGCTGCTGTAAGTATGGCAAATCGTGTCGGTCAAGAACTAGGTGACCATGGCGATAAAGTTGGTTATCAAATTCGATTCGATGGAACTGTTAAAGACACTACTGCAGTAAAGTTTATGACTGATGGTGTATTGCTACGAGAATTGGCCAGTGATTTCACTTTAAGTAAATATTCGGCTATTATCATCGACGAAGCTCACGAACGGAATGTGAATACGGATATTTTGATTGGAGTTCTTAGTCGGGTTCTTCGGCTACGCAAGGATATGGGCAGTGCAGGAGCTAAGGAGGCAAAGGTGAAACCATTAAAATTGATCATCATGTCTGCAACTCTCCGGGTCAGCGACTTCACCAAGAATCAGGCGTTGTTCCCCAAACCTCCTCCGGTCCTCAAAGTAGATGCCCGTCAGTTCCCCGTGTCGGTTCATTTCAACCGGCGCACCGCATTCAATTATGTAGACGAGGCTGTTCGCAAGGCTACGAAAATCCATAAGCGGTTACCGCCTGGAGGGATCCTTATTTTTCTCACAAGTCAGAATGAAATTACGCAAGTATGTAAAAGATTGCGACGTGCTTTTCCTAAAATTTCGCCAGATTCTGTATCTTCATCTGTGAACGGTGAGCCGGACGTTCAGGTCAGTGTGTCATCAAGAAATGCCGCGACTGAAGTTGAAGACATTGATTTTGGCGTAGACGAGGCTGAGATCGATCAGGACCGCGACGACTTTGATCATGATGAAGAAGAGGAAGAAGGATTTGAGGAAACGCTGGAAGAAGGACAAGACGCTAATGCTCCGCTTCATGTGCTTCCCTTGTACTCCTTGCTGCCAACTCATCAGCAGCTAAAAGTTTTCGACCAACCGCCTGAGGGCAGCCGACTGTGTGTAGTAGCTACTAACGTGGCCGAAACGAGTTTGACTATTCCAGGCATCAGGTATGTGGTTGATTGTGGACGGGCTAAAGTAAGATGTTATGACGAAGAAACTGGTGTACAAAGCTTTAAAGTTTTATGGACTAGTAAGGCCAGCGCTGATCAGCGATCTGGACGGGCTGGAAGGACAGGTCCAGGACACTGCTACAGGCTTTATTCTTCTGCGGTGTTTGAGAATGACTTTGATCTCTTTGCTGAGCCTGAGATTATGAGAATGCCCATAGAAGGTCTAGTCTTGCAAATGAAAGCAATGGGTGTTCATCATATTGCAAATTTCCCTTTCCCAACTGCCCCACCGAAGAAGAGTTTAGAGAAGGGAATTAATTTATTGAAATATTTAAATGCTCTCGACAGGTCAACAGAGGCGCTAACAGATTTGGGAAGGACTATGAGTTTGTTCCCTTTGGCGCCTCGATTTGCCAAAATGCTGGCAATCGGAAATCAGTTTGGGTGCTTGCCATATATCGTGGCTATTGTTTCGGGTATGTCAGTTGGGGATCCATTCGTGTCTCAGCACGAGATTGGCATAGCCGACAAGAACGAAGACGACGACGCGGAAGATGACGAGAAAACAGCTACGATTGCCGAAAAAGAAGCACGACGCAAGTTGCGGGGAGAATATTTTAAAATGCAGGCAGTATTCTCAGCGATTGACCCTAAAAGCGACGCGTTCAAATTGCTTAGTGCAGTATGTGCTTACGAGTTTGAGAAAAATAAGGAGAAGTTCTGTGACAAAGGATTTTTACGGTTTAAGATTATGCAAGAAATATCCAAATTGAGAGGACAGATTGCGCACATGTTGACATCTACATCTCAGCCAGACAACTTGGACGCAGTCAGTAATGAACTGTCGAAAACCCTTGTTCCTCCGAACGCTACGCAAATCAAAGCACTGAAGCAAATCATCGCCGCGGGCTTTGTTGACCAGATCGCCATCCGTGGTGACGTCCTCGCCCACGTCGATGTTGGACCGACCTCAAAGCTAAGCGTTGTGTCATATCCATATTTGACGCTCTTCCCTTTAAATGGAGCTATTGAAGATGACCGCGATTCTAAAGACAATAGCGCCACATTCGCATATATTCATCCTAATTCCGTGCTTTCGGGACTAGGATCCTCTCCGCCAGAGTACTTAGTGTATGCGTCTGCACATTTAGCAGAGAGTCACAAGGAGAACCTAAAACCCAAAATTCGGTTGAAGCCACTGTGTGAAATTACGGCTTCGCAGTTGTCTAATGTAGCTAGAAACTCTTCCCTTATCACATACTCGAAACCTTTAGGTCCGCCATATGGGCCTAAGCTAATCACAGCCACAAAGCGGGAAGTATGGGTCGTCCCCCGATTTGGTGCCGCTATTGGCACTGGGCAGATAGGATGGGACCTTCCTGCGAAAAAAGTCATACAAGAAAAGGAAGGCGCACATTGGGTAGTTAAATAATAAATGAGCTTTTTTTTTCTTTCTTTCCTTTTTTTTCTTTTTGTTGTTGTTCTCTCACTTTGAGCTCTCACAACCAGGACAGTTGTGCAGAGTTTCATGGCAAAAAACATCGCAATCAATGCAAAATTGATGGTGGCAATCTTTACACACATAGCGCGAAGCTGAGCCAAATGGTGTTCGACATGAGAAACACGCGTGCTGCTTTTCAGCCATGCTGTTGTCCGAGAGTTCCTTAAAAGCCGCAAGGGGGAACAGATGATGGTAGGACCTCGCTAGATGGGTTGATAGAATCAAAGTCAAATTACAGCACGGACAGACCATTGGCAACGAGCATATCTTGGAGCTACACCGTGGACAAATGTAACCTCCTTGCGTGAGATTTGAATGACAGGTGCACAACGTTGGTTGAGTTTCTGAAATTCGTGAAGGGAATCCCATTTGGACAAGAATACTCTGGTTCTGCACTCCAATGCCCATCTTCATCACTGCTAGTGGCGTAGTAGTTTCCATCAGGAGCTCTTTGAAATGAGATTCATTAAGAACAACGCCGTATGCCGACGAGTCACCAAAGTTCGTTTTGGAACTGAGCTCTTTGCATACGGCGACCTGAGCGGCTAGACCGATAACTCGTGCTCTAATTTTGTCCGTGACTAGAGCGGCAATAGTCTTGTGTATGTCGCCTGGATCAGACGACATCAGGGCTCCAAACACAACGAGCACCTCTTTAGTACAGTGTGACGGCACGTGGAATAGGAGTCCTCGGGCCATTTCCAACGCATTCTGCAGAGATGCGTCACCTACGGGTTCTTGTTTCCTCAGTGCCTGTAATTTTTCAATATGGTCATGCGGGTTACCATGCAGCTCAGACACAAGCACCGCGTAACCGTCCCGCATACCCACAATGGCTAATTGTGAAATGGGGTTCTGGTCAAAGAACTCCGTAACAAACTCAATCGCATAGCTAACCATCAGCTGATATCTGTTAGGGCGCAAGTCTTTTTCCCGCATGGCAATGCTCTGATCTATGATGAGCACCACATTTCGGATGATTCCTCGCTGGACTGAAACGGTGTCTTTAACTATACGTTTCTTCTTCGCCTCTGCAACCAACCCGGCGACCACGCCGGCTAGACTGCCCCCCTCGTCTTCCTGAACTACATCCCAACTTCTATGGTACTCATCCTCCCATGCATAGCCTCCACTTTGGCCTTTGAGCTTTGCGTCGGAAACTTTTGACGATGACACAGACTTTGTGCCGTCCCTTGTACGGGTTCTTTTCGAAATTCCGCCATCTGCGCGATATTCTTCGTCACCTGATGAGTATTCTACATAGTCGTCATCTGAGTCGTCCATATTCCTGTTCTAGCAGCAGGGATTGCTCCAACGCTAAATTTAAAGTTGTATCCCTCCTCGCGTCAGGCACATGGAATATTCTTGTGCGTAGAGTAAATTAATTTCCTACAAGACGAGAGAGAGAAGAAAAGCTGAAAACGACTCAATTGGGCATTTCGGAATAATATACTGTTAAAAACACGAACTGGGAACGAATAGATTAGTAGCAAGCACAAATGTAGTTCGTAAATTGTCTTTTATTCACGCGGCCATTGACAACGGACTATCAGGTGTGTAACGTTATCAACACTTCAATAGATTTAGAAAACTCAAACTTTCGTTCGCCTTTACTTATTGTTTTATTATTATTGATATTTTAGCACTACTCCAACTCTGAATGCAATAGTTGAATGTCAGCTAATTTGGTGTAGTGCAAAAAAATACATGTAGCGCATGAATGGCTGTTCGGATGAACCTGTACAACAGCAAACGCGGCTTCACAAGTTCGGTAGGCTACTCACTGGACCACGCCATAACTGAAATGCAGAGGGGTAGCATTTGCATCGAAAGCCCGAGTCACCCGATAGTTAATAGCCATGCATGCGTACCAAGCAATTGCACACATTCCATCGACGCGCCATGGAAACAAATCAATGTCACCGCCTCCCGGAAAAGAAACAAACGAGATGACAATGCTTGCCAAATTGACACGATAGGAGATCACGATCTTGTAGTCGTCCGCATTCGCTGTTTAGGATGCAAACGTTACGTCACCTTCGCATTGTATTGGCATCGGGCACTGATAACCCATCGCCACGTTTAAACGAGCAAAATGATGGCAGATAAGCAAGGTATTTTTGTTGTTTCTGTCCGACCAGCAGCCGGGGGGTTCACCTTGGTGGCTCATTTGTGAAGCGGGATCGCTTAACCGGGTAATCCTTTTGGGAGGTTTTCAGTTTGACATGGTTAACCTTGAAAATAACGAAACCATTAACTTTAAATAAATAAATGGGCTCAGGCAAATCATGGAAGACCTGCTAGAAGAAGTGTATTTCGTGATAAAGAGCCATGCAGTAGGACAACACTTGGCCAGTCTGGAGATTGCTCCGTTGAGTGAGGAGGAAGATTTGACAATCGAGAACCTTTTAGCAGAGATGCACGGAGGTGGAGATATACAGATTTCAACTATCGAACAAAAACTGGAGAGTAAAGCATACGCGAAAAATATTTATTTGTTATATCGCGATCTAAAACTAGCAACCTCATCGGAACTAATTAAGCTTCCTATAGCGAGCGAGCCGTATATCGCGTTGGATGAGTTTTTTAGGTTCATTGTCGAGGTACTGTGTCGAGAAGGAACTCGATTAGGATTAATACATGGAGAACTAATTAAAAGTAATAACCATACCGATCCGTCAACAGCATCGCCAAATAGATCGATTAATGAGGAAACCAGTCTAGCCAACCGGGCGTTTGAACAGGAGGCCATGAATGGATTTGTCAAGATCAGCGCTGATGTTAAGGAATGGTACGGAGAATCGTACTATATAGTGGGCCAGAATGGGCCATTGTTTTCGTCGATTAATGGCCGGTCACCTATTGACCCTCGCGATGCCGAGGTGCATGGACAATTTCATACGACCAAATTGCTTGGAAAATTAAGTGGCACTCAGGCTACACAGATGGCATATGTGTCTCCAGTATACGGGCGCATCCCGCATCCTTGCAGTACGCCGAGTGAGATTCTGGGCTCTTCATATGTTCACCCATCGCAGACGGAGCTTCCGAGTAGCAAGTGGGTCAAGTATGATGGATATTCGACCTTCGCGCCGGCGATCGATGATAGCGGTTCGATCGTCGGACATAAGGCAAGCGGAGCAGTGTGGTTTGAGAAGATTGGGATGAGGAAGCTGGAGATGATGGATGATGAAGATGTCGAGGAGGAGACTCAGGAAGGAGTACAGGACGGAAGCAAGGAACCAGAAACCGGGATCGTAGCAGCGACAAATAAAGAGGAACGGCAGCCGGCTGGAGAAGAAAGTGAGAAGGAAAATGAGCAGCAGACCACGGATCAAGTAGACGCGCAGGGCGTGGGCGGTAATATGGATATTGAGGTTGATGATAAAAGCACAGGCAAAATAAGCGAACGCGACAGCCAGGCACTAACATCTGGCGAGGATATTGATTTGATTAATGTCCTTGAATGGAAGCCAGGCAATTTCATCGACGACGACGAATTTGAGGCTGTGCAAAATAACACAGAATCGCAGCTTGTGAGTCGGTTACTGTTACAACTACAGGTGCTTCAACGAGAACGGCTGGCTAATCCGCTACCTCACATTGGAGGTGTGCCGACAGAAGAAGAGCGGCGGCTGGCATTTAAGATCCAGAATATTCTTAGTAGACTTCTTAGCGATAGTAATCCGCGAGAGCTTGGAATAACGTCGTCGCCGTATATACCAGTGAGCATGACTAATTACCCTGGAGTGTTGCCCGCGCCGGATCCTAAACAAATCCAACAGCAGCAGAATAAGATGGTTGGAAATCTGCAGCGGGCTCCACAGCGTAGCTATCGGGCGAATAGGAGGTGAGTAAAGAACTAATAATAATATAATAATAACAGGCATGATGGTCTAAAATAATGCCAAAAGTTTAAAT
This sequence comes from Crinitomyces ghanaensis, assembly GCA_030581755.1. Lineage (NCBI taxonomy): Eukaryota > Fungi > Ascomycota > Dipodascomycetes > Dipodascales > Trichomonascaceae > Crinitomyces > Crinitomyces ghanaensis. Next base: position 297,851 of record JAKTVX010000002.1, read on the forward strand.
AAAGTATCATTATTTTTATTGTATTGTAATGTAGTGTGATATATATATATATAGGATATGTATGTATTCAACCGGCCATTGAAAACACCAGAAAACAGTTGAGGCCCGAGATAAAAACAAATATAAGTACGGCCAAAACATTGGTTAGAGTGGAGTTACTCATGTCAATGTATTCAGGGGAATATGGCTCGTCGCAAATGTCGCTGTTGTTAGTAGTGGTCGCAGTAGATGTAGAAGTCGGGACGCGCATGATACGCTTGTTACAAGTGAAATAAAGTAGGGGAGCCGAAACAAAAGGTAAAAGAAGAGACAAAACCACTTGGCTGGCATTTAATACATTAGCCAGACCTTTGCGGCCAACAAACATGGTCACAAACAAACAGGGTGCAATGGCTATAGCTCTCGTAATAATCCTTCGAATCCACGGTTGGAATGACCAATGTAAAAAGCCTTCGGAGACTATTTGGCCTGCTAAGGTACAAACGATACCCGCGCTTTGACCGGAAAATAATAGAGCAAGGGCAAAAGCATAGCCCGCAGCCTTGCCTAAATATTTAGTTAGCATGGCATAGATGCTAAACAAATCGGCGTCAACGGACTCCGGAGAATTTGCAAGAGTAGACCCAGCGACAATAAGAATCGCACTGTTGACAAAAATGGCAACAGTAAACAGAGAAATGACCAATTCGGCAATGGAAAAGTTCATAGCATACTTGATAGCATGAATGCTTGGCTTGTATATCTCGGAGGAGACAGAGCTCGTGTCAGATCCATTGCCCACAGGACTAGGGTCATTAATATCTCTATAATCGGAGGGAACAGAGTTTCTCCGCATGTGGCCGTGCTTCGAATCATATTCTCGCAGCCGAGGTTGAACGAGACCAGAGCCTAAATACAGACTGTGAGGCATAACAGTAGCACCTAAAATTCCGCACGATAAGTACAAACCTTGACTTTCTATTAGTTCCTTGGACGGCAGGAATCCGCGGAAAATAGCACCAGTGTCGGAAGGTCGAATTTCCGACAATTCGACAGCAAAACAAATGACCACCACGAAGACTAGAGCCGAAACCATATACTCAAAATAACGGACCAGTCGAATTGGACCGTTGGGTCTATAGGCCATGAGAACTAGAAGAACGTCCAGTACGGTAAGAACGACGCCAAGAGTGAGAGGGATATTTAGTAAAATGTTTAAGGCGATGGCTGTGCCGACAACCTCCGCAAGATCCGTGGCAATAATAGTGATCTCTGCCAGCGCATATATGACGATACATAAAGATCTTGGTAAATGTTCACGGCAGTTTTGGGCCAAGTCCAGACCAGTTACGCCGCCTAATTTTGTGCACAGGATCTGTAAGAACACCGCAAACAAATTGGACAGCAACACTACAAACAGATGTTTATACTGGTAAAGAGCACCGGCAGACACTGCCGTAGCATAATTACCCGGATCCAAGTAGGCCACCGACACCATGATTCCAGGGCCAACGAATTTGGCATACTTTAGCATGGCCTTGTAGGAGATATGGACAATAGCGTCAATTTTTTCCTTGAGATTCCCGGACGATAGAGACTGGCGGACATAAAGATGACTGGTATGACTAGAATGACCAGTACCTCGACGGCGATGACTACGAACGTCATTGTTACTTACATTTGCGCCGGTTAATAAATGCGTCGAGTCCTCTGACCCAGTGGTTGAGAGGACGTCATCGTTCTCGTTGCTGATACTGCCAGTACCACCGTTAGCATCGTATGTGTCGTCAGCCAGGGTACTCGAGGACGCCGTTGAATCATCAGCTTGTGGTAAATATACGTCACGTATGAGTTCTACTGAAGATCTAAATTTATGTGACCTGGCGTTATCAGGTGTAGAGCCATGTGGCATCTCTTTACCACTAGAGCAAGTCGTAATAGTTGACGAGCCGAATTTATTTGCAAATTGAGAGGAGCGTCGACGCCCAGCTTTTTTGAGAGATCCTAATTCGTAGTCAGATTTATTAGCGCAGTCATGGTTATTGTTATTGTTGTCATTGTTGTTAGTAGCAGCGCTGGTTCGGCGACTGGTAGCACCAATCGTAGGGGTATCGCCGCTGTTGTTCCCTGATTCAGCGAAAGGGTTGGTATGGTATATGCTGTCATTGCTGGATTCGGGCATCGTGGGCTCAAGGCTTGACAGCCCAGATTTACAATTGTCTTGAATAAGATGATTTCTACTAGAGTCAGAAATAAAATTATAATCAGAGTTTAAATCTTGTTGAAGTTGTTGTTGCTGTGTTGCCAAATCCATACTGACATCGTCTGGGTTAATATTATTACTTGCGCCATTGTGGAGGGGGTTAGACATGGAGGCGGAAGGAACCAAATCTTTATCTAAAGAACTCGGGCTCTGGTTAAAGCCTATTCGTCCTTTAGGTTCGGGATCTCTTGTAGGACAGTTCATCCTAGAAAAAGGTTCAGAAAAAAAAATAATTTTTTAAAAATGAAATGACAAACGCGGGGGAACAGGATTGTCAGGTTTAAGCTATGTGTATCGGACGGTCGGAAATATTCGGAGACTTGAACCGTACATACGGGTTAATAAAGTTCTGTGGGTCGTGTGCGGAAGAACGTAAAGGCAGACGAGGAAGATCGAAAAGAGGAAAGGAGAAGATATAGATCAAAAAAAAAAAAAAAAAAAAAAAAGATATAAGACACCTAAGGTAGTCTTTATACTGCATGTGTAAATATAAGATAAACCCTTTGAAACAAACAAAACAACTTGATTAGCCTAGACCAAACTCCTTTACGTTAGGGCGCGTCGCTTGAAACCAAAGCCGCACTAAATAAGAAAGGTAAAGTAAAATGAAAATGAGGTGCTTCGCAATTAGGATTTATCATCTGAGTAATTGCATGAAAGGTGATTGCCGACGAATTAGTGAATTAGCACGCTAACTGCAGTCCCATCTGTAAAAATTAAGCAAAGCAAAATAAAACAAATTTTAATATTAGATTTCTATTTACAGTTTGCTCGAGCCGGACTCCTTGTTTAATTCTATTCTATTCTATTCATTTTGCTCAAGCATTTCCTTCATTGCCTCGGCTTTTGCGAAGGAATCCATAGCATCCACAATTTCATCAAAATTGTCCCCACGCATCACGTCTTCTAGCTTGTAAGAGGTGAAGGAGCACCGGTGGTCAGTAATTCGGTTCTGAGGGTAGTTGTAGGTTCTAATTTTATCTTGTCGATTTGTAGTCGTAACCTGAGCTGTCCGTTTAGACCGTTCCTCTTCGGCCTTCCGGACCCGTTCCATCTCCGCTAGTCGTGCGCGAAGGATGGTGAACGCTTTTGCCTTGTTTTTGTGTTGTGACCGTTCATCCTGCATTACTACTACTACTCCACTGGGCACATGCGTGAGACGCACAGCCGAGTCGGTTGTATTTACATGCTGGCCCCCAGCGCCACGAGATCGCATAAAGTCTATCTTGACCTCTCCTGGTTCGAAACTGCGTTCAGCAGCCTCGCCTGCCGAAGTCATTTCGGAGCCTGGGTCCTCGACCTCGTTCGGTAAAACTACAACTGCCGCAGTAGACGTGTGCACTCTGCCCTTGGTCTCAGTGTCAGGGATTCTCTGGACTCGGTGGACTCCTCCTTCGTATTGCAATCGCTCGTAGGCGCCAGGATGGTTCACACTAAAAATGGCTTCTACAATGCCGGCAAGTCCAGGAGTTCGAGATACAGACACCAGCTTATGATCCCATTTCTTTCGTAAACAGTAGTTGGTATACATAGTTAACAAGTCATTAGCAAATATGGCTGCCTCGGAGCCGCCGACGCCAGGTCGCAGTTCTAATATGCAGGCCTTATCAACGAATGGATTAGAAGGCACAAGTTGGGTTTCCAAACCTTGGCCAAGATCAGACAAATGAAGGCTGCATGCGTCCAATTCCAGTTCGGCCTCACCTCGAAGTTGAGGATCCTTCAGCATGGTTTGCAACTCGGTATATTCATTTTCGGCGGCTTTATATTGTCTAAATTTGTCGACCACGAAGCCTAGTCGTGACAGCTTGGTCGCAGATTCCTTATCAAATTTTTCACCCTCGCTGATACTTTTGGCAAGTTGATCGTATTCCGTCTCCAGGGCGACTGCTCGCTGGTACAGCAGAGGATGCAGTGTATGGACATCAGACGAGAATGCAGAAGAAGAGGAGGAAATAGAGTATGCACGAAAAGCCACGCTTAATTTGTAACGGTGACAAGAATGAGTGCGAACGACCCAGCTATTTTTGCTGGCACTTCTCGCTAACGCATTCGCATTTGCGACCGCGCATCTGTAAAATCTGGTGGTGCATGGCATGCCGCATCGACACTTCTAAACGTCTAACCCTAATAAATGTCAAAGGTTAATGTTAGCAGTAAGACTAACGTTAAGCGTACGTACCGAGATATTGTCGGGGACGGTCATTGATATCAGTGACATTAAAGCGCTAAGGAAATTAGAGACAAGAAGTTTGGCGATAGAACTAGTTGGCGCTGTTCATAACGGGGAGTGTCTATCGAGGATTCTAGAAAAGACCGGATAGGTCAAAAATATTGATTTTCACGCATATAATCCATTTTAAAACCAGAGCGTGCATGTACATACGTGAAACGGTTCGCTAATTTTACAATACTATACTATCGGATGAAGACCCTCGAAGCTATTCGACACACGATTGTGTTGCTGGGATCGGGTATCGTCATCGGGGTTTTGTCTGCGGTCATTGACATCTTATCTCAGTGGCTAACGACGGTGCGGACAGGTTATTGTCATTCAGGATGGTACCTGAACTCGTCATTTTGCTGCTGGACGGAAACTGAGGGCACCTGTAGCCAATGGACACAATGGACACAATGGTACGTCTTGAATTACGGCATTTACGTTATCTTCAGTCTGATATTTGGATGCGCAGCCTGCATTTTAGTCAAGGTGTTTGCTCCCAACGCTAAGCTGAGCGGCATACCTGAAATTAAGGCTATGGTACATGGCGCGGATATGACTGACTTTTTGTCATCGAAAACGCTGCTTATAAAAACATTAGGCCTCTGTTTGGCCGTGGGAGCAGGACTCTGGGTTGGCAAAGAGGGTCCATTGGTCCATGTGGGTGCTTGTTGCATGAGTTTGTCGGTCGTTGCTGTGCAGAAGCTTTTATCTAGATCGAAGTTACAACGCGCAGCGATGACGTCGACGGCGCCCGCAACAGATTCGACGGTCCCATCGCCGTTATCTGAAACCACAAATGAATCGACACGGGAAGCATATTTTAGGGCCAAGGAAACGAAATCGCTATTGCGGAGTCTCTTGCCTGCGGCCGCGGCTGCTGGCATTTCAGTAGCATTTGGTACTCCTATTGGCGGAGTAGTATATGCGCTGGAATGTGTGGCAGCGTCGTATTCGATAGACGCCACGGCGATGTGGCACAGCTTCATTGCCGCCATGGCTGCGGCCGTATCGTTACAAACAGTGAATCCATTTCATAGTGGTCAGTTGGTTCTTTTTCAAGTCAAATATGACAGACTGTGGAGAACCTTTGAGGTTGTGCCATTTGCGGTGCTTGGAGTTTGGGGAGGGTTATTTGGAGCGGCATTCATAGTTTTGAACAGATACATTCGAAAAATATTTGCGACTTTTTCATTCAGCAGATTCCAGTTTTTTGACCCAAACAATCATCCTATATTTCTGGTGGCCGCTATCACATTTGTTACTGCCGTGACTTCATACCCGTTCATCTATCTGCGAATGCCGTCGACCGTACTAATCGCTCATTTATTCAGAGAATGCTCCCGGGATGTTGATCATCCTGCCGGACTATGCGATAATACTGGGGTCCTGCAAGTGGTGGCAGTACTTTTCATGTGCTGCTTCATTGGATTTGTGCTTACATGCGTGACTTACGGGACTAACGTTCCCGCTGGCATATTAACGCCTAGCATGGTATGCGGAGCGTTATTTGGGAGAGCGATCGGGATCCTCGTTCAAGCTCTCCAACGACATTATTCGGAGAGTTCCTTTTTCTTAAGATTTTGTCCGCCAACTGATGGCAGCGGTGGAGACTGTATAACTCCAGGGGTGTATGCATTAGTTGGCGCAGCCGCGGCGCTGACGGGAGTAACGCGGATGACCGTGTCATGTGTGGTGATTGTATGCGAATTCACAGGGGCTTTGACGTATGTGTTGCCAATTATGACTGGGGTCATGGTGTCTAAATGGGTCGCAGATGCATTTGGAAGACGAGGTTTCGATGAGTCTTGGATTCATGATGAACTCGAATTTCCATTAATAGATGACGTAGCTAATTTCGCAGCCCCAATTCCCGAACGTAAGGTGGCCGATATCCAGAATGTGGATTACGCTGTCTTGTATAGTCAATCGAACGTTAGCTATCTCAAGGAGGTTCTTGAAGACACGAGCTATGAATGTGAGGGCTTTCCGGTAATTGAATCAGAAGCTCGATTGAAGATCGCCGGGTACGTATTGAGACGTAATTTAGAAAACGCGTTAGACAGGCATGATGATGATACAAGGACGGTTCTGTTGGCGGTGCCAAGTACAAGTGAGAATCAAGAGGCAGCTCACACTAACAGCACGTTTTCGCAATACAATGACTTGCGGTATCTTGTGGACGCGGACCCTCCGCGAATTCCAATGACGGCAGATTTTGCGGTGGCTGTACATTTGTTTCAAACGACAGGTATAAAGTATCTCCTACTGGAACAGGGAGGCATGCTAGCAGGCATGATCACGGCTCGGGATGTTTGGAACGTACTTTCTGACCCTCGAACGTATGAGGTGTATCATCGCAATATTAAGGGAAATAGCGAATCGAGTTCGTTGCTAGGAGAAGAGGAGTATTAAGATAGACCTGGAGCCGCTATGTTACTAACAAAAAGATTTTAATTATTAATTAACCATGCCAAATGAAATTTTTTAGAATACTTGAAAATACACAAAATTTTCTTGGATAACGTCTATTAAACTACTCTTGCTTGTCATCTTCATCATTAAGATGCTCAAACATATTAACACGGGAGCTGACACTTGGTGTTCGGGATCCTTCCTTGGACAACGGAATGCCCGCAGCCGAAGATGAGGATTTGCGGGAACCACCAGAAGATCCACTATGCTCTCTGCTCATCATTGAACTTGGACCTAAACCATGACCCGAATGACTGCGCATCTGACCAATACGACTGAGGTCACCGGTAAGCATATTTGAAGAGGAAGCTGAGCGCATTGAATGATCTCTTCCACTTCCTCCGCTTCCAAGTCCTCCTCCGCCTCCACGTCTTGATCGGGCGCGTGCCATTTCTTCTTCACGTTGCTTCTTTTCAGCCTCGTCATGAATCTCAGAAAGAGTCTTGGGCCCCTTATCCTGGTGCTTATTAACCCAACCAGCGCGACGAAGATCTGCAACATCCATAAGCATAAATCGAAGACGAGATGGAAGACCTTTTTTAGTTTGAATTTCATACATGCGTTGGAAATAGAAATCAAGAACTTTTCCAGAAGTTTGCTCAAGTTTGCCACCAACAGTAGTCATAAGCTGGCATAAACTTTCGATGACTTCTTCTGAAGGATCATTAGTCATACAAAGCAACCGCAAACAAGCATGAATAATTTTTTCTGCCAGAAGGCCCAACATGAATAGCTCACCAATAAATCTAATCAAGCCCAAGCCCCGTCGTTTGGCAGTAACTGCTTGATAATATTCATCTGACATAAGTTCAGGGTCTAAAGGCGTGCCATCTTCGTTAGTAGGCAGTTTATCCGACCAACCTCGTTCGAACTCTTCTTGGCATCTTGTCAATAAGTATTTTCGGAACAATGGACCTCCTCCAACTGGATTGCCTTTAGCATCCTTGATATTTTCATCGATAATTTCTGGATCAACAACTTTAGTCATTTCACCGCAGAATCTAGCATACATCTTGGACCAGTGGCTTTCATCACAAGCCTTCGCAAATGTAAGCTCGATAACCTGTTTAAGAGTCCGGCCATCCTTTTCCTTTTTAGATTGTTCAGATATTTCCACGATTTGTTTTGTGATACGATCAAAATTGTCAAGAGTCATCTTGTTAAGCAGTGAATTAACCTTTCTCTTAACCTCTTCTTCAGATAACATTCCATTCTCATCAGGGGCGACAGGGGCCTTTGGACGAATTCGGGGAACCCAAGCGCTGGCGGACCGTTTAATTTGTTCAGGCTCGATTTTAACTGCAGCTTTCTCTGCCTCTTCTTCTGCCTCTTTACCACCCCTTTCACCACCTCTTTCAGGTCCTCCACGTCTAAATGAACCGTCTCTTGGTGGCTTCCGAGATGACGCTCCTCGGCCACTCCTAGATCCCATGCTAGCGCCTAAGTTAGCCGACGACGACATGCGACTCAACCGTCCGCCACGATCGCCAGGACCACCCATTCCACCAGGACCTCCAAAACCGGCTCCACTCATACTTCGCTGACCGGAGCCAAATGCACCCATTGTCTGACCTCCGCCAAGTCCTCTCATTGATCCAGATCGTGCATAGGCTTGAGAGCCAGAACGGCCGCCGCCGCCATATCCTCGAGATCCTGAGGCATCAAGATTAATATGTCTTTGTTTAATCTCCCAGTCCTGAACAGGGGGGAAGTCAATTACAGCTTGGAATTGCAAAAGGAAATCCACGTCATATTTGTACTGCGAATCCGATGAAGGAATCGAAGGCTTTTTGATGGACTCTGGGTATGAGATCGAGTCCATCAGAGAAGAAGCTGGACGCGCCGCTGATAGCAAGTGAGCCAAAGAAGCTTGTGCACGAGCTTTCGCTGCAGATTCATCAACAGATGGCTCTTCGGATGGCTGTTCTTGCGTAGATTCAACAGGCTCTTTGATGGTCACCTCTTTCTCAGCTGGTTCCGCCTCTTTTTCTTTTTCCTCTTCTTTTTCCTTTTCAGGTTCTTCGGCCTTGGCTTCTGCTTGTTCCTCTACAACATGCTCAGCTTCTTCCTTAATAATTTCGGCAACTTCATGCTCTTGCTCAAGCTCAGCAGTGGTGGGTCCAACGTGAGCTAACGTATGAGGTTTTTTAGGGGCTGCAGTCTCTGGCTCGTTCTCGGTTTCCTTGGGCAAGTCTTCCTTTTCTTTTTCATTTTCGTTGTTAGATACTTCTACTTTAGCCGGTTCAGCAACCTTTTGTTTCGGCTCCTCCTTCACGGCTGGGACAGTCGTAGCCGGCGCAGCAGAAGTTTTGAGGGCCTTTTGTTTTTCCTCTTGGGCTTGCAAAGCAGCTTGTCTGACCTTTTCCATCATAGCCTGTCGAATGGCATCAGCTGCAGAGCTAGACCCAGGGGAAGCGGCGGGCTTGGCCTCGGCAGTTCTCTGAGTGGCGGCTACAGGTCCAGTAGGAGTTGAAGGTGTTACCTTATTAACAACTGGAGATGACTTCTGCACTGGAGATGCGTGATTAGATGCAGGAGACGAAGAAGATGGAGGACGAATATCTATTGGCTGATGAGTGGTCGGATCCGAGATCTTAATTTGAACGGCATGAGATCTTGGAGATTGAAACGCAGGACGTTGTTGTTGCGCATAATAGGCATTTTGACCAAAAACTGGATATTGCTGTTGATATATAGGATAGGGGTACATATTCGGCGAGAATTGAGGAGCGGCCACATTTGGAAGATTTCCTGGAGCTCCTGGAGGATTTGGCCCTGACGCGTTAGAATTGGAACCAGGACGTCGATATCCTCCACCGTAGTTCGGCATAGGTGGACCTTGATGGTGTTGATGATGATAGTGGTGACCGTTAGGAGAAGGTCCATTAGTAGTAGCAGGAGATTGAGCGTTAGGAGGGGTTGGACGATGATGATTCGGACCCCTTTTATTATAGTAAGTATGTTGCCCGTAGGGCGGGCTTTCGTTTTGCTGTTGCATGAGAGATTACTCTTGATATCTCTCTCACCTTGTGGCTTACCAAAGGTTTAAAGTTTTCAAATTTTTCATACAACTACAGTGCCGGGTAAAATACTAGTTACCCACACAAGAAAAAAAAAAAAGAACTAAGGTGTTTGGGTGGAGGGATTTTTTGCGCCGCAAAATTTGAAGGGGTGACAGTCTCCAGGATTGGACGATATTCCGAGATGGAGCCGTAGGTAATGGGCCACGTGACTGACACGAACATGGATGAAATATTTTGCTGCTGAATGAGTAGCCTTCGGCCAAGCGGTATTATAACCCAGTGTAGCTAATATAAAGGGTGAATTTTTTTTACACAGTTCATGTGACACCGAGTTTAGAAATTTCTTGTTTATATTTTAAGGAAATCATACTTCCGCAATATTGAATTTCAGAAATGAGACTAAGTTAGTAACCAGGCTATATTTGGTCGACTTATTCTGAATAAAGTGTGTACGAAAATCTATGTGAAGTATGGACTTTTCTTCTTTTCTGTGAATCATGTGGATCAACACGTTATAGACAATCGAATTACAATTTTTTGAAATTTGTACTGCTTGTAAGCAACTGCATAAAGCATACGTACGTGTATCTATCTATGTCAGAACCGGCGATACCGACATACTGTCAACTTTGCTTTAAGCTGCGAGGCGTAGTTATTTCAAGTAGAAATGCAATAAATTACGGTGCCAAGCTGATTAGCTTTTATGCAAAATTCATGTCAGCAGTCTTCTCAGAACTAAATCATTGAAACTGAGGGTATTTATATTTAAGCTAGAAGTCCACCGGCCATTTTAGCATTGTTAGCTAACGAGATCTATATATAGCTCTAAAGTTTTCATTTACACCCGCACATGCATACATAATGTCATCGTCCGACGTACATGATAATAATGCATGACACTTAATTTATGTTCTCTATCGAACTCAAAGGAAGTGGTCAAGTAAAGATTTACATATTATACGCGTCAAGGCGCGTAAGTTCTACGTGTAGTCAGTCAGCTAATTTCAGAATACCACTGTAATGTATTAGGGTGACCAAAAAGAGGTATCCAATGAGACAAGGTTAAGAAAGTCTGCAGAGGCTGCAAGTTGGCACGGGGTTGTTAAATTACCGTTTATGTCTATTAAAAAAAAAAATAAGGACGAGAAGAGAAAAAAAAATGGAAAAAGAAAAAATCAATAATTTTGCACGACTAGATACGAGATGACGACTGCGCACAATATGAGTGCCTGATTAGTTTTTTTTTGGTCTTCAAGTAATTAGAGGGCCATTGTGGAACAATGGGCAATATTAGTAACGAATTATGAGGACGAGTTGATTTAGCCGATTTTCTGGAATATTATTGGGCGAGCTTTACCTAGGACAGTAATGGGTGTAAATGGTTGAGTGACACAGTTACGGGAAGAGCAAAGACAGCACCGAGACACAAAGCACAAGCGCGCAAAAGAAAGATAGGCCGAAAAGCAAGAAAAATAATCCGAAAAAAACCAGAACCAAAATAAAAAAGAAAAAAAAAGAATCACGAAAAAACCAAACAAATAACAAAAAGTGAGATTTAAATCTAGAGCTGTGGGCACTAACTAATTATTAGTGTTTTGTTCCTTGTATGGGGTACACCCGCCTAGACCCTGACCGCCGCGCACGTGACGCCCTAGCAACATTACTCGATAAGACAACGAACTACCAAAAGGTGTGAATAGTCAAAACTAGTGTGGTCGTAATATCAGCCGGCCAGCCGTCAAAAATTCGGCGGAGAAGTGCAAACAACTAGCGAAGTTGGTTTACGGGAGCAGCCGATTTTTTTTCATCTAAAAAACATTAAACTACTGGACCATGTCCGCAGCCGTACAGCCATCACCATTGCCCCCACAACCACCAGCACGGACAAATGAGAGGGGGGAAACAAGTGAAGGGGTAGGAGGAGCGGCAATGACAAAGGCGACGACATCAGGTAGTTCGGCCTCGGCATCCGTCGTCGGGACGTCAAGTAGTGCGAATGCAAGAAATGTGTTAACAAGAGCTCAAGCGCGGAGGAGACAACCGCATCAACAGCAATCACGCCAACAGCCACATCAGCCGGATTGGAATGCGTTCTACAAAAATGGTGTCCCGAAAGAGGTGATAGTAATTAGCGACGACGAAGAGGACTCGTTTCATGATACGAATGATCGATTTGAGTCCCGGTACTCGTCATCAAACGGATCCAAGAGAAATAGGGAGTCTACGCGATCGGAGTCATTGAGCGAGATCTCTGTATTGGAATGTGTTCCATCCTCGACAACGGCGACGACTAGCCATAGTCATAGTACTCGCGGCGGGCATTTTTCGCTATTTAGTGGAGCTAACTATTATCTAGGTGGGCCGCACAGTCCGCATTCCTATCACGATTACCCGAACGATGCGAGATATCCCAGTAGTAGTAGCCATGGTGGGGCACATCATTACAATCTGAACCCTTCTGAAAAAATCCAGAACCAGGGACCTATTGCTGAGTCCTCAGCCGCTATCGCTCGAACTTCACAGCTGGCTTCTGTGAAGTACGGAGCTCCACTGCAAACTTTGACATCTGCGACTACGGCTACTACGACGACAACGGCTACGGCTACAATGACAAAACGAAAGAGGCGTCGACGGGGTTCTCCATCTATGGACGGAGAGGTCTCGGCAATTACAACAATTATCAACAACAAAACGTCGCGGACAGAGACGATACGGGATTATATCCCACCTCCAAAGCCTATCCATAAGGCCAAGGAGGTGTACGTCCCATCCATTAGGGAAAAGATTCGGCCAGCGACGTCATCATATGACGACGCTGACGGGCATTATTTGGTATCCGTAGGGTCCGTGTTAGCAGACCGTTTTCACATCCGGAAACTACTGGGCCAGGGCACATTTGGTAAAGTGGTGGCAGCATATGACCGTAAACGAAAGATTGAATGTGCCATTAAGATTATTCGATCAGTGCAAAAATATAGAGACGCAAGCCGAATAGAATTACGAGTACTGCAAACTCTCTCCATGTATGATCGTCATAACGTTCATCGATGCATCCAATTACGCGAATGTTTTGACTTTCGGAATCACATCTGTATTGTAACGGACTTATTGGGAATCAGCGTTTATGATTTTACAAAAGCAAACAAATTTTTACCTTTTCCTGGATCTCAGGTCCAGAGCTTTGCGCGGCAGCTGTTTCGTAGCGTCGCGTTCCTCCACGATTTAGGACTTATCCATACGGATCTGAAACCGGAAAATATTCTTCTGGAATCGAGTGATTCGGTGATTCGCCCATACAAACGGAGCAGTGTTGATAAAAAGGTATGGAATAGGAAGGTGCTGAAGTCGACCGCGATCCATTTGATCGATTTTGGATCTGCCATCTTTGACGATGAATATCACAGTTCCGTGGTCTCCACGCGCCACTATAGAGCGCCAGAGATTATTTTAGGTATTGGATGGTCGTTTCCGTGTGACATCTGGTCAATTGGTTGTATTCTTATTGAGCTATGTACGGGAGAGGCATTATTTCAGACTCATGACAATGTAGAACACCTTGCATTAATGCAGAAAGTCTTGGGACAAAAGGTAGATGCAAAGATTATTGAAAAGATTGATTGGAACATGCCAGGATATGAGTACTTTGATATGACGACCAAGACTTTGAAATACCCAGGGGCAGATACTGAAGAACAAAGTGTTGAGTATGTGGAGCAGGTGAAGACATTTGATCAGATGATCAAGGCAACTAGCACATTCAAGGAAAACCGGAGGTTCTGGCTGTTATTCTTAGATCTTTTACATCGGATTTTTGTCTATGATCCGAAAAAACGGATCAGTGCGAAAAGTGCGTTGCTACATCCATGGTTTGATGAAAAGGTTGTTGACGATGGAGTGATGAACTGAGCTATTTATTTGTATTTATTAAATGTATGACATTTACTAAGAAATTTGTATTCGTCGAACAGTGCTCTTTAGTTTATAAACATGAACATGATCTTCTCTCGTGAAGTTGTTCAGAAAATTAGCGCTAGTGCAGGTTTGGAGGGGGCGGACTATTCAAGCTAAGAAAAACATTGATTTTTCTCATTTTAAGAGCTAAATCCCATCCCTAAAGTGAGGAGCCATTCTATTAGCTGCAGCTAATTTCCGGAATTACAAGTCGGTCTACGTTAGTGTGTCCCAGCCACCTCGAGCACAAGCATTTTGTCACGACAATTTCAACTGCGACGATGCCGTGTCGTATCATATAAAAAAAGGAGTTTATCCCTTCCAAGGCTTTTAGCCTTTTGGCTGTACGATCAGCTGCAGAATGAGAAGTACCAGCAGTGCAAACAGAAGCAGCTTTGGTAGTAATATGCCCACGTCTCCCTCGAGTAAGGGTCGTAGAAGACCAGACCCTAAGTCAACGCTTGACAGGAATGCCACACCATCTCCTCGCAATGTTTATAACTCATCGATACGCCATCCTTCGGCAAAGTTGGCCATGGCTGTTTCGCCTGGGGGGATATTCAGAAGGCTCATGATTGAAGAACAAACTTCAAAATTGTCCCCACATAAAAAACTTATTCATGCGGCCAGAAAATGTTGGGCTCGCTATGGTGGAAAAGGAGCTAAAAGAATCCGCATTTATGACAGAAAAAAAAGGCAGACAATAAGTAATGAGCAAATTACGATAACTCGAAAAGTTGTTACCCAGGCCTTTGATCCACATCCCCGTGCTTTAAACAGACCAGTGTCGGACTCCGCTACGCAGACATACGGATGGCATCGAAGCACGCAAATAGGACATGATCACGAAAAGGAAGACGCCATTATGCATTATATCGCAGATCTGAATGAGCGGGAAGGCCGTGATGCCAGTCATCCACTACACCGAGTAGATATTTTATCCACCGTGCAATAGTTTGGATGCGAAAATGTTTGTCCCGAGAACAAATGCTAAAGGGTTTGAACAACGTAACAAAGATCGATTAGACCGCATTTTTTATGCGAACAATGGCGAAACTGGTCGGTACCGACTAGGGGATATGCCAATCCTAAAGGCATGGTTCCAAGAGCATGAAGACGTGCTATGCAAATACAAATCCGGAGAACATATTTTATGCGGATGAAATCGCATTTGATATAAGGACATCAGATAGCGAAATCAGGCGAGGAACTAGCGAAAAGCCAGCGTATCATTCCATCGAGTATGCTAATGCACAGGGAAAACTCATAAGCCCGTTCGTCGTCTTCGGCGGAACTTCCGATCAAGCTGCCAGCAAGCGGTTACTGAGTAACAAAATTAAACCATGCTGCTGTATCGACAGCGCGAGCGATACATGACTAAGGATACTTTTCTTACGTGGATAGAAGAATTGGATTTTAGTACCTCAGGAAATGCAAATGCTTCCAATGAACAGCTTAGGCGCGTACTTCTGTTGGATAGGCTTTTAGCTCATATGGACCTGAGAGTAATGCAATACGCTGAAACAAATAATATTTCTATTATTTATTTGCCCGCAAATATGAATCGCATCATCCAGTCTTCAATCAGATTCTTCAAACGACTTAGAAACTGGTTGTCAAATTATCAATGCGAAAACCGCGACCGTGTCAGTCCCAAAACATTGATAAAGGCATACCACTTTTACTCCCAGAGAATTAAATGCAGCATACCGTCGCATTTCGTGCAAAATTAAGCGGATGCGCAAGAAAGATGAACGCTGGATGGAAAAACAAATGCACAAAAAAGCCGAACTCTGAATGCAAAAGTTCGAGAAAAGGTTGCAAAAGAGCATAAGGCGCCATATGAAGGTGCAACTATTAGGAAAAAGACAAGGCTCTTGAAGAAGAAAGAAAGATTGATAGATCAAAGGAATTAAAGCTGATATAAATTTATTGCTTTTTCCATAGTATTATTAATGTTGTTATTTTTTTTTTTTTTTTTTTTTTTTTTTTTTTTTTTTTTTTTTTTTTTTTTTCGTCAACCTGGTTCGCAGTAGAAGTTAGCGTTCGGCTGACAAGCTGTCGGCAAGATGCCGTTACCCGCCATGCGCCGTTGCCGACAGCTCCTCGCTTCCCCAGTCTTACCCCACAACAGCCGAAAGGAAGGTGATTATAATCGCCATCACAACAATTGATGAAATCCGCTACTTGGAACACGGGGTTCTTCCAGAGAAATCCCGACACTGGCAAAAATCAATTTGAAACTGACCATGGTCTTCAACGGACACTTCTGTATTTTTTTGGTCAAAGTGATCTAGACAAAGACACTTTTATCAAGGCCACAACTGAATTGCGTCAATTGGGTAATAAAGTCGTCACCGATGAGATTATGGAATCATGCGCAGAAGCCGAGCGCAATTTACCGTTTATTGAACACCAAGACAGTTTTGGAAACAATCTCAATAAATTGGTGACTTCTGATGGCTGGAAACGAATGAAAGAGTTTGCTGCGACTAACGGCATTGTATCTACGGCTTATACCAGAGAATATGGTCAGATTAGTCGAATCGTGTCTTTTGCAAAAGTCTACCTTTTTGGACCCTCTTCTGCAATGGTGTCTTGTCCATTGGCTATGACAGATGGTTGTGCCCGGTTGTTGGAGACCCTTAAGAACACCACAAGTGATGTTGAAAAGGACGTGTTCGGCCACTTGATTTCACGTGACCCAGCTTCTGCCTGGATGTCTGGTCAATGGATGACTGAACGTCCAGGAGGATCCGACGTATCCCGGTCCGAAACCGTGGCTATCAAGGCTGGTGGTGAAGATAGCAATGAGTACAGAGTCAGCGGATTCAAATGGTTTTCCAGTGCTACTGACTCTGAGGTAGCAGTTTTGCTGGCCCATCGCGTAGACGCCAGTGGCAATTCTTTGGATAGCGGCCGGTTATCTTGTTTTCTTGGATTTGTCAAAGAGGAAAATAGAGTCCGATTGCATAGACTTAAGAAGAAATTTGGCACTCTTCCATTGCCTACTGCCGAAATAGAACTAAATGGCATTCGTGCGTACATGCTGGGCCAACCCGGTCAGGGGGTCAAAACTATTGCTGCCGTGCTCAACATTACTCGAATTTACTCATCAGTGGGCTCTTTGTCGTACTGGCGCCGTGCCTTGTATATTGCCAAGGAATATTCCCTCGTGCGCTCTGTGTTCGGGGCCCCGCTCTTTCTGACTCCTGCGCATGTGCATATGTTGGCCAATCAGGAGATCCAGCTGCGCGGACTCATGTTCTTGTCTTTCTACGGCACTTATCTGATGGGTAAAGATGAATGGTCATCATCCCTGTCTCCTCATGAGGTCACGCTTTTGCGTATCATTCCAGGACTTGGCAAGATGATTGCCTGTAAGCAAGCCGTTACAGGAATTTCAGAATGTATGGAAGCTTTGGGTGGCATTGGTTATCTGGAATTTGATGTGCGACTCAATATCGCCCGTATCCTTAGAGATGCCCAAGTTAACGCCATCTGGGAGGGAACCACAAATGTCTTGGCCGATGACTTGGCTAGGATTATGAACAAATCCTGGCCACAAACTTCCGCGGCACTTGACTGGTTGGTAGAGTCTAAATTAGCCTCACATAAAAACATTGGTTTGGCTCGCACTGTCAACGAGCGATTTGGAGATTGGAAAAAGAAGGTGCAGTCAATGTCATTGTCTGACTTGCGTCGCGTAGCAAGAGAGTCCATGTTTGAATTGGCCCAAATTATTGTATCTGTCTTGGTTGTATCAGACCTTCCTACTACTGGGCCACTAACTATACAAGATAAAATATCCTTGGCCGTTGCTAATTGGTGGGTCACCGGAAAAGCTCCTTCAGATTATGCCATAGACTACATGGTGGTGTATGACGGAGAAGTATCCAAGACAAAGTTGTAGACTGGAATAAATTATGTTTGAAATTTATTTGTCCATAAATATGGGAGGAGGAGACATATACTATTGATTTTGTAATTCTTCGGTTTCTCTTAGTACAAGGAACAGACTTTGGTCTTCTAATGATCTTTTTCGTCTTTCTTTCGATTTTATATCATGCGATTGGCATGGTTCCGCAGAACATTTCTTATAATGGTCTGGCTAGTACGCCTCCAATGGGTTGGAACACTTGGAATGCATTTGCTTGCAATTATAACTCTGCTAACATCAAGTCAGCCTCGGACCTTATGGTCCATCTGGGACTGCGAGATCTTGGTTACAAGTATGTCGTGGTGGATGACTGCTGGTCCAACGGCCGTGATCCTACAACCCACCATCTGCTACCAGACTCAGACAAATTCCCCGATGGCATAGGGCCAATCTCCGACCATGTTCATGCAAACAATATGCTTTATGGCATGTATTCGTCTGCAGGTCGCTACACTTGCGCAGGACACCAAGGTTCACTGGGCTACGAATACATTGACGCTGCCAGCTTCGCCAAATGGAATGTCGATTATTTAAAATACGATAACTGCTTCAACGCCGGTCAATCAGGGAATCCCTTGATTTCGGCAGATCGATACTCACACATGTCTGGTGCTATCAAGTCCGCCGGCGGTAAAATGATATACGCAATTTGCAACTGGGGAGAAGACAATCCCTGGACATGGGCACCCACAATGTCAAATTCCTGGCGTATTTCAGGAGACGTTTATGACTCTTTTGATAGGCCGGATATTCGATGTCCGTGTGCCCCTGAGGACCTGAATTGTCCTTTGCCCGGACACAAGTGTTCAGTTACTCATATCCTGAGGCGCGCAGCAATCTTTGCATGCAAAGGGCATCCAGGCGCGTGGCCCGATCTCGATATGCTGGAGGTAGGCAATGGGGGTATGACGCTAGACGAATACCGGACTCATTTTTCAATGTGGGCTGCCCTAAAATCTCCACTAATGATCGGCACTGATTTATCCAAAATTAGTCCAGCCCATCTTGCCATATTTGCCAATCCGGCAGTCCTGGCTATAAACCAGGATCCACTTGGATCCTCAATACTTCAAGTGTGGTCCAACAGGACCGGATTCTGGGATTCGTACGGTCAGCCGACCGACATCTCCCTGTGGTCTGGACCTCTGTGGAAGGGCGACCAAGTAATGGCCGTAGTCAACACCGATTCAATCCCCCATAGTGTCACTGTATTATTGGACGACGTATTTTTTGACGATCCGTTCAAAGCCTACTCGAGCTGGCAGATCCATGATTTGTGGGGTGCTGAGACGTATCTAAATGATAACACGGCTGCACGCGTTATTGAAAATGGTTGCGTCAATGTATTGCCTTCTGCGTATTTTAATGCAAGCTTTAAAAGCTATACGGATGGGCTGGCTGAGGGCGATCCCGTCTTGTTGGGTCAACATGTTGCAACCGTTGCTCCGAATGGCACTATCCATATCCGCGTTCCGCAACATGGTGTTGGCATGTATAGACTTCGACAGGCGCCGCCGAACAGTTCAGAAGATTATCAAGAACAGGGCATTCATTTGACGGCAGGCTTCCGGTGAAGCTATCTCGTTTTTATATTGCATTATTCAATAAAAAAATTCATACTCATCAATCAAAGAACATTACATTAAATTTACAAAAGAAAAACATGAAATCCTCTTCCCATGTTTGCCTGCTTCAACCAAATTGAGGATGGCAACCAAACGAAGTTACAGCAGCAGAAGAGTAAGCCTCCTTAAGGTTCATAGCTGACGCATAGATACCAAGAGCGGCAGTTGCCAAAGATGCAAAGAACACAATAAGATGGAAAGTGTTCATAAACCACTTGTCTTTGTAAGCTCGGGCCCATCGGCTGACGTTTCTCCAGGTGTCGATACGGTTAGTAGTCTTGGTCACAGGATCATAAGGACCATCAGCCTTCATGGCAGAGAGTTGCATATCGAGACCAAATTGCATCATGGGAGGGAAGGTATAAGTGAATTGAAGAATACAGACAGCTCCAACAAGAGAAGTCAATGCAGAGAATTGGGGAATAGCAGATGCAATAATGTAAGCCACAGCCCAGTAGACAATGACCAAGAAGAACCAGGTGATACGGCCACCTCTAGTGTGCAATTCTGGTCCTCGAATAAGTCTCTTAACAAATGTTGTGTAGGTGACTTTGATACCAATGTTTCCATACAATCCTGCAGCAATCAATGCAGAGACCAGAGAGATAACATTGGTGGTAGTTTGCCAAGCATATCCAGCATGGGTGGCAGCAGTAATACCTTGGTTAGCAGGGTTCATAGTCAACTGACCTTGGTAGTTGTAGACAACTAATCCGAACATAAGGTAGCAGACGAAAATGATACTTTGAGCCACGGCCATTCCCTTCCAGAAATCCCATGGTCGTCTCATCTCAGACATCAACTCAATGAAAACCATGGCACCACCGTAGGAGTAGACAATGTTCATAGTAGCTTGAAGTTGGTTGGTGAAGTTACCGTTTCCAGAAATAACAGCCTTAGTAATAACTGGAACAACGACTCCCTGGTTGGCATCATGGTAGTTTGGAGGGAGATTAGCGACAACACCCATAGTGGCAAACACCACAAACAGGTTCATCCAGATAGCAATATTAGCAAGGAAACCGAATCGCTGCAAAGACTTGATTTGTCCAACAATCATACCAGCAATAGCCCAGATGACAACCATGACGGCAAAGCATACCTTCTCTTGGGCAACCTGGTACAATCCTTGACCGTTACCAAGAATAATAACGGCGACATTACACAACAACTGAAGACATTGTAAGACATCAACACACTTGCGGACTTTCTTACCGAAAATGCGACCGACAACGTCACCATAGTTCTTAAGAGGATAGTGGGGTGAATCCAACTTCAAGAACATTCTCCACAGTAAGACACCAGTGTATGCAGCGGCAACTCCGAGCAAAACAAAAAGCAGAGAACCGGGAACGTAACCAAGTTGTGAAACAGCATAGGGAGCAGACGTAGGACCCAAAATATCAGTAGTAATAAGGTAGAACACTGCCATCCATGAAGCATTTCGAAGTGCCCGGTTAGCAGCTAGCCTAGAGGAAAGCGAATCGGAGTCAGGGCTAAGAGTGTGAGTCTCTTCTTGAGGAACAGCCTTCTCTTCAAAGTCGGATGAAATGGTGGCTTCCTCAGATACCTCTTTCTTGCCACGTCCGAAAAGCTTTTTAGTGACAAATCCTCCGATAGCAGTGGATCCAGTTCCGTGATCAGGTCGCTTCTCAAGTTCTCTTTGCATACTTGCAAAGTATAAGAACTCCTCTAATGGGACATTGTATAAGTTAGTTTCGGGATGAATTTGTAGTTCTGAATATTCAGGCAAATTATCTTCAAGTGCATATCTTTGCAAGGCTACCTTGTTTTCCTCGGTCACATCATGAATAACCTCTGCAAAGGTACGATGACCATGGTGATGAGTGGTCTCGTCAGGATATTGTTTTTCGGTCATCGAGTATAAAGCTGAGTCTTTTTGTTCCCCAGTTTTTTTTTGTTGCAACGTCGTTTTTTTTTTCTCTTATATATGCAAATCTTTTCTCCGTTCTAAACCCCGCTATCGGTTTCGACGCTAAGCCAATCAGTGCCACCCCTCAACATATTCCTATCCCCAATAGAGAACGTTCGGCACCATTGTTTACTTTTTCGGTATAACTTCACCGTACGGCACCGACGGTTATCAGCTTACTAAGACAACTCCGATCAAGTACGAAATCTTAGCGAATCCACATCAAACGAACAGATCTTACAACCCTTTTTAATTTTTTTCACAATTTCGTTATTAACTTGGACTTCTTTAAGGATTACTGGCTAATTTCTCTTATCCAGCTCTTGGCAACTACGCCAAGAGCTGATAATGACCGCTCAATTGACAACGTCCCCCGCATTTGACAACCAAAAATTAATACCAAAAAGGAAATAAAAAGAAATGATGTCTCAACTAATTTAGACGAACGGCACCATGCAAGTCAATGGATTTTCCGATTTAAGACTAGCAGCACGTCAACTTGCCCACTGATTCAATTGATTGTAACGATGATTGACGCCAATGGAATATTTTAGCGGCTGATAACGTAAGATAGACCAACAAGTGCAGTGCCGTTTGATTTTGGCTTCTTTTATCGGTCAATTTGCTCTCGTGAGCCCAATATTAAAATGCCATAGCGTTGCTTTTTCTTTTTTTGGGGGTTTTTTTGAATCTAGTATTGTTATTTTTTTAAATACAGAGACTATGCGACCTTTTCATTGTTTTGCGTGACAAGCAAACTTCAAAATAGCCTGCGATGACCGGGTCTCGGAAGTCGGTCATCTGTCTATTGTGTTTAGAAAAAAAAACCCAAAAAGAAAAAAAAAAATTTCTTCCATTATTTGCTTTTTCCTTCCAACCGCCCTCGTTGCTTTTTTGAGCCATTTAGCTTTAGCCTGCTGATGATTGGTTTATCTTACCGTAAATTCCTTGCATTTAGTCATTTTATTATTTATGTCATACGTTAAAAGTACATCCGATAGCACATAACCGACAGATAATAAATGCTTAACATAGTTTGCATTGACAATGGCCCATCAAAAGCTTCAGGGGAGACAAAAAGAAACGTTCCCACATGTTTATCGTGGTCTTCGCCTTGGCTTTTGCATAATGTCACCTGATAGTGTTTCCCGTCGATAATAGTAAAGGAATAGCTCGGAATTATGTTTACGCGATCTACCTGTAACACGTATGTCTCTTGTTAATCCATATTTACGTTGATGGTTGTTTCTTTTTTTTTCGCAGCCGTTCTTTACACCTCTTACAATCGTGAGCTTAACTTAACTGAGGATTCCTCCCTAAGTTAACTTTGCTGACCGTATAATAGTGTACGAACTTGGTAGACTTGTATAAATACAAGGTTAGGGAAATATTTGCATGTCCCTAGGTTATCGGCTCCCATGAATCCACTTAACGTTAACTATAACTGTAAGCCTGATGGAACAGTTCGACACTGACAAGTCAGTGACAACGGTAAATGACGTATAGACGCGGTGAGCACTAACGTTAAACTCCCATGGATGAACTCGTTCAACTATATACAAATCAGATAACTAAAGGATGCGGAGATAGAGAATGCATTCAACCATTTTGTAAAAATAACCAGGCAAGACGGCGGACTTTCTATGGACGAACTGTTACTCAGCCAATCGCCGAAATTTTAGCCACCCATTTAGCCGCGTCTGACGCGTACGATGGACTGTGTCAAAGGCTAAGACCAGGCAGCAATTCGACTGATCTTAATAGGCAAGGCGAAAAGGAAGGATCAGTCGTTATTAATAGCAGTGCTTCCACAGCTTATCATTATACTACTAACAATAATATCACCCGCAGTGGCTTAATTCGACCATGTTCTGCCCGATCCGAAAACGCCCTGCCACATCAGATTCACATAAGAAGGCCCACCAATGCTTTGGCCTACGCCCAAGAAGCTATGTCTATTTCTTCAGGACAGCCGTTGCCGGAAAATGGTTTCAAGGCCCCATATGACTATGTCCGGTATTTGCAGAAGATGGATGACCAGTCCTTTGCAGAATTATTCGCTCACTTCGGAAAGACCTTTGCAGCTGATACGCCACAAACAATTCCGCTGGCCCGCGCTAACTTGCATTGGCTCAAACTGTGCTGGCTCGCCTGCGAGCGCATGGATCCAAGGCCACCTCTAGACTTAATCTATACACGTCTGCAGCGACTTATGTTGGTTGTCATTATCAGCCAGTCGATACACTTTTCACATTTCTCACTCCTACCAATGTTGCCGATTGATGTATATAAACATGCTTCGCTCTTGACTTCTGGTCAGAGCGGACAGGCGATATCCAAGACCAATGACGACGCAATAACCATCCGCAAGTATATGGCTGCCAAATTACTGGCCCGTTGGCCCGTCGGCGCTACTCAGGCTTTCGTTCCCCAGGCGGTTAAGACCATACTTCTAACACACCGAGATGCTAACTTTGGCGATACAGGGTTAAATGGAGACATCGCCATGTCTTCTTTTGGCTGTTCTGTAATTGTATCGTTTTTCCGCCGCAACCTTGACGTTCCACGGTTGCTATCATCAGCCGAGACAAAACAGAGCCTTGGGCCTAGATTGTCGCCATTCGCTTTGTCGAATCCCAAGAGTATAGTTTCCATGAATATCACCCAAATGACTGGTGTGCTGCCTACTCATCTACGATTCGTGCTGTTTCGGTATGCATGTCTGAGACAAATGGATCTACAGATCCGAAACCTTAACAACGTGGAAAAGTACCTGTCATTGCTACAGGTCCTAACTTCTCGCTCTTTCACGCGGCGCCTTCCTCCTGCCCTCCAGTCAGTCCATTATTTCGTGATCCATGCCCAGCGTCATGACTTTCTCAGATCAATTGTCCGGGGACTTTCTGGCGCGTTACTTATTGAGGGTCTGATCAAGCGCCCACTCCGTGTCAGATTTGGGGTTGGCGAGCAGTTGGCAGTAGATCAAGGCGGAGTGCAAGTAGAGTTCTTCCAAACATTCGGCTATGAATTAGTCCATTCTGCCCATGGATTATTTAAATGTGCTGATAAAGTTGCGTGGTTTAATCCCGGCTACGGCGATCAACCATCTGTGTATGAGTACATAGGTATATGGTTTGGTATTGGAGTTTACAATGGATGCATGATTGATATCAGATTTCCCGTGTTGCTCTACAGATATCTTACCTCTGGTAAATTCGAGCCTACTTTGGAAGACTTTAGGGAGATTGATCCTGTCTCGGCTAAATCTTTGTTTTCTTTAGAGACTTTTTCTGCTCCACAACTGGAAAATTTGGATATTCCGTTTACGTTTTCGTTTGAGCGTGACACTGGCGAGATTGCAACTCTTGACCTACCCTCCAAATGCTTATATTCTGTTGTCACTAAAGACAACGTATCTACTTATATCAAAGAATATGTGCAGTGCAGCATTGAGACTTCGATACGACCGTTTGCAGAAGCTTTTTACAGGGGGTTTAAGTTTGTGATCTCACCGGAATTGCGTAGTTTGGTATCGGAAAAAGAGCTTCAACTAATGGTAGAAGGGACTGGAGAAATATCCGTGGCGGATTTACGAAAGTATTGCACTTATGAGGGATACACCGCAGACTCTCCTGTGATAAAATATTTATGGCAGGTTGTGGAGGAGTTTTCACACCAGGAAAAGCAGCAGCTTCTGGAATTTGTCACAGGCTCCCGCAGAGTTCCTATTGGAGGAGTATCGAAACTGGATTTTATCATTCAGAGAAACGGCACTGATACCTCAAGGCTTCCTAGTTCTGCTGTGTGTTTTTCAAGACTGTTGTTACCAGATTATAGCTCTAAAGAAGAGCTTCGACACATGTTACTGCTGGCACTTCAACACTCCAAGGGATTTGGCTTGATCTAATAAGGATTATTTTATGCTTTCTTATATATGTATCTGTGTATGTATTTAATAAATTATGAACTGTGTTCCATATGGTTAAATAAACGACCGAAAGTTGGCAGTGTTGCTGGTTTCTTGGGCGGTCCGAGCTCCCTAAACTCAGCGCTGCTGCGATTTACCCATAGTCTCGGCAACGTCAACATATCGGGCTTAGCAGAATATCCAGTTTTCGACGTTGCCAAATGTGGGCTGACACTAGAATTCGAACTCAAGCTCTCCGGGCTCATCGGTCCTCCCGTGCTGCTAGAACTTCCAGACGGTATCATACCTCTGCCATAGTCACGATCAACTATTCGGGGCGGGTACATTGAATACTCATTGAGCCTTTGATAAGGCAACGCGGCCCCGGCAGCAGAGGTATATTGCCCAACTGGCTGGTATGGCTGCTGGTATGGCGGCTGGTAACCATGATATGAAGGCGGCATCTGATTGACTAGCGCTTGAGGAGGCTGATATGGCATTTGATAACCCTGATATGAGCCCTCTGGTTGACGAAACTGCTGATGCTGATGAACCGCTGGTTGGTATGCTGGCTGATATTGCACAGGAGGTTGCACATATACAGGCTGTGGTTGACGGTATTGCTGCGGTGGCGGCCCTTGATATATAGGCTGTTGGTATTGCTGTGGTCGCTGCTCCTGATATATCGGCTGATTGTATCGCCGCGGAGGCTCCTGATAAACTGGTGCAACTGGCGCATTATAGACTGCCGGTCGATTTTGAGGTTCCGGCGGTACAGGAGAGTTTTGAGCGACCGTGGACTGACGAGACGGTTCTGATCTCGGCTCCTCTGACGTCGCATCGTCTCCATCACTTTCAACTTCTGTCTCATCATCCAAGTTACGAACCTTAGGGCTGCCAACCTTGGCTTCCGCGTCCGACGAATCATCACTTATCACAATCGTCTCAACTACTTTCCTGTTTAGAAACCATCGCGAATGCATTGACTCTCGACGTGTAACCACACTATTAATTGGCTCCTCGTCAGATGTAATATTTTCTTCGGGGCTAGTACGCTGAACAAGAGGGGACAAACTTTCTTGAGCCGACTCATAATTATCCTCGATGTCGGAGGATGATGATGACGATGATGAAGATGACGAAGCCTGCGAAACCGGAATTATCTTTCGTGCTCGAACTTGTTTTTCCGGCTTTGCTGCTTCTGTTACATTTTGCTTTGATAGTTCTGTCACTTCTTGTTGTGATTCTTTGCGCACCATCGCCCTGCGTTTTTTCTTGCCAACTACGCCAGGTGGTCGGCCACGACGTTTTCGCGGTAGATCATTAATGATTGCCGTAACTTCGTTCTCATTCGTGACGGGTGACTCAACTGGCGTTATCACAGTAGCTGCATCCCGCCCAGTCTCGTCGTCCTTGCGCGTCCCCTCGCTTAGCTGATCGACGGGGACGGGGACTGACGCCATCGCCTCCTTGAGTTTGGCCGATGGCTTCCTACTTCTTGTCATCCTAGTTGGCTCGATTGCTGGTAGAATCTGTCCCGCAGCAGCTTTCGTGCTCCTTGTCTGTCTAGTTGTCATAGTAGTCGTGGTGGTCGATATTCTTGTCTGCTCGATTTCACTTGTTACAGCAGTAATGGTCGTCGCCTCACCCGCCTTATTCTCTTTTGATCTCGTCCTCACGCCTATCTCTTCAATACTTTCTTGTCTTGATGTCAATCGAGTCCGTCTTCGCGAGGCTTCAACAGGCACTTCGGGCAAAGGTTGTTGTTCGTTTGCTTCGGCAGCAGACAGTTCTTCAACTGCAGGTAATTCTCCGTCGAGGCCATTCTCGTCACTCTCATCTTCCGACGAAACTGGCAGAACCACTCGTTTGGGCCGTCCCCGCTTACCCGTCCGAAGAACTACTGTCTTAGTCCTGCTAAGAGGCTGAAATTCCGACGCGGTACTCTCCTGGTCACTTTCTGGTGCCGCCGCCGGAGGTGGAGACGACGCTTTTTCCTGTATTGCCGCAGCAGCCATATTCAACCTCTTTTCCCTATCCTGCTGCTCCTTCAGTTTTCGCAGGTTGTTTAGCCGGGCCTCTCTCGCCATTGCAAGTTGTTGCTGCTTTGCCACAGACAAAACTCCAGAAGGCACACTATCGACAGGTTCCTTTTTGGTCCTTCTCGGTTGAGCTGCACCCAACACTCGTCTATTCACAGGATTTCGGGTAACGACAGTCTTCGGTGGCCTTCCGCGTCTTCGTTTGGCTTCTTCAGGTTTTTGAGTCTCTCCCTCACTTGATTCTGATTCGGGCACTATCACAGGTGCAACTTTTCGAGGTCTTCCAGGCCCACGGCGGACAACATCCTCTGCGAGAGCGGTACGAGCAGTAGCCGCAGCAATAGAAGGAGCTGGTGCTGGCGGGGTAGCCTTTTTCTTTATAGCGCCAGAAAATACAACTTTAACTACCGGTTTCTTGCGGACCACTTTTATAGGTTGAGCAGGCAACTTTGCCGGCTTAGTTAACTTCTTTTTCTGTGCAGAGGACGGAGACGATGTTGGCTTTTTTGAAGTGCTAGTGTTTCTAGCGCTTCTTAACTGTCGCTTAGCTGTGACCTCATTCATAGCAGGCGATGATCCTCGTTGGCCAATTACGCCGCGGCATTTGGCAGATCCACATTTGCATACCTGAGCATCTGCACCGTCCAGCCATTCAAAATTATAATCATACGTTAACTCATCTCCTATTTCAATGCCCTTCTCGCCCGCAAACAAGCCAATCCGGGGTTGGCCCTTGACGTACCATTTTTCCATCTCACAATTGGGCTCGCAGGAATGGTTAACAAATCGCGCGGCCGATCCTCGCATACCGCTATCTATTACGTAGCCTGGGCCAAGACTCAGACAATAAAAATGCCGTTGACTTTTATACTCAATTTTCATGCGCCTTTTCATTTCAAAATTAGAAATCACCTCCCCAGTATACTCGATAATTAGTTCATGCGGTTGGTAAGATCGCGTGGCCCTTAATCCGTAGCCTTTCGACCCAGTTGGAACCACATCATAGCCCTGGTAGTATAGGCGCCCGCTTGCGACCGCCTTCTGTAATTTTTGGAATGACCGATTGCCGCAATCCTTGTCAGCAAATGGACAACAATCTTTGTCGCATTCATATTGCAAAATCCGGTTGAGACAATCCTCTCCACAGTGATCTGAGCATATACATGGCGCATTTCTGTCCTTTCCGAAATGAAGATGGTTATTGCCGTTTGCAGGCCCGTTCGTATCTAGCCAGCAGTTTCGCCTCAGCGACCGCCATACTAAACTATTCGGCGAAGGACGATAAATGTTCCATGGCAATTTGAATCCTGTTGTCTTCTTCTCCTCCAACCCCTTTAGAGGCAATGGAAATTTAAATTGCGTGCGAGGTCTGCCAGGCCCTTTTTTAAAATAAATTCCACTTGTCAAATTTTTTTCTGCAATTTTGTTGGTCTGACTATTTTTGGTATTCGTGGAACTTGCCCTGGTTGTCGCGCCGCCTGAAGATTTATTTTTGGTTGAAGATGAGGATCCAGACGATAACGACGCTACTCGACGTGTTACATTCTTGTTGCTGTCTTTAGAATTTGCATTGTTCTTCGATAAACCTGCAGTCGATTGCTTCAAGCCATCCTCTCCCGCATATTTGCCTGTCACGCGAATCCTGCGAATGTGATTTGTCGTGGGTTGATTTTTTACGGCAACTCGCTTCTCCGGCTGCGTGTTTTGACCGTGAGACTGCGTGATAGCAGAAGACGCGCTGACCGCTGCCGATCGCTTATTTTTTGCCACAGGTATTACAGCCTGCTTCTTGGCTTGACTCCCGCTTTTACGACCAGGAGGCCGTCCTCTGCGCTTTGGAATCATTTGTTTGGTAGTGTTGTACCCAATTGATTCAATTAAAAACATGAGCCCCAGAGAAAAAGCAATTATACACGAGGCTGAAAATTAGCCCGGATGGGACAGCAAATTATTTTTTTAAATAAATTTCCAGGAGTCGATTAAAATACTTCAGTGTATCCTTCTATGTTTAGTTCTCATTCATTCTTGTTGTTTCTGTCTAGTGTTTATCTCTGTACTATTTGTGGCTCTGTTGTCTTCCCGCTCTTTTCTTTTTCTTTTCATCTAGTTGCCCCAGACACGTCGGTCCCAATTCGAAGCCCAAAAAAGTCGGCAAAACGAAATGAAGACCAAAAAATAAAATGAGAAAACATGTGTTTCTTTGCCATTTTATTAACTTTTTTTTGTTTTTTCAGATATGTTGTTTGATTCTTCTCCCTCTAAATTCTAAGTGCTGCTAACTTTTTAACATTTGGGGCCAATCAAAGGAAACAAGAGAAAGATTTGTCGCAGGCAACCAGAGACTAGAATATCTCATTCGTATTTTTTTGCAACCTATATTTTCCCTTTTCTGCCTTTTGCGTCGCACTCATCCTACTATAATTTATTACAAGTAATATTTCAATTAGTTTCATTTATTAATTTTTTCTTTCTTCTATCCCCAATTTTTTTCTATGCCGATTCTCTATATTTTTCCTTTTTGTTTCTGTTAGTATGCACATATTATTCATTCGAACCGCCGATCTCCAGCTGTATACCGGCCCCTCGTCATAAACAAATCGTTTCCTCTTGGCCGACAAATTGATTCAAAAAAATTCATAATTAGCCCCTTCCCACTTGCAAATTGAGTCCGATCAAATTTCCGAAGATACTCCCTCGTCGTCTGTCCACGACATGCTAATACAAAATGAAATAGAACTAGCAGCATAGGAAATATTAATGCAAACACTGTGAATATCGCCAATATAAAACTAACTCGACTATCACTGGCGCTGGCTGCAAACGATTTATGAGACTCCTTCCACGCCTCAATTAGCTGATACCACGATGTGCTGCATACAATACACCCTAATAGCGTAACGACCCAGATGAATCCTAAAAAAAATCTGTAGTTTCTCCTTCCCACACAATTATTTAACCATACACAGTGATGGTCATGCATATCAATACATCTATCGCATCGGGCACAATGTCCGCTTCGCGGCGGTCTCCATATATGACATGTCTCGCAGTATTTCACATATATTATCGATCGTTGGTTGCTGCTTTTCTTGTGACTACTAGACTTGTGACTCCGTCCTGGCACCGCAATATTCATTGTATATTCTTGAGGAATATAATCTGCATCATCAACAATATGAATTGATCGAGGCAGAATCTGGTTAGCATCTCAAAAAAAAAAAAGAAAAATGGAATACAGGCGGTGGAATCGTCCAGCAGACAAGGCATCGACAGATGGGCAGCTATCTCATTCCGAGTCGTATAGAAAATACAGAATAAGTTACAAGATAACACAAGGTACGCCAAAATCAAATGGTTAGAAAAGAGCTTAGCCAATTTCTTTCCTCGTGAAGATCATCCACCACCCTACATAGTCACTTTAAACTTACCCCTGGATCGGTTAACGATGCGCGAATAAAACAAATAACCCCAACAACAAATAAATACATGGTTACTGCGACAATAGCTGGCGATACATGATGCCATACCCATGGAGCCGTGAACCCAAAATACAATCCGCTAGTAATGCAATACACGGCAAACACCACAATGCTTAATGGTTTACCCTTGACAAACAATCCTCGTCCTCCGAATAAAAATCCAAACTGCCCACCAATTACCTGATAATTCTTGCGAGCCTTAGCTTCTTCAGGCTGAAGTTGCACCGTCCATCTGGCTATTCTTCTTAAGGACTTGGCCTTTGCACCACCCTCGGTCATTTGACGAGCCTCCGTTCCGGTCCCACTCTCAGCCGCGAGTTAAAGTTGAAAATTCAAAGTACATTTCTCCGGACTAAGGAAAATATCCTTGATTGACATATACTGCATATTTTCGCAGTCGGATAGGAAGATAACAAAAAAAAAAAAAAAAAATGCTTCGACAAGTCGTTCGAAGGCCAATAATAGTAAGGTCGTCGACTAGGCTGTTCACCCAGCGCCGCGCAATGACAACTAAAACCGCATTCACCAGATCAGTCAGAGCTGTAGGCATAGGACTGGTGCTGGGAGTTACGACTTTTGCCGGTGCGCTGGGTGTACTCTATGCCTATGAATCTTTTGAAACCGACAAGTCCCAACCAGTGCCAAAGGAATGGGACGCAAAAACGAAAGCAATTGTTCGTGCCGCTGTTAAACACGAGCAGGGCCATGAGTATAGTGTAGCCGCTGAACTGTATAAGATGGCCATCGAACGACTGATTTCTGAACCTGGGTTCAATATCGCCACTAAGGGTAAATCCTGGCTAGACGGGTATGCGGACTTACTAATGAGATTAGGCCTGGTTGAGAACACCCTAGGGAACGAGGCTCCGGCGAGAGAGGCGTTCACGGCCGCCTACGGCATGCCAGTGGGATCCAATATTCTTAGAAGCAAGATGTGTCTGCAACTGGCGAAATCTGAAGAGGACATTGGCCGCAAGGAAGAATACATATACCAGGCAATTCGGCTTGCCAGCCCTGAGGGATCGCTTTTGCTGAAAGACAATAATGGAAGCGGCGATGCCGAATCAAAGAATAATAATTTCGTAGTTCCGGACTCTATATCGATTAGTGAAAGCCAGGCTGACGCGCTGATAGAACTGGGTAAGTTGTATTCCAGAGGCGGCAACTACTCTGGCGCGCTAGCTCTGTTCCTCTCTACGCTACGAGCCATGAATAAACTGCCAGACGCCGATAAAGATTCGTCATGTTTGAAATCAATTATAAAGTCGTATATTGGAGAGAACCTTTGGGCTTTGGGTCTGCGACGTGATGCAGTTGTATGGGTTGAAGGTAGCTATTATGACTCGTACCCTAAGAGTAGAACTTCAAGTCAGTGCGCTACATGTGCTATGACCGCAGCCAGCTTGGCGACAAAAATGTATAAAAACATGGGAATGTTAGAACAGCAACAAAAATTCGCCAAACTACGAAATGGTTTAAGTACTTTTTAATTTATTGTGTAAATAGACTGTGTTCATACATATGATAGTTAAATCTAACTCACACTACTTGCGAACTTTGATATGAGGCTACCCAAGGAAAGAGAGAAAAAAAACTCAACGGACAACAAAAAGAAGAAAATAGCGATAGGCCAAGCAGAATTCAAGTCAAGTCATTAAATTACGTATATACAAATCACCAACTAGCCTTTCGCACACCCGGAAGCTTACCCTCTAAAGCCATTTCTCTGAATTTCATTCGACACACCCGGAAGTCCGTAATAATCGACCGCGCATATCCGCTCTCAATACATCTATCCTTAATCTGAGTTTCACAGGTGTAATGTGGCATTGATGCTAACTGTAGCTGAGCCTCAACTCGTACTCTCATTGGTAGTGTCGTGTTGCGCGCAATATATCGTAAAGCAGTTCGGTTGACTTCTTCCTCAGCAACTTTATATCTTTTGAAGTTGTCACGTACCATACGTGTGGTAATCTTCGTGCCTCCCGGTAAAGGAATAGATTTGAGGCCCGGATATCGTGATACCATTGTTGAGATTGTGCAGCGAATGAGTGCCTACCCTCTGATTTTCTTTAGGTTGAAAATGTGCTGCATCGCTTCACTGACTAAAGGATGACGTAAGCGAACTTTCGTGAATAGTCTCTATTTTTTAAAAAAAGTGAGAAAACGAGCGAAGCTCTGCATCGTGCCGCGTATGCTAGATTAAGCTTTACTCAGGGTCTACCCTAACCTGTCAATTTTTTTTTTTTTCTTTTTTCCCATTCCATCCAGCTATATAAAGTCCTTGTATTCGTGCACGGCTCAACAAAGCACACAACAGGCGTTCTTTTTTTTTTTTCTTACTTTTCCCTTTTACCTATTAGCGAGAGGCCACTTTGAAGATTTTGGGCCTCTTTTGATACGACAAAATCTTCGTTTTTGTTTATAAATTTAACAGAGACGGAGTATAGCTGCTAATAGAAGATAAGATGTTTGACTTTGAAACCACCGTTAGTAAAGATAGTAAAAAGCCCGATGAAGCCACTGTTACTGCCAAGCAGATCAGCACGTCTAAGACTGATGACGTGACATACGAAGTGGAAGGCTTGGACAACGACGTTGAACAAGGCTCGACTCATTCAACGCGATTGAGACCTTTTCAATTTATGCTCACTAAGCATTTTTGGATCATTTTTATCCACGGTCAGATTCTGTCTATGTGTATTGTGTCCACTAATACGCTTAGTAGTTTTTTGGCCAATGGAGGTAACTCTATGCCGGCATTTCAGACGCTGTTCAATTATGCCTTGCTCGCGATAATTTTCATTCCATATTCAATTTACAAATATGGATTTAAGAAATGGTTTCGCATCTTATGGAAGGATTCCTGGAAGTTTTTCCTCTGGTCGTTTTCCGACGTTGAAGGAAATTATTTTGTTGTCAAGGCATACAATTATACAAACATCCTGAGTGCTTCATTGTTGGATAATTTCGCCATAGTGGTGGTTGTGATTTTGTCATTTATTTTTCTCAAAGTGAGGTATCACTGGACGAAGCTGCTCGGAATTGCCGTCTGTATTGGAGGTATGGCCTTGTTGGTCGTTTCTGATTTTCTTACCGACAAGGACTACCCTGCTGTTGATATGGTCAAGGGTGACTTGTTTGTTCTCTTGGGAGCTGCATGCTATGGAATTTCCAACACCCTGGAGGAATTCCTTGTATCCAAGCGTCCTCTCTATGAAGTTTTGGGATTTTTAGGTTTTTGGGCTACCATTATCAACGGCGTGCAAGCTGCAATTTTTGACCGTAACAGTATTGCTAATGCAAAATGGAGCAGTGCAGTTGGTGGTTATTTCGCTGGCTATACTCTTTCAATGTTACTTTTATATACTACTGCGCCTATACTATTCCGGATGTCGTCTGCTGCATTCTACAATCTTTCATTGTTGACCTCTGACTTTTGGTCTTTGTTGATTGGAATTCAAGTCTTTGGTTATTACGTTTTCTGGCTGTACCCGGTTGGATTTGTTTTAACAGTCCTGGGTATGATTTTATATTATTGTTCATTAAAAACGTCCAAGGGAGAGGCCGTTAAACCATGGCTTGGTGAAAATCAAGAGTCTGGAGTTGTCGGACTGGGCACAGCAAAGACGGACGCAGACGCGGCTACGATGACAGATGATAGTATAAATACCCCATAATTAATAGTAATATAGTTGTTTAGTCGTTAAAAATCAACTGCTTTTAGAAGTAATTACAATAAAATTTGGTTTTAACTCCTGAGCATATTAGGCATTTGTTCGCAAATCGCAGTAATTAGAGAAAAAAACTTCAAAAAAAGCATATAATGAAAAAGTGACAGCATAAACAAAAGTTGCTCATATCTGGTCTTTGGATTTATTTGTTTTCTCGGCGTCGTCTCTTGCTATTTCTACAAAGCAATCGAAATTTGAGATTTGCTGACGAACATTTATATCCTAGAAAACACTACGCTAGTCATTTATGTTCCCTTGCTAGTCATTTATATCCTAGAAAACACTACGCTAGTCATTTATCTTGGTATCCTTCTTTATCAATTCGAAGCCTAATCCATTTTTTGTGGGTTTGCCTGAGGAATGCATTGCAGGGAAAGTGTTCAAAATAGATTATCTTAATTGCATACAAAGTAAGAGTATTTGACCCAATGGCCCACCATTATGGACGGTACCCTCATCTATTCTCGATTCAATGAGCGTCAGAAAAAAACTACGGTCTTTCAAGCAAATTTGGTTGCTGATGCCAAGGGATCTTTTTTTTTTTTTTTTTGTTTTTGGGCATTTGACGGATTTTCGTGTTACATGGTCTTGAAAAACCTGTCCTCTATCAAAAAGGCCCACATACTCCAAAGATAGTTTGCGGAGAGGATGCGCTGCAAGTCGAATGCACTGTTCACAAATTCGAAGTTTTCTTTACTTAACGCATGTCGTTCTAGGACATTTTGCTATCCGCTTCTAATAGCTCACAATCAGAAAACAATTAAATGTGTCTTATTGAAGCTATCCTCTATCAAGATCCTTGCTATATGTTTTAGAAACAATTATAGATAGTGGAGCGAGCTGGCTGCGGTAATGTATATATAGTCTATCCTGAAAGTGTCCGACCCGGTCCTAACCCGCCATCTCTAAATCAGGAAAACCATCAATATATTAACTTTTTGGGAGGGACGCACCAAACCCAACAAGGTAATTCTCCATTTCTTTCGCGTCAAACCTAACGCGTTGAGTAAATATTTTTGCCTGCAGCCTGCTTCACCGGATTCTCCTCTTGCTTAACCATGAGTGGGGTAATAGATATTTTGCTTGGTCCGACGGGAGCATTAATGGAAGAGATTTTGCCTTGCAGGCAGAACTGTATTGTGCCAATGTCGACTCTGCTGCTAGCTTATTCACGCGTCAGATCAAATCGAAAAAGTCAGGCAAAAGAAGCCCTATGATGGTTGAACGTCTACCTTGCAATAGACATCTGCAACAAAGGGAAATCGAGCTCAAACATCATTCATCTGCGGCAATGTACAGCAGGAGAGAGAAATCATTACTACAATCTTTGCTTGACTATTATTATATCTGCTGACCCGAGCGACAACACTGCAAGACAAGATGCCATGAAAGAAAAAGCACAAGCTGCGTATCCAAGTGATGATTGGATAGATGAATTCAATACTGGTCTTGCACAGGTATTTCGCGCTGAGGGATGGGACATTGCAGGAATCGACAATTCTGAGCTGCGGACCTTTTTGACTCGGTATATTCCACAGTTAACTGAGTATCCTAACATTTTACCACATAAAACGAAATTGGGTGACTGTCTAGTTCGAAAGGTGGCTGCGTCCCTATTTAAACAAATTGATCAAGTTCTACTGAAGGCGGACGTTTTAACTTTAGCAACAAATGCTGGAACACAAAGATTAACAGGAAAGTCTTTGTGCAGTTTTTCATCTTTCCAATGGGACGCCGCTGCCTTGGAAAGGAGAAGATTTATCAGATGAGCCGCCACGTAACGACGACGCCGTTAGGCAAAAGCTTCTCGATTTTATCGAAGGACCTTACGGACACAAACTCGTCGCCGTCATCACGGATTCAGGGGTGGCCTATACAAAAGCAAGAAGAGAACTTCAGCAGACTCATCCCAACATACTTTATATGCCATGCTATGCTCAACAAGCCAATTTGATTATTTTGGTGTCATAAAGAACACACCTAGGTTAGCTGAAGTTGCCAAGGTTGCGCAGTCGGTAGCTATCTTTTTTAGTTATTCTTCCCGTTTAAAGATGTATAGCTAAACGTGGGTTTACAACAAACCACCTCCAAAAAGGAAAGGAATCATGTCCGCTATCTGCCGAAGCTCAGCCTTGCTTGCTCTTCAAGTTCTAGAGGAATGCTTTACACACATCGAAGAATGCCTATTTCTCATGATTAATCGACGTCCTGGATACCGAATTGAATCATCAAAAACAGTCGCCGCAGCTCGGGGTCTATATGAGAGACTGGCTTCGTTTACGGGGGCCATACACGTACTAGAGTGCTTGGGCGCTCAATAGAATTTGCTCCAGAGTGATGATTCCAGGCTTTACCAGGTGCTACCCTCATTTCTTTCCATGTATAGAATTGCGAATGAAGTCATGGGTCAGGGTCCTCTAGATGACTGTTTACCGAACAAATGCACAATTTTTGGCATATTGAAAGCCTATTTATTGCGACAGTCCTATATCCTCCAACAAGAGCTAAGCTGTTCAGAAGAGCCACGACCCACTCAAAACTTGTGGTACTGGGAGCCGAGCTGTATGTGAAGATGTTCAACCAAGTATCTCAGACAATACGAGGGGCTATGAATCATTATCTTAACCGAACGGGGTACTTTTCTAATACGTGTGGCGCTGAAGCGTATGCTATCAGCGATACTAGCTTGTACCATGATTACTGGATAGCCGTAGGAAACGCGACTGATGAACTCGCAGATCTTGCCAAGCTTGCAAGACGATTGGCTCGAATAAATGTGAATATCGCTGGCGTGGAAAGACTGTTTTCCAACATGGAGTATCTAAATAACCAGCGAAAATCCAGTACGGGTCCAGAAATGGCGCTCGCGATGTCTCGGCTCCGTAATATTATTAAGCTCAGACGAGGTAAAGATGTTTCACTCACAGATATAACGGAAGTTTTGGCATCTGATGAAAAAGCCAGCAGGCTTAAGCCAAGGGAGACTTTTGTGCCCAGCCTGCTGAATTTTGTAGAAGAGGTTGAAGGACATGAAGTTGAGATAGACAGGTCCGAGGAAGATTTGAACCCGGAAGAAAAGAGGCAGCAGCAAGCAAATATTGAACGAAATGAACGGCTTATAGAGACAGCCAGTGCAGATGCTTCGGTTGACGGAGAAAAGCAAATATCTGCCGTTATCGAGAAGCAAAATTCAGATGTCGCATTTCAAAGCGCACACTTTGCCTCGTTCACCTTCAGACAGCTGCTTAAGACCGATGAAAATGAATTTTCTGGCACAAAGGGACACACTGATTCGCCCACATAGGACTTGACTGTTGATTGTTTAAAAATTTGGTTAAAATATTTAAAAGATAGGGCTGCTCAAAGAAATGAACGGGAACACGAAGCCATACCAGCACACGCTCCGACCAAACGATCGGCTCCAGAAACATCACATGCCGTGGCCAAACGACAAGCAACAGCGTTTTTGGAGTCATACTACTAAGAACAATTTAACAAACGAGGGCACTGGAGATGCTTCTCATTCTGCTTATTCGCGGGTATTACCAACGATGATACAAGCCTAATAGTAACGGCGATACGGAACCTCCTCTATCAAAATAGCATTTTCATTACCCAGAATAAGAAGAAATTAATAGATGATCAAATAAACGATATAAGCTACAGGAAAACATTTCTCATCTTCATGGACATCTGCTCATAAAAGCCAACGAAAATCTTATGCGGAACGAAATATGAGAGCCTCGGCTAAGAACTTTGGCTGCTCCCTAAACCACGTGACGAGCCCCCCTAAACCTTCCCTGAATTTACCCTGCACAGTGAATTTTCTTAGCCATAATCGGTACTGGTGGAAACTATCCATCGTGGTGGACAGGTTGGTAGAGCAATTAGAAAGTCGACAAAGAGTCGTTAGATAATTAAATAGACCAAAGAGTCGCCACAAGCAATTAAATGTAGCGATATCAAAGCTACAGAGCCATCTATCTATTAAGCATAATGTCTTCTACTAACATGTTGTCGTCATCACCAGATGAGGGCAAATTTAATGATGAAATAAACAACCATCATAAAAATTCGGAACTGTCCGACCACGCGCTCCACTATATGTATGCAGACGAAAATATAGGTAGCAATGCATCAATTCCTACACATATGCTGGGGCCACAGCAGCCTTTTAAGATGATGATGACGGGCTCTTCTTCTCCTTCTTCTGCTAGCGTTCCTGGACCAGATCGCAGGGTGGGATCAGGGGGACCCCCCGACAGTGGTGGGGCTGCTGGGGCTGATGACGGTGCCGAAAGTGGAGCAACAACGCAACCGGTTCGTCAACAACAGAGGCTAAATAGTTTTAATGGACAACCCATCCAATTTATGGAGTCTCAGATGTACCAACAGGTGCATTCCCAACCTGGGAGGGCGCCATCGTATCAGCAGTTAGGACTCTCACAGCAACAAAACCAACAATTGCATGTTCAGCAGCAACCACAGCATTTGCAACCTCAGGAATACCAAGAACAGTTGAATGTGCAACAATATCAGCG
The DNA here is from genome assembly GCA_030581755.1 of Crinitomyces ghanaensis. NCBI lineage: Eukaryota > Fungi > Ascomycota > Dipodascomycetes > Dipodascales > Trichomonascaceae > Crinitomyces > Crinitomyces ghanaensis. The sequence goes on from JAKTVX010000002.1 coordinate 336,964, forward strand.
GCCGCAACATTCGCAACCACAACAATACCAACAACACTTGAGTACGCAGCCACAGCATCAGAGTCATCCGCAGAACGGACAATCGAATTACCAAGAATCTCTCCCCCAGAATCAATTCATACCCAATTACCAACAGATGGGTGTTCCGCCCTTTCAAGGAGTTCCATACTTTGGCGGATCTCCTCCGCAAGGCGGTCAATACGGCATGTATGGACATGTGCCGCCCCATGTCTGGCAACAGTATTATTCGCATATGATGGTGCCTGGACTGCCAGCGCAGGCCCGACAATTGGCGTCAAGATATGGGGCCAATACAGTGTATTCACCTCCAGTAATGATGCAGTCGTCTTCCGGCGTTAACCCGTTTTACCGAGCCAGTCCACCCCTCCAGGGTGTCGATGCTATGATACCTGGCGAGCATATAAATGTTGATATGAGCATGGAGCAGATACCCGAGCAAGGACAAATGCAGGCAAACCAATTCGCCGGGGCTGTTCCAGCCGCGAAGATGGAGGGTTCTTTTCAGGTAGCGCCCCCAGTACTGCCAGCACCTCAGACACCTCAGCAGGAAAAAGGGCCTCGAAAGAGAGATCCAGAAGGATTGAAAAAAGAATTGCAGAAATTATTTGAGACTGTCAAATCGCCTGAAGACCTAGGTGTTGAGTATCGCCGGATTATGAGGGACATAGACAAAGACACGTTTGCCAAATTTGAACCTGAGGAGTTTGAACTAGGACTGCAGTTTGCTGTCAAATATGGCACGAAGGCGTTTTGGGATAGCTTTGATGATAATATGGCATTTTTCGCTAGAATGAGGAACTGGATGGCGGCAATGATTCGAAATAAGAAAACAGCAAAACTAATTCGGGCACTGTATGTTCTAGAGCACCTTCCAATTACTTGGGATCAAATAACACGGTCCAAACTAGATTCCGTACTTGAAAAGTTGCAAAAAATAGGAGATGACATGATTAAGACTCAATCTGCTAGACTGCTAGCTATGAAGAAAGGTAAAAATGTTACTTCTAGTTCTAATTCTAATCAAACCAGCAATGCCGCTGGCGTTAATGCTACTGTAGCTAACGCGAAGCCCGCTGCAGCTGGTACTATGACTGCCAAGTCCAGCGGTACTACAAGTATCACTGGCGGTAACGCCAACGCCTTGGATAAAAAACCTAAAGGGATACCTGCAGTTGTTGAAAAGAAAGTCACGACGACAACTAATACCACTAACCCAAACACAGGTGGGTCATCGTCTTTTGGCTTTTTCAAGAATTTACAAGCCACGAAGTCAGAAAAGAGACAACCAAGCGGAACTCCCGCGGCGGTAAAGTCTGAGGCAAAACCAACAGTGGGACCGACACTGTTATTTAGTGGAAAAATGTCTATTAAGAATCAACTACAAAACGCAAACAAGGATAATGAAAAGAGAAAATCTCCTTCAATTGACGACCAAACGGCAGGTAAGGAACAAGGAACCGCTAAGAAACGGAAGAAGAAGACTGTGGCATGGCGAGATGACAATTTGGTTGAAGTTAGAGAATTTGAGGCGGAGTATGATACGGCCCATCGTAGTGCCTATGACGCGCGAGATTTTGAAAGAAATGAGGCGAACGCCGCAAGATTACGGCATTACGAGCCGGAGACTGAGTTATTGGACTGGTATCCCCCTGCAAGCGTACACATAGATGCTCAAGCTATTCAAAAGGAGTATTTCGACAGTAACTCTTCTCGAAGAGGAGGAAGAGCGGTCATTGACAGCCCAGAAGCCAAAATTCAGCAAGATCGTGAGTCTCAGTTGCCTGTGGAACTTTATGATGCAAATTTAATTCCCGACAGTCCCAAGGAACCAAAAGAAGAAGCTAATTATGTGGCACCAGGACATCGCCCCAGGATCGCCGCTCGTGCGCCGGAAGTGAACGCATCGCCTCTAGTGCATCAATTGATGAGTTCATTTGAATATGAAGGGAATAGTCGAAGTTTGTCACCAGTTATTCCTCAGCAACAATATCAGCGACCGCAGACATCATCGTTACAGCAATCTATGCCTTTTAACAGTGACAGCAAGATACCGGCCAACGATAATTTATCGGCTATCTTGGAGAAATTGAATGCTCAATTTTCCACTTCCAACAATTTGCGGACTATTCCTAGTACTACTACTAATACTGTTAGTGAGAGCAACCAAGCCCAGTCCAACGTGCCGCTGAGCGAGATTTTGCAAAACTTGACGTCCTCAATCGCCAAGAACACGGAACAGCAGAACCGTGCAACGTTGGCAGCACCAGTTCTGCCGCCGCCAGATTCTAATAACAAGAATGGTAATAATCCTAGCTGGTCAATCAGCCAAGCTCAGTATCCTTACGTGACTGTCGAAGAAGTGCTAAAGCGGCGGCGCAGTGACATCAGACCAGAGGTCCAACAGTGTGATGGACAAATGGACAAATGGCGAATGAGATGTCGGTTCTTCGATACAGGAGGATGCCAGAGAGGAGATTCGTGTGGGTTCCTTCATATCCAAGGTCAACATGATATGCATAGATAATGATTTTCTAACTAATTTACTTAATAATAGATGGCATGATTAAAAAGAAATTCTTACTTTCCCAGAGTCTCTTTGTTTTCTTTTTTTTTGTTTTTCCAGAAATTCGAAACGCGCCGCACGGCGACGATCGATTCCTATCCTAAAAACCCGTTGAGTTTATATTATTGGGACGTTTTTCGAATTATTTTCACGTGATTGTAATTACAGACCAACATCATGGACAATCATCGTCCAGATTATCCTGATAATGACCCACGGCGAAATCCGCCAAGAGTATTGGGGACCCAGGTGACAATTGCCGTGGCATTAGGAGCTACGGCACTTATGTCGTTCTGTGTGCTCCGAGCTAAGTGGCCGAGACTTTACGCCCCTAGACGTGAGCGCCGGAAAGAAATTCCGGCATTGGCTGGCTCTCTGTTTGGATGGATGAGGAGTTTGTACAGCATAACTGAGGAGCAAGTTTTACAACATGCAGGACTTGATGCATATGTGTTTTTAGGATTTTTCAAATGCACTATTCAGCTCCTGTTGGTATGCACGGTGTTTGGAGGACTTGTCATTAGCCCAATTCGACTACACTATACGGGACGATATGATCAAGATGATGACGATCGTTATAAGCAGAGAATGCTGAGGATGCCTACTGATGCCGAAGAAGAGGAAAAGTACCAGGCGTATCTATGGATGTACACTATATTTACGTATGTGTTCACAGCTTTCACTGCATATTTTTTCTTACGACAAACCATGAAGGTATTGGATGTGCGTCAAAAGTACTTAGGAAGACAGAATTCCATTACAGACAGAACAATTCGAGTCTCGGGGATCTCTAGACAACTGTGTACGGAACCGGATTTGCGTCAACATATTGAAAATCTCGGAATTGGGCAAGTACGAAATGTGAGCCTTTGCCGCAATTGGGAGCAACTGGATAGTCTGTTTGATGAGCGTGCGCATGTGGTTCAAAAATTGGAGGTGGCCTGGACAAAGTACTTGTATGGAGATGGGGTCGTGTACATGAGACCCGAAGATTTTAACAATCCTGAGGAACTGGCGGAAGCACGAGAGCGCGAAGAGGCTAATGAAGATACTAACAACGTAGACGAAGCCCATGCCGACGGCAATGGCGAACATCACTCTCACGACGGAAGCAGACGGCGGCCCACAGAGCGGTCGGGATTCTTGGGCCTCATGGGCCCCAGAGTAGATGTGATTGATAAATACAACACGAAACTAGAAGAATTGGATAGAAAAATCCAACAAGTTCGGGAACGGATGGTATTTGAACCTACGGGCACTGCATTTGTGACTATGGACTCTGTGGCGTCGGCGCAAGTTATGGCACAGGCCGTGTTAGATCCGAAACCGCATACTCTGATTACTGGAACTGCGCCGGCACCGCATGACGTTGTATGGAGAAATTTGTACATGTCCAACAAGGAACGGATGATCCGGACATATTGCATTACATTCGTTATTGCAATTATGAGCGTGGCGATGGTTGCACCTGTGTCTTATCTGGCATCCTTTCTTCAATACAGCACTATCAGGAAGTTCATGCCATGGCTTGCAGACTTGCTTGATAAGTCAGAATGGGCATTGACCATTGTCACTGGTATTTTGCCGCCGTTGATCTTCACGTTGTTTAACTTCTTAATACCGTACATCTATGTCTATCTGTCTCAACTGCAAGGCTTTGTATCACATGGAGAGGTAGAACTTTCAGTGATTTCCAAGAATTTCTTTTATATTTTCTTCAACATGTTTTTGGTGTTCACGGCTGCGGGAGCTGCGACATCATACTGGTCGTTTTTGAAAGACACTACACAGATTGCTTATGAGCTGGCCAAGACACTACAAGAATTTTCATTGTTTTATGTGGACTTGATTATCCTACAAGGGATCGGGATGTTTCCTTTTCGACTACTGCAGCTAGGTAATGTGGTCCAATTCCCATTTATAACTGCGGCATGCCGAAGCCCGCGACAGTTTCGAAATCTTTATAAACCTCCAATTTTCAACTATGGAATCCACTTGCCCCAGCCGATTCTAATTCTGATTATCGTGATTTTATATAGCGTAATTTCCACCAAGATTTTGGCGTTTGGGCTGATATATTTCATATTTGGGTACTATACCTACAAATATCAGCTGATGTACGTAATGGTTCATCCGCAGCACTCTACAGGCAGAGCGTGGCCCCTTATTGTTCGCAGAGTGTGTATTGGGCTTATACTATTTCACCTGGCTATGGCAGGAATTCTTGCCCTACAGAAGGCTTATTTCTTGGCAACGCTATTGGCTCCACTGCCGTTGCTGACTATGGTTTATTGGTACAATTTTGAGACATCAATTGTACCATTGCTTAATTTTATTGCATTACGAGCGATTGAAACTAAAGGAAGCGGACCCGCTAGTACTGATGATTTGAGCAGTGAATGGGAAGCTTTATTGTCGTCATCAAGACGGCGGACATTTTCGCAGACCCTTGACGAACAACGAGAACAATTTCAAAGATATAAGAATCCTAATATGGTGAGGCCATTAGATGGCCCCTGTGTCGGATTTGATGGAGATGAACTAATTTTTGCTCAATCGGATGGGCTTGTACGAAAACAAGTCCATTTTGAAGAATGGGAATAAACTAACAAGAAAGATATGTATGTATAATTAATGAAATAGAATAAGGAATAACAAGCTATTTGAGATTTCATCATTTTCTTTTTAAAAAACAGGAGACAAATTAAATTTTGATCACTGTATTTGACCTCTCACGGTCGGGAGGACACCGAGAACAATCGAGAAACTGTGCTTGTCAGAACTTGCCCTTTGGCCCTGCTTTTGATTTAATAACACCCTTGCCTTCGTTCACATAAAATCATCGTCATCGAACTCGTCATAGTTGGTAGTATCCTTCTCTTCATTAATCTTGAGAGACGCGGCCTTAACCATTGGCTTCTTCTTTTTAGTTCTGCCCAACCGTTCATCTCTTTGTTTCTCATTAGTCAAAGCATTCAAAGTAGATGTGACTTTTCGAGTCTGATCACTTGACAAAGGCTTGCAAAGATCTCTACAGAAATCAATTGTAAAGTTTGAAAACTGGAGAGTATTATCCTCCGCCAAATCAGTGAGAATCGTAACTAAAGTCTTTCTTAAGTTCTCGAAATCTTGCTTTGTCTTAGGTTTGAAGAGAGCCAAATCGGATAGTTTGCCCGGTTGATCAACTTTAGCGGCTCCAGGTTGTGGTGTACTCTCAGCAGAAGCTCTAGATCTAGGATGAATGTCGACTTGTCCGAAGAGCGAAGCAGCATTGTTCAAGTCGCTGTCAATTTCAGCCTGACGAAGTCGCTCCTTTTTAGTTGCTTCGTCTTCCTCGGCTGCTGTCATTGCAGCTTTTTCTCTCTTTAATTGTTCCTCACGTTCTCGTTCTTCAGCCCGAACCGCCATGGGGATTCGCTTACGAGTAGGCTCAGAGGGCTTATTCTTCTCTTCATCTGAATCTATTTCCCAAGACTCGGCGACTCCTACTTCTTCTTCGTCCTCCCACGATTGGTTAACAGGCACTTCGTACTCTTCGTCGTCCCAGTTTGACATTGTTGTTGGTCTGCAGGTAAATTTTGCTCCCACAAACGAAAACCTTAATTCACCTGGTGACCAGCCTGGTCGGCAGACCAGATTGTAGGAAGAGCCGCCACTGTGTGTATTGTTAACCTTATCTGCCGAAGACGAGCCCAATAAGGCAACATGCAGGGATAGGAGTTTACCTGATCACTGTTAACGTTATCAGAGGAATTAGAGGAAACCATTTGTTTCATCAAAATGAGATATCAGTGTATTGAAAAGTGTCATTTCTACGACTTCAGTTCTACCTGTTATATAGTAAAGAATCTTTCTGAGACATATTAGGAATAGACCTAAATTACTTCCGGTTTTGATATATTGCAATATCCTCGCATGAACCTTACGGTACTGCTACTCATCGTCCATTCCCGACATAGTCATCAACAGAACGCGGAGCGGAACCATTTGGAAGAAAACGACCTCGCCTTGTGGATTGAACAAATGTAAAATAAAAAAGACATGTGTGAAAAAGATTGGCTGAAATAGGAACTGCAATATTAGACAAATTAAATTATATTATAATGCATTATGTGGGCTCTTCACTAGCCAGTTTCCATCACCATTACTATGTAATCACCAAATTGGCAACAATGCTACTACTGATTACGTAAGTTCTGATGACTCCTGGCACGCTCTGCTCTTTGATTATTGGCGGTTTTTCTTGCCCGATTTCTATCTTGTTGCTCACCTGGTTCTCTTCTTTGTTGCTCAAGTCGTTCTTTTCTTTGTTGCTCACGTTGTTCTCTTCTTTGTTGCTCATCTCGTTCCCTTCTTCGTTGCTCATTTCTTTCCACTTGCCGCTGCCTTTGTTGCTCTAAGCGTGCAAGGACCCGCGGTCTAATATCAGTTCGCTGGTAGGGCCTCTGCCGGCGCGCCCCCATTTCAGGCGCAGCATATTCTTCGTCCATGTTTTGGCTTGAAAAGTTTTGCAATTCGAGTACTCCTCTAACAGTTCTGAGATTGAACTCAGTTTTCGTTCTTCGTATCTGACGTCCACGGTCGGGCACCTCGTAAACGAACGCGTCCGTAGCGTTTGTGAGCACCAAAAATCGAGTTCTAACGCCTGGAATATCAAGCAGATAACGCGTAACCTGTTCGACAATTGCGGCTTGATGAGGTTCATGAAGCTCCACCTTAGCTTCGAGACACAACAAATATTGGTAACCTTGTCTTGGAGGGTGCACCGCAACATTTGGAGTGTACACGGCAACATCGAATTCAGCTCCAGGAAGACGAACATGTTCTCCATGAATTAAAACGAGTCGACCGTCGGATTCGCATTCTACCTGGGATCTAAGACGTGCCGGTCCGAACACTGAGAGATGCCAGGCGATGAAAAATAATAGTTCTCCAATGATATTCCTGATTTCGAAATGGTCCACCGCGTGTTGCAACTCGGTCGCAATGTATCTGCGAATTGTTGGGCGGTCTCCCGGGCTTCAATTCTTGCATCAAGCTCAACTGCAAATTCGGTGAACTGACCCTGGAGGTTATGTTCCTCGAGGCGCCGTAGACGTCCGTTTCTCAAACGGGTTTCGTATGGCTCAGCTAGAGCTCCTACAAGATCTTCTATATCATCCATGTCAGTGGTGTATTATGGCCCCAGACGAGGGCGTTGACAGATGATTTTACGCTAGTAAACCTTAGAATCCGACGACATCTTGTCATGCTACTCATCCCAACTGCATTTTTTTTTCCGATAGGAACCTTATAGTTCCACCAGTTCACACCATTGCTAGGGCGTTGGTCCGGCTATATTTGCCTTAAGCAACAATCGATTTTCTTTGTAGGGACTCGGTCCTTGGCCGATTCTTTCTTATATCCCCAATACACACGCTTTCAGGGAGAAGTGAAACCTTATGCCACCTGTTAAGAATTAATTTGGTTTCAAACACGGAATGAATTTTTAAAAATTGGAATCGTCCGTATGGGACCCATGACTCTATGTTCCCGTTGTATGACTTCAGTCAGAGGCCGTCTGTCTCTGTTGCTCCTCAGTGATTGCGTCTCTGAAGTAGTCCGAGATTAACCTAGCTAATAGGGCTTCTTCGGGATATGGTGTGGGATCGACGCCCAATTTTCAAGCTCATGTTTTTAAGAATTAGCCGCCGAGCGGTCCTTATCTATCTTCAAATCACTGAATCTGGAAAATAGGGATTATAGGTCCATTTCGAATAACAGCTGAATGTCATCGTAGACAGCCTGCTCTAGTACAAAAAATGGTTAATGAGAGCAGATCATATCGCCTACGGCTGTCAGGGAGCGTGGCGACGAAGCATAAGAAGGAATAAAGTGGTTCTGGCTAATACTGAAAATTTGTTTGAGACGTTGAATAGTATTCTCCTCGACTGACTAAGTTGAATGCTGACAAGGGATTGACGGACGCTATAGCTATAGGTGGCAAATGGCATTCAACCCAACCTATGTATTAAACAGTAAACGAAATCAGGCATAACTAGCGCGCGGGCAAGAAATGAATGAACAACAAAAGCATGCATCTCAGGGTAAAGCATAAGCGAAGATAGTATCTTGACAGTTGGAAGTACGAAAAATGAGGAGACAAATGATTATATAATAAGAATTTTAATATTCACTAACAAACTAACAATGTACAGGCTACTATCGGTCATGGTACTGTTGTTTTGCTTGTTTCCTCTTTCTGCGAGGTGCTTCGCTTTCAACCTCAACAGTTGTCCCCCGCTTTTCGCTCGTCGAAGTGGTCGTTGTCGCCTCGACATCGCTTTCTGTTGAATTTTGATTTTTGGCCCTCCAGTCGGGTTGTTTGTCGGCATTCCGAGGAAGCTTGAGCACCGGACTTCTGAGAAGGTCGTCACGTATGAGATTACCTGTGTTGATTCGTTCTTGATAATCCAACAAGAGCTGGGGCTTTGTAGAACATCAATAATGTCCCAAATCCTTATATCCTGCTTTAGTCAATTCAATGGTTCTTGCTTCTTGTAGACTTTCTTTCTTTCCGTCACCCACTTTTTTGAAAATTATGGCTCATTCATGATTCAGGGTCATCCCATGATCGCAGTTATAATCCCTCAATGATTGCAAAAGATTTGCAAGAGTTGCTTCTGCTCTTTCGTCAATGGGATAAGCAAACTTGATAACTTCAATCGTTACTTCTTGAGTGCTGCCAGGGGCTCGGCCTACTACTATCAAAGATTGTATATCTTCATTATTTGGTACGGCGATAGACTCACAGGGAAACACGCGTTTAATCAGCGAACAAAGTGCCAATGGCAGAACGACGCCTGTCTCCGTTTTCTTTGAACCTTGCCGGAGCTTATCCCAGAACCCCATGCGAAGATTACTAGATTGAAACTTTTTCGTTGGAACTGTTCCATGATTGTTGGATGAAAGGTTGTGTTAATAACAACACACAATGCGGTTACAGGTCGTGACGACCCCTCGAACTTCCTTAATTGGGAAGGTGTATTTAAATCTTAATGCATTTCCTTGCAGATTATGCAACGTTAAGCTTTGCCAACTCAATGCGCAACGGCCAATAAATCCTGCAGCTGGCATCATCACGACAGCCAAGAAAAACAAAACAAACGAAAAAACAAATAAATTAAACATGTATTTACAAATTTCAACCAGCCTATCACTAGGAAAATGATCTGACAACGTTGAAGGCGGAAATAGCATTGAACTTAAGCCATTCTGTGGTCGAATTGGAATAGTAGCCTAGCTTATCCAACTCCTTAACACGAGCATCGACAAATCGCATTGTATCCTCGAAGTTTGTAGAAGTGTCCGTTGTCATAAATAATTCAGATGCAACATATAAGCTCGAAATTGCTGCACGTTTAGTATACCAATCAGCACCCGTAGATTTGTCTCCTGACAAAAATGCGATCTCATCAGATAGCTCATGCAATTCTCCGAGGGATGCCGGCATATTCGTAGGCAATGTCATAATAGCCAAAGCATCAGATAATGTATCGCCTAATGCTCTGTTTGCTTGCAGTCTATATTTCACTAGAGAAGCTAATGTGTCAGTGCTCTTCCTGTTGTCTCTGTTATCGCTCACCTTCCCTTGAAGTTCCTGTCTACTTGTCTGTAAGTGGTACATGACCACGTCAAATGGGCGAAGTACTGCCAATGTCGCGTCTGAATAGTTCTGTTCACGAACCGCCGATATTAAAGCATTTTCAAACCCTTTTTCCGGGACCTTAGATAGTGCGGATTTAAGAATTTCTAATGGCTTACTAGAGTAAGTATGGAGTCGTCTGATGGATCTGAACATGATCTATAATGGGGACGGCAGGACAGCGCAGGTTAGAGTTTGCAGGAACAAGTAATTAATTAGGTGGTTCATTTGCTTAGTCAGCACTGATGTCCAGGACAGTCCAACGGACAGGTTAGGGCTTCTTCGCCGGATTCCAAGTAGGAATCCCATTGAATGATGTAAAGTAGTGATAGAATTCAAACAGGCGGATAAGCAATTGTAGTACTGAACAGAAGAGCAGAAGCAGTAAGTAATGCACATGGACTCAGGAAAGAAAGAAAGCTACGAAAATCCACAGAACTACATGCGTACTAGAACACCAATTTCATTAAAAATGATGCACAACATGAGTGACCATAATCCCATAATTATTATTTATTGATTTACTAATATACTAACCATTTATCCATTTATATTGAAATAACAATAATAGAAAAAACAATATCAGTTGATTCATCAGCTGGATCAGCTCGAAAGCTGTAGTCGTTTTCTGAATACATGAAAGAAGAATCATCTGAATCACTAATTCGGGGTTGCATCCTTTCAGGAGGATCAGCCCAGTACAATCCACTTGGAATTGTTAACTCTCCACTATCTTGCGTGGGGTTCTGACCCTCGTCATCAATTTGCATAGCAAGTGGAGGTCTGGAAGGCATGTCTGATGTGACAATAGAGTGTATAGTTTAAAGGGGGAATATGGCCCTTATATAGACAGCGCCGGAAATATACGTCAAGGCGATGTCGTGGATTTCCGTGGGGCTCGTTAATTCAATTAGTAAAACAAGTTAACAGAGAACAGCACAGATCTGTATTATAAAAATGTACCGATTAAGGATAGACGAGCCACGCCATCCGCACAAGAAAAAAAAAGAAAAAAAAGACAAAATGTTTACCATTGAAAGGTTAATATTAATTAGCGCATGTATTATATATATGTTATTGTAGTGTGTAATGTCACTGTCATCTATTTTGTCTTCTCTTGTTTGAGTCGCTTTTTAACTGTAGCATCAGTCTCTGTGCCAAGAAAATAATCCCACCATCTGAAAGAAGACGCATAGTTTCCAATAAAATATTTGTGATGGTCATCATGATGTTCAGCTCCTGACCAGAATGGCACGAAGTGATGCAATGACCACGGAAACTCATAACCTGAATGAGAATCAATCGCTTGCAGCAATCTTAGTACAATCCACAACATCACGGTAACTAAATGAACATTGCCAAATATAAATGACCAAAGGATTGGCGATCCAACTGTGCCAGTGCCCGTAAATGCAACTTCGATTGGGTGTGCGTATTCGGCAGTCAATCCAAATGGAGCGGCATATTTGTGGTGTTGTTTATGAATTCGCTTATAAAGATAGGGATGGTGCAGCAATCTGTGACCCCAATAGTGCCAAGCATCTTCCATGACCAGAAAGGCGCCAATTTGAAGACAAACCGTCTGCCAACTTGGAAATGGAGTTTCGACTGAGATTCCAGAGATTTGACAGATTGGATAAAATCCAAAAATTGGTATAGCTTCAATAAATAAGTGGGCCATCAAAACTGACTTTAGACATTGCCAGTATTCTTTTGTAGTTGGAATTCTTGTCTCTTGGATTTTCCATTTGCGGAAATATGGAATCATGTCTAAGATAAACCATGGCAGTGACCTGCCAAAATACATTAATTCGTGGACTGACAAAAGCAGCACACCAGTTGCGATTGCTTTACTGTCAAATAAATCATAATACTGATTCCAGTATTTTTCCAAAATTGAATATGATAGAAACGGTGGAGAAACCGACGAGATAAAATCTGTTGCGTTACTCATAGGTGAAGGTGAACGAAGGGACTATTATTATTGCCAGAAAGAGAGAGAAGAGAGAAAGAAAGAAATATAGAAAGAACAATGAGGATAAATAAACAATAGAATTTTTTTTTTACAGTTTCTGTCTTAGATTTTTATATACGGCAGTTTGACATGTCCGCGCCACGCCATACGTCGTGTTTAAAGTTAGTGGTGTGATTTGCGGTATTGTGATAAACGAGACAATCGCATTCATCGTTTAGACAAGGTTTCATGCGGCACCTTAAAAGGTTATTTTTTTCATTGACTATTACCTAAAACGGACATCAATATTGTGGCTATCTGATCTAAGAAGAATCCAGGGGGGAAAAAAGGTGGTGCTTCCTATTTTAGAAAATTAGCTGCCCATTTTTGTCGGAACAATACGAAGTATTTTTAAAGTGACCGTAAAAAATTGTATAAAACTGACATAACAGGCGGTAATGAGGAAGACGATGATAGTCACGTAATTCTTACATGAAGCTGCAGGGGCTGAGCAAGATATTCAATATACATACTGGGCCAGCGCATGGATGGCGTCGCATCCCCAGGATGGTTTCTGACAATTAGCGAGTCGTTATGATGCTTCTCAATAATCCAATCAGTCCTGGATCACAGGCCCCCGATAACATGCAATTAGTCCATTTCAAATACCTCTCTAATTTCCTCATTGCGATTCGGTAAAGGGAACTTCTATCCTCGTTGGAATGGAATATCATCTTGATGTCTAGCTAAATGTGTCACTGGACTAGAGGGCACCGTTAACAGTTATTTGAATTACGGGCCGGAGCTTCTCTGGACAGCGGACAATCTCATCAGATGAAATATTTCCCTATTCTTCCAGCGAGCTTACTGCTGTCGATTTGCTTCCGGGCATTCGGCGTTACTGGCTGCAGCCTTCATTTCTCGTTATTTTTGTATTATTATTATAAGTCCCACGGCTGGTGGGGGTAACCATGCAAGATGCAATTTTAGCAAGATAAGGCGTTAGTGCATGCGCGTTCATTGCCTACTATAAACTTGCGACTATGAATATTCCCTTCACGACGAGATCTGCAACCACTAGTTTATTTGCAAAGTGTTTTCCAGTTCTCAGCTGTTTTTCCTGTCACGCAGAACTCGCAATTGCACTGTAACTCTATTATGCATACCCACCCTTTGCGTGGGGGGAAAATTTCGGCGGGGCTTACGGCGAAATTACTTGGGAAGGTTGCCGGCGGCAATCCGCTATCATCATGCATATATACGTTAGTTACCCCGTTATCACGATATCACGACATATATAAAAGCCAGAACCCACTCAGATTAATTAGCGGCGGAAAACAATGTTGCGATTAAGTAAAAGATCTGTTACATCATCAACACGATTGGCAAACCGATCATCAATTGCTCGATTTCAAGTTCCCAAACGCGGTTATTCGTCATCGTCAGCCGGCGGTAATAGTTCTGCTCCGAACAAAACGGTATTAAACTACCTTGTTGCTTTCTCTATCGGATTGGTGTCCGGAACCGTGTTTCTGAGCAAGTCGAATGTGCTTAATTCCCCAAGTGAGAAAAATTTACTTGAAAAATCTACCACCCCTCTTGACCTGCTAGTCAAACCAAACTACGGCGGCCCGAGAGACCAGCAACAAGCATATGCAGAGATAACTTCATTACTAGGTAAAGAGAACGTAACCTCAGTGGCGGAAGTACTTAAGGAACATTCTGACACCTATTGGAGCAGCCACAGGGCCAAGGAAAATGAAAGACCTGGTATCGTCGTCTTCCCTTCATCTACTGAACAAGTGTCGGAGATTATGAAAATTGCTCATAAATACAAGGTGCCAGTGACTCCCTTTAGCGGAGGTACTTCGCTAGAAGGACACTTTACTCCTACGCATGGAGGCATCTGCATTGACTTCGGTCGCATGGATCAAGTTTTGGACCTGCACAAGGAGGACTTAGATGTGGTTGTTCAACCGGGTGTTGGTTGGGAGTCGCTGAATGATTACCTTAGCGACTACGATTTGTTCTTCCCTCCAGATCCAGGTCCTGGTGCGCAAATTGGTGGTATGATTGCAACTTCGTGCTCTGGAACTAATGCCGCACGATACGGTACGATGAAAGAGAACGTGCTAAGTCTGACGATCGTATTGGCAGACGGGACTATTGTCAAGACAAGGAAACGGGCTCGCAAGTCTTCTGCCGGATACAACTTGACTGGCTTATTTATTGGCAGTGAAGGCACTCTAGGTGTAGTTACTGAAGCTACCCTGAAGCTGCAACCAAAGCCGCGTAATCTCAGCGTGGCCGTTGTCTCGTTCGAGTCAATCGGCGACGCTACTGACGTAGCAGCGAAAGTGGTCCAAGAAGGCATCCAAGTCGGGGCAGTTGAACTGCTGGATGCCAAAATGATGAAAGTTGTGAACCAGGCTGGGGTTACAGAACACAAATATGCAGAGAAGCCGAGTTTGTTCTTTAAGTTCAATGGCACTAAAACATCCGTAGAAGACCAAATTAAGACTGTGAAGGCCATTGCTAAGCAACACCATTCTCATTCATTTGATTTCGCCAAGTCAGATTTAGATATTGCTGAGCTATGGTCCGCGAGAAAGAATGCTTTGTGGTCAACTATTGATGCGGCCCCAAAGGGATACGCGGTATGGACCACTGATGTGTGTGTCCCTGTTTCTCATTTATCTACTATCATTACGGAAACTCAAAAAGATATTGAAGAGCAAGGAATTCTTGGTACAATCGTTGGACACGTGGGTGATGGAAACTTCCATTCGTGTCTAATGTATGATGCTGACACTCAGTTCGAACTTGTTGACGGGTTAGTACGACGAATGGTTGAACGGGCGCTAAAATTCGAGGGAACATGCACAGGAGAACACGGAGTCGGATTAGGCAAGAAGGAATTCTTGTTAGAAGAAGTTGGCGTACAAGGAGTGGACACTATGAGACGAATTAAACAAGCACTAGACCCTCATTTGCTGTTGAATCCCGATAAGGTGCTCTCTGTAATGCCTGAAACAGGATATAAACATAAATGATGATATATACTAATACATTGATTACATTATTATATCATTAAATTTTTTACTGTAATAGAGTCTATTGTTAGTTAAAATAAATCTTGCTGTTGCCTGCTTGGAAAACTCAAGCGTAGATGGTGATGATTATGACGACGAACGTGAGGACGGTGGATCACTAATCGATGATGGTGGTTGTTGGTCCTTTCTGTCGTCCTCAGACTCTTGCTCAGTGATAAGCCGGAACGACCGATCGACACAACACAAGATGAACAAAACCACACAAAGGGCAGCAAAATCGAGGATCTGTGAGAAGGGCGAACTTTCAACTTTCGTCGAGTCGCGCGATGATGACCGGTTATCGATGATCTTTGGTGTCGACTGTTTGATTGTCCTTGACGGCTGAGCTGCCGGCGACGAGGGCGATGGCCATGGGCCCGATTCTTCCATCTCTTTGGTCCCCATATCCGGAAGCCAGTCGGATGATGGAGGTACATGTTATGCAAAAGCAAGACAAAAATTGTCCTAAATTAGAAAAATAAATAAGAAGGAGCGTCAATATTATGGCTGGTCTGGTCGTCGTCTTCCGCTTCATCTAAACTCATAACTTGGAAACTTTGGCAGTTGATCCTGATAAGCTAGATCCAATTGTTGAAATCTATCAGATTTATCATGGAAGTAATATCCTAGAATCGACCCATTTACCTGATCAAATGCAATATAATAGAACCCGGCATAAGAGGCGTGCTCAATTTCAACCACCCGATGATCAGGCACCAAGAAATACTCCTTCCACCGCATATAAATGAACCGATCGTTCATGTAAGATTTGTGAACATAATCTGGGTGTCTAGCCTCATCAGCAATATTTCTCCAGGAAGCAAACCGATTCCAGTGACACATATCTATCTTCTCGTCCGCTCCCCACTCTGGCCGTCTTGTATAGAATGAGTACTTATCACTGATAATTTCCGCTTCAAAATAAGTTACCATTGTGGGATGGCTGTCTGTGAGGCCGTCAATTTGGAAATATCCCGAAACAAACGCATCTTCTAAATTGACATTCTTGATTTCGACATTGACTTCATAAGTCGATCGTCCAGATTGTTGCGATCCCACGAACTTGGCTCCTGGTCGCAGATAGCTCAGCTTTGTGGCCTGCTTTTGGTGATTCCATAGTCCATCAGGCGATCCTCTGCCCAGAAAATCTGTGAATATTGGATCGTGATCTAGTCTATAAACCTCATTGTCGTGATCGCCAGCCATCTCTTCGTTATCATCATCGTCGTGATTCTCGCCATTAGCTGTTCCCCCAATGGATTGCTGTTTGACTTTCTTTTTCTTCTTATCTATGGCACTGTTTATATCCTGGATCGTACGACTGGCCGATCCATTATCACATAATATCGGTGATCCACTAGCACTTCTTGTAATACTGCTGGGGCTCATTCTTCTAATATCCTTTAAACACTGCAAGCTGTTCTGCTGTTGCTCTAACTCTGCAGTCCCACTTGTGGCCGCTATGCTTGTTGTGGTGCTAGTCGTTGTGGTGTTGGCAGCCGTGGCGTCCTCTGTTGCTTTTAATGTGTGGTCCGGAGTAGGCATGACTATTGATTTAGCTAATAATAAAAATAAAAGTGTGTACCACCCTGCAGGCGATCATAACAGGACATATATATCAACCCCTCACTGATAAGGTTATTTGCTGGAACATTGACTAATCTCCCTTAATCCGGCTCTAGCCGTTACACTATGCTTGTTTCGTCTCTAACCGGTACATCCATTCCGTAGTGTCTTTTCTTTAATCCTTTTTTGGCGGGGATTTCTTTTTTCTTTTCATTTTTTTTTCTCTCTCTCTTTCCCTAACTTCCTATGTAACATTTTCTTTTATCATGCTTGAATTCTTTTTTCTTTTTTCAGCGATAACCGGCATGCATAAGAAGCACGTTTCCTTGTTGTTTTTTAAAAAGTTTTTAAAAAAAAACGAAGGTCGTAGTAATAAGCTTTCCCCGCACTATTAGGTTACATTTTACATACATGATGAATTGACACAACAATACCCATCAAAGTTAACCGGCAAACGGCTAGCTAGCTCTTATAATTAACATTTCATTTCTTACACTAGGCAATTGTTGCCGAGTTACTTTTTAATTCCGAGAATCTTCAAAAAACAAAGTTCCATTTATACATGTGCTGTGCTGTAGTTATCATGTGCGTGTGTGCTATGTCAACGAGGTACCCCAGAAGAGATTGAAACAATAATACTGTACAAGAAATGGAAGGTTTAAAAAATATATCCAAATAAATTATAAACGATTGACGTATCTAATATCTCTTTTCTTTTTTTCCTTCTTTTTTTTTAAAAAAAAGAAAACAGCTAGTTGTACGAAAGCTAGTGCTTATCAGTCGATCCAAGTAGCCGCCCAACACGGGAAAGTACACTGTCCAATTTTTTTTTTTTTTGACTCAGACCCATGCGGCTGATATTAGACGCGCGTCAATTGATTCATCATACCTTGTCCTTTTCTTTCTTTCTTCCTTCATTTTACTTTTCACTATACAATAAATTCCTGTTAGATTGTCAGGGATCCTCATATAATAATGGCTGATATTGACGTGCATTTGGTCGAGGCTGATCCTAACAGCAAATTCGATAGAGTCGCTAAAGATGTATTTGCAGGTACTTGTGGAGGTATTGCGCAAGTTCTGAGTGGCCAGCCATTTGACACAACTAAAGTAAGACTGCAAAGTGCTCCAGAAGGAACATACACCGGTGCTTTAGATGTCGTAAAGAAGCTGATTAGAAACGAAGGATTTGCTGGGTTCTACAAGGGTACATTGACCCCTTTGATAGGAGTTGGTGCTTGCGTCTCTATTCAGTTTGGAGTCAACGAATTCATGAAGAGGACGTTTATCAAGCAGAACGAATCAAAAGGATTAAAAGACACTCGACTTTCTTCAAATCAATTTTATATTTCGGGTGCTGCCGCCGGTATCGCTAACAGTCTTTTGGCATGCCCTATTGAACACATCAGAATCAGACTTCAGACTCAAACTGCGAAAATATACAACGGCCCTCTAGACTGTATTGCAAAGATTATATCCACCTCAGGTGGCGTCAGTGGACTTTTTCGAGGAATCACCCCTACAATCATCCGTGAAGGACATGGTATGGGTGCCTATTTCTTGACCTTTGAGGCCCTCATTAAACACGACCAACACAAAAATAACATTTCTAGATCTGAAATTCCCGGCTGGAGGTTATGTACTTATGGTGCCTTGGCTGGCTACGCTATGTGGATTGGTGTATATCCTATAGATGTTATTAAATCTAGGATGCAGACCGACCAGTTGGCTCCGTCTCGCAGAGCCTATACTAGTGCGTTAGACTGTATGACGAAAGTCTACAGAACTGCAGGATTCAAGGGTTTTTTCAGAGGTTTCTTGCCTACTTTACTTCGTGCAGCGCCTGTAAATGCTTGCACATTCTACACTTTTGAACTCACAATTAGATATTTGGGATAGACTAATAGATTATTTTTTTTTTTTTTTTTTTGATAATTGTTATTCACATATGTATCGGGTGTATTTAGTGTATAGGTTATTTATTTGTTACTGTTTATATATTCCTTCTTCTTCTTCTGTCTCTCTCTCTACTCCTCTTCTAGCCGTCTAAGAAGATAATCTACTTCAACCTTTTTAGTGAGTGGAATAATAAATTCCTTGTAAATTGAAACTACAGCTTCAGGTTTAATTTGTCCTTGAGCCTTCTGACTCCACCTTAAAGTAGGGTCAATTCCGTAAGTATCTGCTTTCAACGATAGTCGTTCTAAGATTTTATCCTCAACTGCTTGATTGGTAATTGCCTCTTCAATCCCTTTGACGTCTTTGGCCAGAATCAGCTTTGTGAATCTCTCTTTTTCTGAACGGAACTTAGCTTCTGCCACGAATTTTCCAAAATGCACCCGTCTTGAAATTGCTTGCAAACACTCAACGTCACATAATGCGCAAGACCCGACATTCTCTGGTTGTTCTCCAGGCTGTGAAACCAATTTGGTAATTGTGTTTATATAATACTCCAAAATTGTCTGACCTTCGTTAACCTCTTTATGATACGACGCTAATACTGGAGGATATTTTAGCACTGGTAAAATTGGTTTCTCTAAATATTGTGGGTAAAACGCAACCTCATCAGGCGCTTCATATCGCCTGACTTTGGAATTCATCTTCTCAGTCTCAATCAATATCCATTCAAGAAAGGACCCCTCGAAATTAGGTATAAGAAGCGCTTTAGCATCATATACTGATGGCATAGCAAAAAATTGAGCTCGTTCAATTAGATTAAACACAATTGTGTCCTCCATACGAACGAGACTGTTTCGAATATTCTCAAGACTTAAAACGGACTCTGGGTTCATAAAGTCCATGATGTTGGGTCGTTCTAAGGTCTATGACTCAGTCGCTAGTTATTCCGAAATTCCTGGAGCTGCACGATGATGATGCATAACTTTAATTCTGGCATGTCTAATCCCAAAACGGCAATATCGTAAATACAGGGAAGGGACGCATACTGGAGTTGCAAAAAAAAAAAGATGCAAAAAGTTTCCTTCTTTAAACCTTTCCATGGCTTTTTCTAGAGAACTTTTTCTTATTTGGCAACTCTAGAGGAATATTGCTTTTAATTGTCTACCAGCATAGGGTTACCGGAAAGTCCTTTTGTGATGTCACCCATACGTATCTCATCTAATAACCATATATTAAATGAGTGCAAAAAGCGCAAATGACGGGGAATTGTGATTCCACAATTAAAACTAAAATTTATTCTACTTTCTATTTATTATAATGAAAACCGATATGCTTACAATTTGGCTGGCAATCCATTCCAAGTGATTTCACCCAATTGATAGGCAACTGATCCATTAGAAGGATAATTAAGAGCAGTTGACTGGTTGTAATTTGTGAAGAAAGTAGTTTGTTGAGGATATCCTTGCGGAACCTTGCAAGCTTGAACGTAATTAGGAAGCGCCTGAATCTTCTGACTGTATTGTTGGAGCGGGCAGCTGAACCCAGGTCCGCTCTGGCAGTCGTTCCAAGGCACAACAGCTTCATTGATGATGGCTCTAACATAGGAGTTGTTGTTGTTGTTGCAGGAAAGTCTCTCAAGCGTCAAATGTCCGCCCATAGGAACAAGTTCACTAGAAACGAATTTGGTTCCAAACTCCACTCGGTCAACGGGAAGATCCTTCTCAGGCATTGAGATGTTAAGCGCGGTGACTATAGGTAGTATATTCGAGTCATGAACAAATGAGAAATATAAGGAGCCAACCTTGTCGGGACCTTGTTGCATGAGCTGATAAGTAGCGTTGAGATATACTGATCCAATAGCTGCGCTGTTGGAGTTACCAGGGCCATTGTTGTAGTAGTAGATCAAGTCCATGAGATATCTGCCGGCGACCCATTCATCGCTAGTAAATACGTTAACCCAAGGAGAGTAGGGCCTCGTGTTAAGTTCAAAAGCGGCGAACATCATGAGATTTTGAATATCCCCACTGGACAAATTCAGACCCTTGTTTTCAGCGTTAAGTCTGTTAGCGGCATTGGCAAATTGGGGGAAATTATTAATTGAAATATTAGGAGTGCTGCTGTTAGATTTCGCATAACAAGTAGGAGTAAGAGAATTAGCACCTTGTCCGCCATCTTCGGGGATAACCTGCACCTGTGCGACAGTGCTATAGTTATAACCAAAGAATCCTTCACCAAATTTCCTGGCACTGTTAAGCACACGGTTATAGCCGGAAGCAAATATGGGAACATGGGATTGCTGGTCCCATAAGTGTCCGTAACGAGCCCGGTACTCAGCACCTCTACTGAGTGCATCGCTCAATCCAGAATACGGCCCGGTAAACGTTTCTTGCCCATAAAGACCTGGCTCATCGAGGAAATTATCCCAGGTATTCAAAAACGACAAAGATCCATTGAACGTGGTAATGCCACTTTTTGTCAGCTTGTTGAGACTAGTCAACATAGACTGAGCAGTAGATGGGTCTGGATATCTTTCACCATGCCGCATGACTAAAAACACCTGGTCCACTTGGCATCCAAGGGGAGGCTCTCGTGACAAGCCCCACGGTTGTCTGTCAACATAAGGACCAAGTCCACCAAATTGTCGAAGAGTGTTAAGTCCGTCTTTAGCTGTTTGACTAAATTGCTTGCCAATAAAGTCGACATCCAATTGACCATTAGCGGCGCCAGCTAAACTGGCGGCCGCAACCAAACATGTAGTTAGAGAAACCATAATTGTTGCTACTCGCTATATGTTCTGAGGGGAAAAGAGAAAAAAAAAAGCGGCGGGGGATTTTTGGTTGCGGTATTTTATATGTTTTTTGTTCTCCACCGGGCAAATTTTCATCCAACCAGTAAAATTGAGGCAGGGCCACACTTCTCTACGCTTCAGTATATGTTTTTATTTTTTCCTCTGCGTGGGTCTTTCGGGATCGTCGGTTCTTACATAATTAACAGTAGCAAAGTATATTGATTGCTATATTAGGCTTTATCGCTTATCAGCCCTAACCCGATAAACATTGATTGGCGGTTCGAATCCACGTGGCTGTCAGATTTCTCCTTAAAATGCAAGAGTGAAACACCAACTGTATAAACGGTTTTTTCATGCACGCGACACATCGGTAAGCCGCCAGATTTTCTGTTTTCTTTTTTTCTTGCGGCTAATAAAGAAATGTCATTTATTTTTATGTACTGGACAATCACTTGCGTCTTTGCTCTGTAAGTGATAACGTCGGACTCAGTGAGTCAATACCATAATTGTCATAATACCCACTGCTATTTCGCATACTCAAAAATCTACTAATACGATCTTCGGCTTGCTCACCCATTCCGTAATTCGAGTGCGCTCTTAAATTGGCAACTTCTGCTAAATAGGATTCATGTTCTCTTCTCGCTTTGCCCTTTTCGGTGACTTTAAACACAGCAACGAGTTCAAGAACTGCAATAGCTGCGACGGATAAACTCAGCAGAATCAAAATTTGTTTTTTGCTTTTATTCAATTGCTCTTGAAATGCCGCATCGCTTTGTCGTCGCTGAGCTTCGTCTTCGTATCCTTCATATTCGCCTCGTTGATAGAAATTTGATCCACTTCTTGTATAAGTACTACTAGCTGCACCGCCGCCAGTATAACGATAATTTGGCGACCTCGGATAACCGTATCTCGAAGCTGAACCCATTGCAGTAAGCTTCGCATCAAGCGCCCTTCGTTTTGAGTCACTTTTTAAAATCTCATATGCTTCGTTAATCTTGCGGAAACGTTCAGCTCTAATCTCTTTGGCAAGTTTGCCGTTATCAACCATATCTGGATGATACACCTTAGCCATGCGATAAAATAAGCGTCGCACTTTTTGTTTATTAAATTCTTTTGGTTTTAAACCAAATATCTCATAGGGGGTTGGCGATGTGCTGGACGGCCATGGTGGATATCCATCTGGTCCGGCCGATGAATAGTGCTCATTAGGTGCAGTCGAAGCAGCTCGGCATACGCATTTAAATGTTGATGACTGTCGTGCAACAGGCCGACATCTAATACCTAGCCGGAGCATTGTCTGCGCTGAAACACTAATCACTTCTAGTTAGTATCTTTCTGCTTATCCTCTGAGACTGGCGGGATAGTTTGCGGAGGTTACGATATATGCAATCTGTGTGGCTTGTTGTGGCTAATTCTGTGGCTGAGCAGATTTCCCCGCTTAAATGAAAGTAGAAAATTGCTCGTATATTTATAAAGGGGTCGCTTCAGCAATGTCAAAAATTTAAGTGGCCGACAGAAATAGAAGTCAAATATACAAGGAAATAAATACGGCAACCGTCAGCCATTCACACGCTACGACACTTACAATGACTCTATTTCCACTCCTCGATATTCAGATGAGGCTTTCCACTGGTCAAATATGTGGGAGGCTTGCAATGTTAAAAAGGTAATCTCCGGGTTAGGGCAGTACCCACAAATGTTACAGATTCTAACATATTTGAAGCACTTAAATTGAAAAAGTTGGTGGCGCGATTAAGCTTGGACAACGTTATAAATGGTATCACGGCGGTGGCTCGGGAAGAAAAATAGGCATATGTAATGATATGTCAATTGAAACTTTTGTTCACTTGGCATATAAAGAATAGTTCGGTGCTGCAGAAACAGCCATTTTAAATAGCTCTTGATGGATATCTTTCTATGAAGGATATGGCATGACAGCCTGATTCGTTCATTTTAAAGAGCTCGTTGACTAATGTGTGCCTGTGAGTTTGTCGCTTCAAATAATAACTTTCATATTCAGGCCAAAACAATCACAATGTATCGGATTATCAGTCAGTCGGCCATATGAACAGTACCTGACTAAAGCAAAATCCATACCAGTAGACGTAATAAGAGGCGAAAATGAAAGCTGTTCGTAGCAGCGAAAAAGAAAGATTCCATGTTTCATTTACCCATTATGGTTAATCTACATGTATGGGGTTAGGGGCTCTGTCATGCAGCATAACCCATATCTTATCTGTTCACATTAGGACAGTAGTTTAAACGTAGATTTACTTACCCATGTGAATACTAAGACCAATATGCAGCAGCAGGCGACAGTCGTGGGCGATGCCAAAGAAAGAGGCTCTGGGTTATCGGAAAACAGAGTGGAAGGCAGTCGCCGGTACTATGTGAATCTGGAATTTGCAATTAATAAGGATTATAAAATTCACAAGATCCTCGGCAAAGGTACATATGGGATGGTATGTTATGCAGTGCCCAGTGATGAGCAAGAACAGAAAAAGGCTCAGCCGATTGCTGTAAAGAGAGTATTCAATGTTTTCAGCAATAGAATCCTGGTCCGTAGAGCATATCGCGAGTTTAGCTTGATGCTTCATTTTCGCGGACATAAAAATATCGTGTCGATATTGGACCTGGACTACATCAGCGAAGGAAAGTATAGCGGGCTTTATTGCTACCAAGAATACATGGTCTGTGACTTGGCCAAATTGATCCAAAAAGATGTGGAAATGAGTCTAGTTCATGTGCAGTCATTTGCATACCAGATATTGTGTGGGGTCAAGTATATTCATTCGGCCAATGTGATACACCGAGATTTGAAGCCGGGAAACATTTTAGTTAATTCGTTTGGTCAATTGAAGATTTGTGATTTCGGCTTAGCCAGAGGGCTAGCCCATCCATTTGATTTGAGACCTCAGGACCTTACAATTTATGTTGCGACTCGATGGTACCGAGCACCGGAACTAATGATTACAAGAACCGCATACAATACATCCATTGATTTGTGGAGTGTAGGCTGTATACTGTGTGAATTGCTTGGTAGGGAGCCTCCGTTCCAGGGCAGTGACTATGTTCATCAATTAGCAGTTATTTTCGCTGTAGTGGGAAGTCCATCGACGGAATTCCTCGAACGGATGCACGTGTCACCGGAGATCCGCAAAAATATTAAAGATATTTCCGGAGCGTACAAAAGGACTAGTCTAAGGAAAGCGTATGGCAGGTATGCCCCACCTATACTACTGGATCTGATTACTCATTTATTGGACATGGATCCCGTGACCAGGTTCACTGCAGACAAAGCATTGGGACATCCATATTTTTCGCCGATAAGACGCCAGGAAGATGAGCCAATTTGTGACAAAAAATTCGACTTTACCTTTGAACGATATAATGATCATCAAATGGTTGACGCCTTGAAAAGGGAGATTAGAAAGTTTCACAATGGAGAAAGAGGATTAAGTAATTCTTAACTTTGTAACGCAATAATACATTCTCTGTTTCTTCTTCTTCCTTCATCTTTTTGTTTTTTTTTAAAAAAATATTATATTAAATAGGTTAGACGAACACTTTTATTGCACCAGCTGCATCGACTGATACAACCATTTCATACGGTTGGCGTAAAAATGCCACGCCAGTGATAGCAGCATAATGGTTGCGGCCGAGATCTACTTGTTCATTCGCGATTTGGACCATCCGTGGTTTTTTACTATTTGTCTTCGGATTATCTGGACTGGCTCTTTCGACGATTATTTTTCTCGTGCCGGAATAGCTAATAGTATATTGAGGCGCTAATTGGCCAGTCTGCCGTCCGCTGACAATCATGTTGTTTTCGCCTCCCTCTGCATTAAAATCAATATATCGAACACACTTGTCCGAGTCGCCACAAAATATAAAATGTCGACTACTTCGGCTCGAACCTTTAGTTCCAACAGAACAAAGGCAAGTGACCTGATTAACATGTTCATCCATTCCCAGCTTTTTTACTAATTCTTGAATGCCGTCGAGATCCACGTCGTTATCCAGGTCTTCAATGCTCATCGGGTCTATAGGCTTATTATTTGTATTGGCATTCGAACCAGTAGCAGCAGTGCCCCACCTCCATACCTCTTTGCAATCGCCTGACTCCACGTCCCAAATACTTAGATCATCAGATGCAACGCATATCCACTTGGAGTTTTTGGGATGAAGTACTATATTATTGATTTCAGAGTAATTTACTCTCCAACTTCGCAAATGGACTAAGAACCGCAAATCCCATAAGTCAACCACACCCCGCGTCGTGCCCAGTACTATCCAATAACCATGAGAATCAGTAGCGCTTGCTGTAACCACGCCATGCTGTACCGCATTGTTTGCAACACCCGTAATCTCAAGCGTACGAATATCCACCAGTATTATGCGACCAGTCAAGGTGACTATAATGAGCCGAGACTCGCAGCAAAAGAGTGATATTGCATAATCACTGTCTGGACCACCACCAACCGAGGCAGTGGCAGCCGAAGTGGCATCGCCGTTCCCTACACTGGCAATCGTTGCTAAGTTGATCATTTTGACCTGGACAAGCCGTTTATATCGAGGTGCCATGCTACTGCCTATTTTAGCCGCCATGTCAACCCGTACAAATCGCACAGTCCCATCAGCTAATCCACAGCACAGCGAATATGTATATCCTATAAAGCATACAGACTTGACAGGACTGCCGCACTTCAGGGTTTGCACAGCCCTATTGATGACGCTTTTTTCTAGTCGATGAGTATCCCACACTTTGAGTGTGCCGTCATCAGATCCGGTAACAAAAAATGTATGATCTCCGCTAACAGCCAAACAATTAATGCGACCGTCGTGTTGTTCAAACGAGGCTACAAGAAGGCCTAGTGGAGGAGCGCCATTTTTTTTCGGGGACGTCTTCTCAACAGCTGCCGCATTAGTGCCAGAAAATAAAAACTGGGCGCCAAATTCCGGAGTAGCCGTATCGACAGTTTCCCGGTACACGGATTCCAGCATTTTTTGAATATACGGATCATCGCCTGTGTATGTGGATGAAAGAGCTCTGTGATTATGGTTATTATTGCTATTGGTCTGTGAGAAGGGAGATCCATCCATTTCTCCGTAAACTTGAGTCAATTGTGCTCCTGTCACGGCCTGAGCAGGCGCAGCGCTGGCAAGTCCTAGCGACACAGCAGATGGCGAATTAGGTAGGCTCACAACCGTTTGGGATACATTAGTTAGTACAGAAGTTTGTTCTTTTTTAGATGGTGAGCTCTCATGAGCTTTAAGATCTGATGACGAGGAGGGCCCCGACGACGACGCTTCGAAAAAAACATTCTGTGGAACAACATCAACCTTTTCATAGCCACTGGCCGCTTGATTCGAATCTTCATTTGTTCGAACTTTGACAATCTGAGCTATGTGCTCTCTGTACACAACGAGCATCCACAATTGATTCTCTCGGAGACCACGTTCTTTTAGCCTCGCCAACCATCGGTCGTCTTCCGCCGAAGTGGGCATCTGTCTCTGAAGCCGACCATCAGCTGTACGACGACCTTCCACCGGGTATTTGCTTATATTCCAAAATGCTGATTTGTCTGCATGTGCAGCCCACGAGACAATTTGAACATACAGGTCACGTGAGAGCGGTGGTTTACAATGCAAGACAATAGATGCCGGACTCACATCAACAATATCACATTCAAGAAATGGTCGCAGACATGGCAATAATTCGCAAAATATTTGGGCAGCACTCATCCATCGGGTCGTAGATGACAAAAGTTGCGCAGTGGCGTGACGGATCCAACCGTTTGGATGCACGAGGAACATGACAGTAGATCGGACCAACTGCCAGACGTGAATAGGTCGCAACAATCCTAAATCACTGAGGACTGTGAACGTGTTCAGGACTTTATGGACCACTAGTTCTTCAGCATCAGCTAGACTTTGCATCAGCAAAGGGACGACGTATTCTTCTAATGATACCGAGCCGACATATGGAGCTATTCCTGACATGCAATCAAACAGAGCTAGACGTAGACGAGCATTATTGGCATTAAGATAGGTGATTGCGTGACTCAGTATAACATCGTTGGTTTTATGACGGCCTAAGCTGAGACACAATCCTCCAGCATTCAACAATACCATACGACGTACTTCAACGTCAGGGTCCGTAACTACCATCCTTACCTGCTCTTCAAGAAGCGCGCAAACCTCTTGGCGTTCCCTATCATAGGACTCATAAGACCCGAAAGTTGTTCTGATGTCATCTGCGGAAGAAGCCTCATTATTGTTGCTGCCGCCGCCAGTAGAGTCTTCCTCACCAGTGCGCCCCAAAAGCCCCGACCGACGAATTACGTCGCACATGTCAACAAACCGCAAAGCAGTTTCAGCAAGAGAGCCTAGACATCCCGCAATAGCTATGCGGACAGCGGAAGGAGCGCGACGTAGAATAACCCCAAGTCGCGGGAATATATATTCTGGGAAAATATGACTGTTTAATGGAGTTATACTGGACACTAAGCCAAGCAAATGTGTTAAACTACGGATGGCTGCCACAGCGACAATCTCATCAGGATCGTCTGCTAGCCAGAGTAGATGGGGCACACAACGGTCGAGTTTGGCTTCATCGTGAACGTGTTCGCCCAGTGCCAATAAAAGTTCACAGCCGCGGATGCGTGACGATGCTCGAGCTGTATTGCGGATGGCACTACAGACAATGCCAAGAACCATGAGAGCTCCATCATCAGGACGACCAGGTAGAGGTTTGGGGTATTTGGGCGTCCAGCGCTTGGTACCAGGGAGGTCGAGAATTATCGGGAGCAAAGAGTTGGCAGTCTTATTAGCGATAGTCGTCATTGCCGGACAGCCGGCGGTCTTTTTATAGAACTCTAATTTGTCAGATATCACTCCATAATCCCGGTGGATCATATTGATACGTTCATCGTTCTCCAATAGCAGATGAGTTTGTCTAGAGATGGGTGTGAAAGGCAATTGGGGCCGAACCATATTCTCCATGTAAGCATGGAGGAAATAAAAATAATCTGGGAACAATGAGCCCCGGCAATTATTTAAATATTGCTGGGCGCTGAGCCGGCCGTCTGCATTCAGGCTCGTCATAGATTCAATGAGCTTACGCGGAGCGTCGTCTATACTATCGAGAGGTGGAGAGTACTCACCTTTCTTGTACTTGAACATTTGGGCCAAACTGAACATAGGTGAGCCTTCGAGAAACAATTCTCCAATTACGCAGCTGGTTAGCAATAACGAGACACAAAAAGACAAATATGCAATCGAGAAATCAATACTCACCCTAATGAAAAGATATCCATGGCTTCGGTTAAACTGTTTATATGCGGATCATGATTATGCGGCACTAGTCGTTCGGGAGCTACATAGCAAGAGCGACGACGAGAAATGTCAAAGAAGAAGGAGAATTGTGCTGGATCATCTTCTGGCAGATACACCGGCTTGAAGCTGGCAAAGTCAGTTAGATATACCCAATTCCAGCTGGTCACTAGGACGTTCTCGCTCTTGATATCACCATGGTATACATGACGGGAATGACAATTGCGCAGACCGATCAGCAGCTGAAACGCAATCCATAGCTTTTCAATATGCTCTAAAAATGGCCTCGTCGAGATGCGATCATATAGGTTCCATTTGAGATACTGACGGACTAAATAGCCTGCCCGTTCACTCTCAATTACCTGACTGTACACCATGACGTTGCTCGCATTGCCTACTCTGTCCTTTAATACTTGCAATTCATGGCCAATTTGTTTGAGCTGAATGTCATTTGTTGGTTTAATAAATACCTTGACAACTACCAGGCCGTCGTTAGCCACAGATCCTTTAATGCTTTTGAGAAACCGGGCATTGCCAAGTCTTCCCTCATACTGGACATCTCCAAGCTCGGCCACATAGGCATCAATTGCTACACTTGTAGCCGAAGGGGCTATTCGGGAGACTTGCGCGCCCATGGCATGCTAACTGTTACTTGTAAATATCTGGTAGCTTGCACTCTGTGTGTACAGTGGGGAGTTAAGGTTGGGAAGAAGGTTAGTTAGGTATCTTGACGTTTTGGGAGGAGGTTAAGGTTTGGGCCCGTTTGGCTTAAACGTCGGCCATTTGGGATATTTGGAGGAATCGATTAAGCCTGTTGGTCAATGTCCCTGTCAGTTGGCGGAAATATCACCAGACGGTTATCGACCCAAATACTACCGCAAAACGGTGGGTCTGATTTAGACCGACTGCTGGAAGATGTCGAGGTCCATTTCAAGACGCTATTATCTGACAATGCCAACAGTCTAGAAATGGCGTTGGAACTCATGGATTCCAGTTCCGTGGGTAAGGCGCAGTACCGGCATGAGTTCGACAAATTGCAAATGGATTTGCAGGCAGCATTAAAAAGACATGTGAACGATAATTACCAAGGATTTAATAGCGCCATTGGATCTTACCGTAGCGTAGTCGAGGCGATTGCCGAATGTCAGCAGGACATTGAGACTGCGAAACATCTGATCGTTCGGGCGAAGGCGGATCTGGCGACGCGTCGACCGCTGCTAAAGGAGCTTCGTGCCTCTAGCCTGCGGCATACAGATATGATTGATATATTAGACATGGTCGATACATTAAGTAACGTGCCGGATAAGCTCGAGACTCAAATTGCCCAAAAACAGTTCATCTCTGCCTATACCACATTATCGGAAGCCTTGACTTTGGCGGACAACGAGCAGTTGACGGGGATCACTGCGCTGCAGCCGCTGCAGACTTATCTGGCCTCGCAGCAGTACAATTTGTATGGCATTTTATATGACGAGCTGCTAAGTCACCTGTATCTTAAGTCGCCGTATTGTTCTAGTCGGTGGAGCGCATATTCGCGCAGTCGTGATGATTTATCGACAGTCGAACAAGTGTTAGAGGACAAGGTGCGGTTCGAGCTAAACGCGGAGTCATCATCATCATCAGGGTCTTCTCAGCTCGATGACTTTTTAGCAGCTTACGATCCAGAAAAACCGCCAATCGAAGGCATAGAAGAGGATTCATTTAATTACATCCGGTTGCTGATAGAGACGATCTCCAAGCTTAATAGATTGCCACAAACATTTGACTTGCTTCTGACTAGCGCAGAGGCAGAGCTAAGACGGTTGATTGAGAAGACGATTATTGAGGTATATCAGAGGTCTCCCAAGTCCTTATTGAACACCACACCTGGTCCTGGCGGTTATGCAGCTGATTCTACTAATGGTTCCAGGGGTGGGCCAGGGTCGGGCTCAAACGAATCAGCTGGACCAGCGATAGTAGCTCACCTATTCGATGATGCAACTGTGTTTGAAGACCATGCTCGGTTATCTATTTTAAAAGATCTTATGTGGACATTGTATTCCAAATTTGTGGCTGTACTACAGGGCCATCGCGTGGTATATGAAGTCGGACAGACATTGATGAAGGCTTCATCCTCATCATCATCATCATCGTCGGCATCATCATCATCACCCGCTACATCATCCCCGACATCCCAGTCGAAAGACGCGACTTCGCAAACCGATAGATCATCTACAACCACTGCGCCACAAAAATCTGCCAACTCACAACAACAGGCAATCAATGAGTCTAACGATACAATTATATATGACATTTTCAGCGTGTTTGAACGTATCTTGGCGGAAACTAATAATCTGATGCAGACATATATCTTTGCAGAAGCTGCTTCGGCAATTCGTGCTGCAAAACAACAGAAGGCAGTGTTTCCCTTACGAACAGATACCAAATTGCAGGTCGCATTCCGATTTGCTGCCAGCAACCCTGAAAATGACGAACTGCAATCCCAGTTTCAGTTACTGCGAAAAAAGCTGGAGAGCACCGTTCCAGGACTTGTGTCGAGCAGTGTGACAGGTGGAGTCAACAGTCATGACGATTATTCAAGCCCCTATGCCAAGTCCAGCTCGCCGTTAATTCAGCGACCTCTTATCGTGCCTAATGTGTTGAACGTTCGTGCACTCATTGACCCGTCTATAGTGTTCCTTCAGCGCTCTAAAAGCGTCTTGCCATTGGTAGATGCTTCATCACCATTGAGTCGAAAACGAAAATCCTTGATGTACGATCGCTTTCTTGATGATTTCCTAAATTCATCATTTTTGCCGCAGTTAGAGACCGCATTAAACACTGTGTTTGAAGTGCGCATGCACGAATATGGGATTTTCGAGCAAGACCCGCAATGGAATAAAGTTTCTCAGCGACCAATAGCTCGGGCTGCGGTGTCATATATGAAATTGCTGACTATGACATGTCGACTGTTAAATACTGGCTACATGTACCGGGAAAAGTATGCGTCCTTATTGATCTCAACGATCGGATGGATTAGGAAGGTCTTCCAGAACCGATATAATGAAATCATGGAAGCAGATTCATCAGCGGCAGCGGGAGGTAAAATGGCGATGACACTGTCGAGCAACGCTGAGATATTGAGCTGTTTTGAAAGGGTGAGAAAGTCAGGCAAGACAATTAGTGAGGAAGACAGACAAGAACTAGAGCAAGCGCTTAGCAAAGAAGTTCAATTATATTTGGATAAGCGATACAACGCTCGATCTCCTCAGACGTGCATTAATCAGACGGATTTGCTAGATATGAATGCATACATTGAGCTATCGCTAATGAGCAGTTCTTTAAGATGGATGGCGTTAAGACTGCAGGAGATGAAGCGGGTTGACTCAAGTGCCGAGGATGAACACAGCATAACGCCAACTAAAGGCGGAGAGATCAATTTAACGTCACGTATGAAGCGACGCTGGACAATCTTAGAAGCTTCACATTTAAGTAGCTCAGGATCATCATCGTCCCACCTGACGCTGTCGGGCTCGACGGTGCGGGATTTCGACAACGAGGTATCCAGTTTGGCATCATTGGCTGACCAGTGCGTCCTATCGCTACGATGTGATCTACGCTGTCGATGTGTCTATTTGGTCGACCAGACCATGGTCCACGGCGATTATTTCTTAGACGTTGATCCTGAAGAACGGGACTCGTACATAGGAGTGTTGGATTCTAATCTCATTAGCTGTGATGAAAATATATCGCTGCGATTGGTAGACAGTGATAAGGTAGTAGTGTTGAGGGGACTCTCGCGGCTGATCAGCAAGTTGTTAATTTATGATGCAGAAAATCTTAGAGATATCAACATTAATGGATACCATAAGATGGTTTGCAATATTAATGCGTTAGATCAAATGCTAAAGTCGATAGTGCTGGTTCCTGAGGAAGTTGATTTCAGTGCACCAACCGCGTTTTACAATTGTTTTAAGAAGTACCTTGATACACCGACAGCGTTCTTAGAGGCAATTCGAAAAGGAGATTTGAAGTTGAATTACGATGAGTGCAAAATTCTTATGCGGTTATTGTACAACAGAGTCATCACTAATCATACGAAAGCCGGTAGGAAAGAGTCGGCATTGGCTGCTAAGAACACCCAGCAAGAGATGCTTATTCAAGTACACGAGCATTTCTGGGGGTCGGATGGCGTTAACACTTAATTTATTTGAAGATATAATGAAGCATAAAACATTTTTCTTTTCTTTTTTTTTTTTTTTTTTTTTGTTTGTTCTTGTTCTTTCTTTCGTGTTCGTTTTGCCGTGAACCACGTTGCTTCCGAATTGGGTAATTACGCGATGTTTATTACAAAAATAGTTGTGCGGCCAAATTGCAAAATAACCTTGACGCGTTATGACCAGTGATGAAGAGGACGTCGTGATAATTAGCGAATCCCCTGCTGGAACGCCGACTACAAGCGCTTCAGTAGTCATTATAGAAAGTGAAGGCGAAGATGAAGCACCGCTGCATTCCTTGCATAACAGGCCAAGGAAATCGATAAGTTATCTCGACGACCATATAAACAATGATGACACTTACGCAGACTTAATTGAGGAGATATGCGGTAGCGCCAGCACCACACCGCCGAAGAGGATAAATGCAGCGGTACCCTCCATAGATGAGAATATTCAACTTTCTCCTCATTCTGAAAAGAAAATCAAGAGTCGGTCAGTGTGGGACAGAGATCTTTCCGACTTCTCAGATATAGAACTGCCTGTGGCCAAAAGGTCTAAGATAGCACTAAAATCCAAAAACAAGCCAATAAAATCAGATGTGACAGCGACATATGCCAAGTCATATACAGCTGCTGAACCACTTGGATCGGGTACTTTAAGTAGGCGCCTTTCACTTTCAGATGACGATC
This sequence comes from Crinitomyces ghanaensis, assembly GCA_030581755.1. Taxonomy (NCBI): domain Eukaryota; kingdom Fungi; phylum Ascomycota; class Dipodascomycetes; order Dipodascales; family Trichomonascaceae; genus Crinitomyces; species Crinitomyces ghanaensis. Next base: position 370,751 of record JAKTVX010000002.1, read on the forward strand.
CGTGTACAGACAAAAATAATGGCTACGATGAGATTATGGCAGAAATATACTCAGGGGCTAAAGAGAAATCTTTGAGCTTGGCTAGCAGAAGTAACAACACGAGTAGTAAGAGCAGCAGAAGCAGCAGCCCCCACGGCAACGACCAGAATTGTTTTGATATCATTGAGTTATCAGATACTGATGACGATGCAAATTATTCTATTAGGAAACAGCCTTTGAAGCCCATAGAAACCAACACCGTTCATAATTCTATTGCTGTCATTGACCAAATACTGAGCGGTTTATATGAGAATGACAAGCTGGCTGACAATGCAAATGATAAAAATCAAGCGAGCTCTCCGCCACCTTCTGCTCCAAAGGCTAAGCGACAAAGAACTGCAAAAGATCCACAGAAAAAACTCCTGTCAGATCTTAACAAAAAATCAACATCTCGCCAAGACAGGGTCGGCGAAATGATGGTCGACCTGGATAGTCAATCGCTGAATTCAAGCATGGGCAAGACTTTAATTGAAGAACTTAAAGAATTTGAAGTCCCTGTAAAAGAATGGAAAGCTATAGATGATGCATTTGGGCTTGTCAGACTCCGCCGTCGAGTTATATGCAGATATGATGATGAGCAGCAGCTATTCGTGCCGATGGAGCCATACATCCAAGAAGAAGGAACAGCTATTGTAGTGGTCAACGGCCTCGACATGGTGACATGCGGTATGTCAGGGGAAGCGTTGAAAAGGCATATTAGAAATATCCGGGTGCATTTCCCTGATGAAAAAATCATATATATTGTACAAGGTCTACAGGGAGTTATCCGCAAGATAGCATCTGTTAAAAATAGACAGCTTCAAGACAAGGTTCGACAATTGTTGGACAACGGCGCCACGAGTTCTTCCATTGAAAGTAATACTACCTCCAGGAAGCGACGCAGCAAAAATTCCGATGTTCAAAGTATTGTGAACTCGTTGGATTCCATTCATATCGATGAGATGCTTTGCAAGTTGCAATTTTTGTATGGCTTCAAAGTCCTGCAAACTACCGATGCCGATGAGACAGCTACGTGGATAAAGGGAGTTGTTATGGATGTTGCGGCCAAGTATTATAAAAGATCCACAATCGACAAAGAGGTGAATATCGACGTCATGGCGCAAACAAAAAGCGGGGCCAATCCTCAGGACACCGTAAAACAGGCGCTATTGCATGTCAAGTACGTCACTCCTTCAATAGCTATGTCGATATCGGCAATGTATCCGTCGATGCATCGACTTATTTCGGCACTCAACCTCCGGGGCCCTTCAGCATTAACGGATTTAACAAGTGTTTCGGAAACTGCTTCCGCTCGAAAATCCAAAACGATTATTGGCCCTAGCCTTGCCGCGTCAATCCATGCATTTTTTACCGCAACTGATCCGGAAGATTATCTGTGATAAAATCATGTGCTATCATGCAGGCCGTGTTCCGGTTATGTGGAGAGTAACCATTTAATACGGTATGTTTATTTATTGCTGTTTGTGTCTAGCATGACAACTAACGAAATAGGTGGCGGGCGGCCATTTATGTCGATGTATTTCCTAATGCGTCGAATTAATTTATAGATTCGTAAATGGAATAATTCATCTAACGGAAAATGAACGATCCTGAAACGTCCCTTTGACGGATTGATACTTATGAAATGAATATATAAATGCACAGACCTCGTATCATTTTTGTTTAGGACTTTGTTTATTTCTAATATATCACCATCATCGACAACAAGAACCAAAGAGGAACAATAACAATAAGTATAACCGCACAATGGTTTCAATTCTGCACTACAAGTATCTCCGATTTTTACTGATCAGCTGCATCATCCACAGCGTGTATGCAGCGGTCTTACCAATTAACCATGCATTGGCGACGAGATCTACTACATCATCGGCCATACCAAATGTGGCCGTCTACTGGGGTCAGAATAGTAAAGGACTGGATGGATCTCAAAAGTCATTGGCCACTTACTGTGAATCTGATTCTGTAGACATTATAATTCTATCATTTCTTATTACATTCTTTGGGCCGGGCGGCATGCCTGTACTAAATTTTGGAAATGCCTGCGAAGGCGCATATTTTCAGGGAACAGATTTACTGTCTTGTCCTAATATTGGCGCAGATATTCAAACCTGTCAGTCAAAAGGAAAGCAGATTTTGCTGTCACTTGGTGGTGCTGTAGGATCATATGGATTTAGTTCGGACGCAGAAGCTGTCGACTTTGCAGATCAGCTATGGAATCTATTCGGAGGTGGCAGTTCAAATATGAGACCATTTGGGAAAGATGTTATAGTTGACGGATTCGATCTGGATATTGAGGCCGGTTCTCCGGATTCTTATGGGACATTTATCAATCGACTTCGACAGTATTTTGCGCTAGACACATCTAGACAGTATTATATTTCTACTGCTCCACAGTGTCCATTTCCGGATGCTATGCTGACCAATGCCATGACCGAGGCACCCGTGGACTATATTTTTGTACAGTTCTATAACAACTACTGTGGTATGCAAGCTTGGACTGGCGCCTCAAATGCTCCGTTGAACCCAACTTTCAATTACTACATGTGGGATGAATTTGTCAAGACTAAATCTCGCAATCCAGATGCGAAAGTGTTTTTAGGCGTTCCGGCATCAGGCACAGCTGCCGGATCGGGATATGTGGATGCCGACGTCGTTCTTGATGCGGCCAACTATCTTGCCTCCACCTACGGCACATTCGGAGGTGTAATGATGTGGGATGCCTCACAAGCTTGGAATAATATCGATCAATCTACTGGGCAGAATTTTGCAGAGCAGGTTAAGAAGGGAATGATTGTTAACAATTTAGATAACACGGTTGCGATGGAAAGTTCAATGTCAACTTCAATTTCAACATCAGCAGCATTACTTCTTCCTACATCAGTCGCTCAAATGGTATCCTCGGTAATTGCACAACTGCCTACGACCACAGCCACGGTTCCAGCTCCTCAAGTAACAGAGCTTGTGACATCAATTGAGTCAACCAGTATTTCGATTTTTGCAACCGTGGCTAGTAGCATTTCATTAACCACTTTATCAAAAGCTTTTTTGACTGGTGGGCCATCGTCAGAGAAGACGACAATGACAATAATAGTGACGGAAACTTCTTCTCTAGAAACTGCGCAGCCGACGGGCACCGGCGAAGTTCTATTTATGGAACCTTCTTCGTCTTCATCTTCGTATTCATCTCCGTCTTTGTCATCATCCTTTTCACCTTCTTCATCTTATCCATCACCTTCCTCTTCTTCTTATTCTTCTTCTTCTCCAGCTTGCTCATCCTCATCATCATCTACTGTTTCTATTTCTTTGAGTGGTCTGGACGCACGCCTTTCGACCGATACTGTAGGGCATTTGTCTTCGGTAGGATCTGCAGCCACGGCGGTAATATTATCATCTAAAGAATCAGCAAGCCAATCAATTACCGCATCTGTTCCACCATCGCTGATTCTCAGCCATTCACATAGACATTCTCGATTAATCGCTCAAGTAAGCCCACGTCCAGCATCATCGACCACAAGCCTGTCGCAAACGAATAGAATTGGCCTACCATCAAATAACCAGTCGGCGAAACAGGAACCGACTCCGTCCTATAAACATTCGCATAGTTTCACAAGACTTCCAGTGGTGGTGACTCCAACTGCATTTCGATCAAGTGCTACATTAATTGGGCCTTTCTTCACTACAGTATCTGATGTTGTTGAAGAATATTTTTCATACTATGAGCCAGACTCCTATACTACGGTATATATATCAAGATAGAGTTTTACCGCTCCATCGGGTCACTGACGGATCCGATCATGAACTTATACAAGTTAGAAACTAACGAACAGTATAATGTTACTATATTTTACCATTTGCCTTTTCTTTAAATACTAAGTGGCGATATGAACTTCTTGGTCCTTCTCAACTGCTTCAACATTGGGATGAGAAGAAAGCGTGCTTACATGCTCATGAGGAACCTGTGCAGTAAATCCATTGAACAATGTGTGCTGATGAATAATTTTGCCTCCCTTCTCTTTGATATCATTCATTGCCTTAAGGACTTCTTCCTTGGTTACTGAATCCTTAAATCGAATCTAGTTAGCACAATTAATTGCCAAATAACAAAACTCAACCCACACATCGGTCACTTACAATATAATTGTCAAACTTCTCTTTGGCCTTATCCATTTTGTTGTCTGTTTCTAAGTTAAGTGGCAAACTGACCCACTGATGCGTCTTATCAATAATCGCCGGATTCAATTGTTTACTTATCATTGCTGAGTTACCCTGTTTGTGCGGGGCGAAAGGAAAGGGAAAAGGCGCGCGCCGCGTGTAACCTTGTTATGGCGTTATCGCATTGTCCTTGTAGGTTAGGTCGCTTCGGTGAACTGTACTAGTTACAGCTATCCTAAAATTTTTCTGCTATTGATTGCTCTAAAATTAAATTTAAATCGTATTAGTTTAAAGCCTATTTTTTAGCCCTTTTTACCTTTTTCTCTTGGTCTTTTACTTTCTTCGCGTTTATTTTCGTTCGACGCGTCCAGATTTTCACAGAGCCTAGTATGCCCAAGTGCCAGACATCTTATATCGTATGTAACCAGTTTTAATGAATTGGATCCTTTTTAAACTTTCGTTACTATTACAAATTTAAGCCGGGTCAAGTTATAACAGTGCCGGATGCTCTGATTGCTCCACTGCGGCTGCGTTATAAGCTGGTTGTCACTTTTTGTCCTGAGTCTCCTCTCTAACATTTTCCGGCTCTGCCGGTCGAAATTGCCATACGTACCTATGTAGATACGTCGTACCTTCATCGATGTGAGTTCCAGTCAACGACACTTGCTTAATTTCCCTGATTATTTCACGAGTTTTGCCGGGTGTCCCTATCTTGGCATGCCCCCGCCTGTACAAAACCGCAACATCCCAGGTGATAATAATACCAAAATCGCATTTGTAACGGTCCATCAATCGCTCAAACCTCTCATTAGTCTCTTCTCTGCATTCTTCACCACAAAGCACTCGTTCTACTAACATTATGCCTGTTCTTTCATCTGTCCTTTCCTCGGGGTAGCGATAGCGATCATAGGCGACAATATGTTCATCCTCAACATGTAATTGGCCGAACGCTGCCTTCATAAGACCATGAATGCACATAAAGAGCCATATACTGGACTTCCTTTCATCTCGAGGTAATGCTTTTATTCCTTTGAACTGATACCAGTACTGAATGAAGGGCAGCGCATCAGCACCAGCTGTATCTCCTTCTTCGTCCATTGGCCGTGAGGTCGAGACCTGTAACACGTCATCGTCGGTCAATTCAACTTTCTCGTGATTAAGCTTTGTAGACGTTGTCATCACCGGCTGTATGATGGAACAAATGGTTCAGTCTGCTTAATGAACATCCTGGCACGTATGTCCCTTTGGGGGAAACTCCAGTTCTACGTCGTGAGAATAAAGTTGAACCCGTACCCGATATAGTACATGTGCAAACTAGGTAAATGATAAAGAATATACAGCAGTGGGACATGCAATATCAAAGCACACCATCCTAGGAGCCGTTCAGCTGCCTATCGTTAATATCATTAGAAATACAATCGGGGCTGTATGTTTACTATTGGCTGATACTGGATAGATTCTGTGCGTCCTGGTATAATCCATTTCTCTCCCCTTTTTCTTAACGCTGTTCCGATTGTTTTTTTAAAAAAAAAGAAAAAAAAAAGAAGGAAAAAAAATAGGACGCCAGCGTAAAGCCGCCTAAGAAAAAAAAAAGCAAGTACCCGCCAAAGTTAGAGTTTTTACACTTAGCAAAATCTGTTATGCAAGGCGAGCAATTAGAATGCGCATAGTGTGCATGTCCTCGACCTGCCGCTTAACCTAATTCATGTGAATCAACCAGCCTTCCCGCCCCGGTAGGCGTCTCACATAACCTCCGACTATACGGCTGGAAACCTAAATTGTATAACCGTGCGGCGGTTTGACTTGCTTGGAAATCAAGAATTAATTTTAATAATTGTAATAAATCTCACTTCCTCATAATGTGAAATAAGTAACAATATACAATAGCTGTGCAAACGCATAAAAATTTCCTGTAATGAAAGTCTCAAATCATCATTGTTTCCTTCTGTGGTCGCACCGAAATCCCCGGTTCCGATTGTCGAGACGGAAAAAAAAAAAGTAACCATCCCATATTGAGGCCACTAGAAAAAGCAAATATCCGGAGAGGAAAAAAAAAAAAAAAAATATGCACAAAACAAGGTTGTATCGAAGATGGTTACATTGATTTAAAGGAAATACGAAAAGAGACGGAAAGAAAGAAAAAAAAAACTGTTATTTGAGACCATTATTACTATTATGTCAAGTAGGCACCCGAAGAGTCCTACTATTGGGGTAGATAATTTACACATATCCTCCTCACCATCCGATCCCTCATCTCCCACTTCCCCTGTCACCCCAAATTGTGGAGCCTCCTTTGCATTCCCCACCATCCGAGTTGAAACCTCGCCAAATCGCCGGCCACCATTATTAGAGCTAGAATCTGAAATCAATGCAATTCGAAATAAATCTTACAGTGATCCGCCGGTAAGCACGGTGATTCATGACAGCGATAATGATAAAGATTTTAATAAAGACGATGATGATGAGGCGAACCACCAAATTGAGAATAGAAGTATTGACAGCTCAGCGGAAAACCAGTGCAATAATGGTAAAGAGAATGATGACGACATAGTATTCCATCATCGCCTGAAACCGGCAGATCAAGATTCCGTAGTGGGCTCAGGAAGTTATTGCCGAGTGTATAAGGCAGTAACGGTACCCGAAGACCAGTCAACTACGGAATCAGAGAATTCGCCTCGTCCACGAGCTAACAACAATGTGTATGCCGTCAAAGTACCTATGAACCCAACCCAGGCGTCCGTAGTAACTCATGAAGCACACGTCTTATCTCTGCTGACCACCACTACCACTGCTGCTGGACTAGCCGGAACCGCTGGCATAGTCAAATTTCATGGTGTCTATCCCGACACATCATGGCACTATGGTTGTCCCGGTTTAGTCATGGATTTGTACTGGTGCACAGCACTAGATTACATACAAAATATTTCGGATCCGGTTAAATACAATACTCCATACGTCGGCATGGATTTATGGACAAAGTGGACCGAGCAATTGTGTCACGGCCTAGCATATATTCACTCCAAAGGCGTTGTTCACTGCGATATCAAGCCAGACAATATTCTTGTAGATCATGACCTCAATGTGTACATAGCAGATTTTGCATCTGCCATCTTGTCGTCCTCGGCCTCTTCTTCTTCTTCTTCTTCCTCAATTGGTTTGTCGACTTTTGCCGGTGGAGGATTTTCTATTTTATATGCGGCCCCCGAATTACTAACCTCGTCGTCATGCGTCAAATCGTGCACATTTTCTACTGATGACTATTCTCTTGGACTTGTATTGCTAGTACTTGCTACGGGTTCTGAACCTTACAGTGCAGCTGTCAAAGGTGCATCTCAGAAGCTAATGTGGGCCCAGAAAGGTGTGCCTCTGCAAGCCTGCACTCCAGAGGATGAATGCAGAATATCTTTACCTTCTGTTCGTAGCTTGCTGACTAAACTTCTAGTCGAGCGGAAGTCCGTCGATTCCGTCATGTAATATTATTATTTATTATTTATTCTCTTCTCTTTTTTGTCTTTTTGTTTTTCTTTTTTTTTTCTTTTTTTTCTTCGGCGAGTGGCCCACCTTATTTGACAGTGACACTTTAAGTGTTGAGTTTTGTCATCGTTAAATTGCTGAACTACAACTCTACAACAACGACAACATTTTATTCATCCTATAATAGTAACTTAATTCAGTAATAAATATGTAATGATATTAATCGTGTGATACGCTCCTCTTTCATATTGAAACCTTTTGTTTCCTTCGTTCTATCTGCCTTGATAACTTTGACCTCTTTGTCCCAATTAGGAAATAAAAAGCAAGTCTCCCTTTCCTTTTTTTTTTCTTAAATAACAATGTTCCCGCGATGCGGCAAAATGTCCCGTCCCCCTGTCGTCCGTGTCGTGCGTGCATAGTGCCCTATCATTCGAGAGGGCCGCTCGCCGTATATTAACATATCCAACATCATTACTGCTAGTAGTTCCGACATTGAACTAAGACATCTGGTTAAAATGAAGTTTAGCCAGAGTTTGCAATTCAATGCTGTTCCTGATTGGATCTCGTATTATATCGACTATGAAGGACTAAAAAATCTAATTTATCAGTTAGAACATGAGCAAGTCGCTGGTACTGGCGCTACTGCCGGCATTCCCGGGAGAGACGTCGAGTCCACGGGGTTATTGCATGGCGAGAGCGAAACAGCAAGGCTGTCTGAGGCTGAAAACGCTTTCCAACAAGCCCTAGACAATGAATTGCGCAGGATAGAATGTTTCTATATTGACACCGAGCCGAAGTTGTATTCACAACAGGATACTTTATTAAACGATTCCAATGAGTATTTTAAGAAAAAAGATGAGTTCATGCAGATCCACCATCAGAAGCCATTGGGGCGAAGAATATCCAATTTGAGTTTAGAAGACTCCGGCGACGAGGACTCCGGGGATGAAACAATAGGTGGAGGAGGTGCGAGTACTGGAACTAACGGAGCAGGAGAGGAAGAAGGAATTGGTAGATCATCTTCGATAGCTGACTTGTACATAGGGTCCGGTGGAAGTGGTAATTACAATCGTATATTAACATCCCTTGACGATCATGCTATTACTCTTAAAAAGCGCGCTATTCTTTCCTACGTCACTCTTAGTGAACTAGCATCATTCATCGATCTCAATCGCACAGGATTTCGAAAGGCACTCAAAAAATTCGACAAAACTCTAGGCTGCCAACTACGACCTCGATACATGGAAGCCGTCCTGGCTAAGGCTTACCCATTTTGCGACTCTACCGCGCAAACTCTAGATAACCGCATCACCCAAGGCGTCGATCTGTATGCCGAGCTGGCTACAAACGGTGATTCTGAAGAAGCACGCCAGCAATTGAAACTTCACCTGCGTGAACATGTAGTATGGGAGCGCAACACCGTATGGCGAGATATGATCGGCCTTGAGCGACAGGTTCAGGGCGCTGCTGTGACTGGCCCAGAAGATAAAGTAGTTGGCGTTCGTGGTGCTGTCGGTCCCAAATACGTGTACATAACATCTAACATAAAGATCCCGGCCATCTTGGTGTCAACAAATGCCATTACGATCATGGCTATAACAATAGTGGCACTATTTATCATGGCTGTACCTGTGATGGAGAGCACTGCTCAAAACAACTGCCTGGCGCTCGTGGTAGCCGCTTCACTTCTATGGGCTACCGAGGCAATGCCATTGTTTGTCACCAGCATGTTGGTTCCATTGCTTGTAACAGCGCTACGCATACCTATAGACGATAAGACTGGCGAACGCATGTCCGCTGAAGATGCATCGAAATTCGTGTTCTCACAAATGTGGTCGTCAGTTATCATGATTTTATTAGGAGGGTTCACTTTGGCAGCAGCACTCTCCAAATACCAGATTGCCAAAGTCATGGCTACCGCTATTCTTAGCCGCAGCGGCAATAATCCTCGTGTCATGTTACTGACCCTGATGTTTGTTGCTACATTTTTGTCCATGTGGATATCTAATGTAGCTGCTCCGGTTTTATGTTATTCCCTGGCCGAGCCTTTACTGCGAAATATCCCCGAGGGCGACTCGTTCGCCCAGGCCGTAGTGCTCGGCATTGCTTTGGCTTCCAACATTGGTGGAATGGTCTCACCAATTGCATCCCCACAAAATATCATTGCACTAGAAAACATGAACCCTGAACCTTCATGGGGACAATGGTTTGCCGTGGCCATTCCTGTGTCCCTTCTGGGACTTGTGTTAGTGTGGCTGTTTCTGGTCGTCACATTTAGAAAGCGACGTGGACAGCCAACAACAGATATAGACCTGTCCCACATCCACATGTCGGGCACCCATGACAAGTTCACCTTCACGCAATGGTTCATTGTTGTCGTGTCGATACTGACTATTTTGCTATGGTGCTTTTCTCACCAATTGGAAGGCGTGCTGGGCGAGATGGGCGTACTGGCTATTCTGCCCATTGTGCTTTTCTTCGGTACTGGCGTACTATCTTCAGCGGACTTCAACAACTTTTTGTGGACAATTATCGCTTTGGCCATGGGCGGTATCGCTTTGGGCAAGGCTGTAAGCTCGTCGGGATTGTTGGCCACAGTAGCTACGGGCATCCAGAATTTCACTGAAGACATGTCGCTGTATTATGTCATGCTCATCTTCGGAGGAGTGATTCTTGTTGTAGCAACATTTGTGTCTCACACTGTGGCTGCTTTAATCATTCTTCCCTTGGTCGAAAGCGTTGGCAAATCTTCCGGTCACGATCGACTGCTGGTCATGGCCTGTGCGCTCCTATGTTCAGCCGCCATGGGTCTTCCAACATCTGGATTCCCGAATGTAACGGCTATTTGCATGGTTGATCAACTGGGGAAGCCTTATTTAACTGTGGGCAATTTTATATCTCGCGGTGTGCCAGCAAGTATCCTTTTGTATTTGGTCATTGCTACTTTGGGATATGTGATTATGTTGGGTGTAGGATTCTAGACAAACAAAAACAAACGAAGGAACAAATTGAACGTACGAGAAAGTACTTATAATGATTGCATGATCTACGATGTATACGAAGTTAATATACTATTGACAGGTAACTGATTTCATTAATATGACTGTTAGTAAATAGGCGTGGTGGTATGCTACGAGATTGCAGGCGGTAACGGGTGGAGTGAATTTATGTCCCATAATACAATACATCAATAAAATGATTAACTGGCTGCTCGTCTATTTTCGCCAGTACGACCTTTAATCCTGGATACGCTATCATAAGCCTGCTCAGCCCAATCTGTGACGCTGCATAAGCCACTACTACAATATCCTTAATCTGAACTCCATGATCCAGTAATATAGCCACCGCCATAGTAGTCGCCCCGCCAGAATACAGTTGGCCATCACATAGAATGACTTTGGTATTCTTGAGTTCAGTCAGCTGTGCTTGGTCCAATATTCCCTCTGGATTTCGAGGTTTCGGATCAAGACATGGCGGCAGATTGCGAGTATGAAGACGCGGCTCACCGGTTCGCGAATCGGCCAGCACAAGTAGCTTACCCATACGCATGGTGGGGATGGTAAGCTTGAGCGCTTGCGAGAAACATTCTCCGCCGCGAATAAGCGTGACGGCACATATGCGATCAAAATGCACATTCACCCCAGAGAATGCCGTCTTGGTTGGAGTTGTTATAGTCTTGGGAGTAACGGCGTCTGTATAGTTTGTAATCTCGTCTACAGCGCGTGCCACAAGGATCATGGCAATGCGATTGAAATAAAAAATGAAGTCGTCGCGGCTCGTGAGATGACTGGCAAGAATTGTGTGAATGGCCATTATTTGATTGGTCTGTGGAAGCAAGACAAGGTCCTGCTCCATCTGTGCAGAGCCTTGCGTTTCTTCAATGAGCTTAAGCAATTCCCCCACATGCTGTTTCGACTTACCGGTCAACTGTCGACGGATATGCGTCGCCAGCATATCTATTCCCACGCTGTTGTCAAGCCCTCGCGGGATCAGCACGTCAGCATTGTTCTCTGTAGGCTTGATATACCGCTCGTAGTTTGGCTTGACGAACCGCTGCCATTGCACAATGCTGAGTTCAAGATCTCTGCCGCGATGCACAATGTCTCTGTCAAGACGGCGGGCAAGACAGATGTCGAAGTCAGTGTCAACAAATACTTTAAGATCAAGCAATTCCAAAATCCGCGGATCGTACAGTGCATAAATGCCCTCTATGACGATTATATTAGCGCCGTATATGGTGATCCATTTATCTGTGCGATTGTGTAACTCAAACGAGTATGTAGGAATCTGAACTTTTTTGCCATTCTTTAGATCGCTCAGCACCTGCACAAGCATGTCTAGGTCAATGGCGTCTGGGTTGTCAAAGTCATACTGGCTCTCAAACGCCTTTTGTCGATTCTCCTGTGACAGTGGTCTATAGAAGTTGTCCATCGATAGAAGAATAGTCCATGGAACATTAAGACGCTTGATAACACTTGAGGCAATAGATGTTTTACCACTTCCACTGCATCCAGCAATACCAATTAAATATGGCTGTTTCCATGGCGGTGCGTACCGGGACATTCTATTACTTTCTTGTCGTGTGATGTCGTGTGTGCTGCTGCGTCCGCAATCTGCAGAGCCTGCACCCACTTCCCACTTTTTTTTCTACTTATGTTTTACAGATAAGGTTTTGATGCATATGCATCATACCGCAGACGCCGCCGACCTTGAAGGAATCGTACTGACAGATGCTCATTGTCATCCTACAGATGCGCCACATCATTTATACCGCATTCCGGATATGCGGACTCAATTGCTAGTGGCCATGTCTACAGGGTTCCATGACATTGATGCAGTTGCCGACCTGGCTGAAAAGTATCCAGACAATATAGTACCAGCCGTAGGGTTTCATCCGTGGTTCAGCCACTTAGTGTATTTAAACGGAAATGAGGAGAGCGATAGTGATGCGGACGAAGACAGCAATGGCAACGATGACAATTACAATGGCAGTGGAAAACCTAATGCGCCCGATAAATATCTCCACTACAGGTCAGTACTGCACCCTGAGCCACCTGACGAGTTTATTGATTTGCTACCGGAACCGCGTCCATTTAAAGAATATTTGGATAAAATGGAGGCATATCTAGACGGCCATGTAGAAGCAATCGTCGGTGAAATGGGACTAGACAAGTCATTCAAATTGCCAGTTCCGCCACTCCTGCCGGGCCAAAAGGGAAAGCTTAGCATGTACAAAGTAAAATTGGATCATCAAGTCAAGGTGTTCAGAGTGCAAATCAAATTGGCTCTAAAGTACAGTAGGCCAATGTCCATACATCAGGTACAGGCTTCTAATTTAATGTTCGACACAGTGACCGAGTTGATGAGAAATAGCGTCAATGGTACTAGTAATAATGGCGGCACTGGTCCGGCTGAAAAAGCCCTCTCTCAGTCCCCGTGCCCGGAAGAGCTGCCGCCTATTTGCCTTCACTCTTACTCGGGTTCCTGTGAATTCTTGACTTCGGCTTGGTTCAAGAGTTTTCTGAAAAATAAAATTTACATTTCCTGCTCAGTTCTTATTAATATTCCTACAGATGAAAAGGCAGCTAAATTGCTTTCAATTATTCCGCCGTCAAAAATTTTATTAGAATCCGATTACCATTCTGCGGGGAAGAATATGGATCAGTATAATATTGACGGATTTTTCCGTATATGTTCGGCTTATGGCTGGCCGGATCCTACCGAGGCAGCCGCAAGACTGCATAGAAATTTGATGGGATTTTTAGGACAAGTCAAAGAGTAAAAAAAAAAAAAAGAAATAAAATAAAATAAACGAAGAAGCAGACAAGAAAAAAAGAAAAAAAAAAAAAGCAAAATATTGAGACAGATAACGTCGACCTATAAAAGTAAAAATTAATGAAACGCACGAAAATTAGTCTAATAGTTTTAATAACAGTTTACCAGGTCTGTCAAAATGTCATTCCGATATGCAACTTTGTTCCCGACCGTTGGGAAAACACCCCCTCCTTTTTTACCCCACTTTGGTTTATTCAGCCTATAATTGCATTTTTGTCTATATATATGTTATTTGCTACTCTCTTTACTCCCAACTGTCGATTCTCATAGTTCCCTTCTCTTCAAGGTTAAGATGGAGCTTGAAAGCATCCTTCAAAACATGAGGCTCGTGCAATGACTTCTTCTTTGCCATGGCAAACTCTGCTCTGTCAACATACTCCATAAGAATTGGTTGGTAAACAGGGTGAGCACACTTCTTAATAATTTCCCGAGATCTTTCTCTTGGGGAAAGTCCACGAAGATCGGCAAGACCTTGTTCAGTTACAAACACATCTAAATCGTGTTCAGTGTGGTCGATATGGGTAGCAAATGGTACGACGCATGACAATCCGTGAGGGTCAGTCTTCGTCTTTCTGGCAGATGGACTGTGCATAACCGAAAGCTTAGAGTTTCTCAAGAAGTCTCCGGAACCACCAATTCCGTGCAACATTCTAGATCCGTTAACGTTAGTTGAGTTGGCATGTCCGTAAATGTCAACCTCAACAGGAGTGTTCATGGCAATAACTCCGAGACGACGGATAATCTCAGGGTTGTTAGAGATGGCTTGAGATCTGAGGCACAACTGCTTAGAGAATTGGTCCCAGTTGCCGAAAAATCGGTCAAATCCCTTAGGAGTGAGACGGATAGAAGTGGCAGTTGCAAAATCCATTTTGCCGCCCTCGAAGAAATCTAAGAACGAATCTTGCAATACTTCAGTCCAGACATTGAGGTGCTCGAACGAGGCGCCGGCAAGACCTTCAACAACTGCATTGGCAATGTTACCAATACCGGATTGCAAAGGATGCAAGTTGGCAGGCATTCTGCCCATAGTGACTTCGTGCTCGAAGAATTCAACTAAGTGTCCGGCAATAGCACGGGACATCTCATCGGATGGGGCGTTATCGGGAACAGTGTCTTTCTCAGTTGACTCGACGATGGCCAAAACCTTCTCAGGGTCAATAGGCATGGCTAAAGTTCCAAATCTATCAGAAACTGTAGTCACAGGGTAAGGAGTACGGTGAGGAGGAGCCACTGGCATGTTAATATCGTGTAAGCCTTTGAATGAGGGCAACGCAGTGTTGACTTCGATAATTACTTGGTCAGCATACTCGACGATTTCAGGAGTACCACCGACGGAGGGTCCAAGAATGATACCACCATCTTCAGTGATCTCAGTTGCCTCAATAATGGCAATATCAAGCTTCTTGGATCCTTGCTTGTCTCTGGTGTAGTATCCGTATGTGAGATCTTGTGGCCACATTGACAAGTGCTTGTCAAAGAAGCTAGTGTATCCAGTGTTGATGGACACTTCAATAGGCTTACCTACCTGGTGAGGTGATCTTCTAAGAAGCATACCAAGTTCGGCCCATTTTGATTCGATATCAACGTCAGCAGAAGCACCTACAAAAAGGTTGAAACCAAGCTTCTTCTGTAAGTTGTTTGCCTCTACGTGGCGGGCCAAAGTCTTGGGAACGATTTTTGGGCCACCGACACCGGTGAAACCTGACCATCCTAAATATTGGCCATGTTTGAAATAGGGAATAAGTTCCTGAGGCTGGCGAAGCTTTTCTAGGAGCGCCTTATTTTTTACTCTGGATTTTAGTAAAGCAGACATGTGGTTTTTCTTTTTTCTTTTTTTTTTTCCTGACTCTTTTTTTTTTTTTAATCCGGGGAAACCGCAATATATTTATATCTTTTTTTTAGCCTAGTGTTAATTTCTTCGGGTGCCGGCCAATCAACAGCTCCGTTGGGGTTATTACCAAATTAGACATGTCTGGGGTAGTGAATCGGTCGCGGCCTCATAGGTTTAATTGTAACAGAAACGTCATAAAAATGATCAAAGAACAAACCAAACTCAGGACCGGTATTCTGGAGGAGTACAAATTTGATCTCCATATTTTTTTTTTTTGTTATCTATCATTACCTATTTCTTTCCTTATTTTTCTTGACTCTTTGCCGATAATGCCGGTCTATGGTAGTGTATGGTGCTACCACTATTACGTTGGGAAGGTGCACGGCTAATGGACAACCGGAGCGGACCCACGGAATTCAGCCGCGCCGATGAGACGGATTAAACTTTAAGGCGGGAATGTTAACGTCAACCGCATGCGGCGGCTATTTTTTTAAAAAAAACGGACATGTACATTTTTTTTAATTTCGGCGGCTATTTTTTTAAAAACAATATGTACATTTTTTTTAAACTTCGGCGGCTATTTTTTAAAAAAACCAAAACAACATTTTTTTAAATATCGGCGGCTATTTTTTAAAAAAAGGAATTTGCCGATTTTTTAATTTCGGCGGCTATTTGTTTTTTTTAAAAAAAGGGAAATCACAAAAAGAAAATGAAATAGAGGAAACCGAAAAATAATTTAAAAATAAAGTAATCTTATCGTGCCCTTCCTGAATATCGTATCCCTCTTGCGCCTCCTTGCTACTCCCCCCAACATTGCACCCGCACACATTTCTTTTTTTCCCTTAAATATGCACACCATTTCTTAGCGCTCTATCTAACTAGCTCTAATAATAATCAATAATTTCATTGACCATCATCAACCATGGTAGTCCCTGAACGTGCAAGAAAAATCGCCATAGTTGGAGCATCAGCCGTTGGAAAATCTACTGTAACTGTTCAATTCACAGAGAAACGGTTTGTTGATGCATATTATCCTACTATTGAAAATCAGTTTTCTCATAAGATTGTTCACAATGGCATAGAGTACACGACGGAAATTATCGATACAGCAGGACAGGATGAATTCAGTATTATGAGTCAAAAAGTATTGATTGGTATTCATGCATATATGCTAGTTTATTCGGTTGGATCCCGGCTCTCGTTTGATTTGATCCCTATTATTCGGGATAAAATCCTTAATGCCACAGGAACGGATTCGGTACCCATGATTTTAGTGGGCAATAAGTCAGATTTGCCGGCCGCTCAGCGTCAGGTTACGACTAGCGAAGGAGAAAAGCTGGCACAATCCTTGAAGATACCATTTGTCGAGACCTCTGCCAAGTCCAACGTCAATATTGACAAGGCATTCCAGAGTCTAATTGGAGAGATTGAGCAGACCAATCCTTCTGAGACTCCATCGAAGTGCGTGGTATGTTAAGTAGAAAGGATATTATACGATCTATTATATTAGCCGGTGAATATGAGGCAAGCTAGATGAAGGAGGCGAAGGCAATAAAGTGATAGGATGTTCAAACATGAGGAAGGCGGAAACAGGGGAGGCGGAGACTACAGACACAGTCGTTTTTGAGGAAGTTACAAAGAGAAAGACAGGAGCATCCCTAGTAAGGGGGGACAACAAGACACAAGGACGGCGAAGACAGAGATATGATGATAGATTATTATTTATATATTATATTATATTATTAATTTATATAATGCGGATTGGATGCATGCATTCTGTTTTTTCTCTTTATATCATTCTAGTTGCTTCCATATAAAGCCTTTCTCAATGCAGGTCCGTATCTAAAAAATCCGAATGGAATAAATACCATCGCAACGCCAATAAATGCTAATAACCAGGATGCCCAGTTCAGTCCTAGAGTGTGATACATCTGTGTGGTAAATAGAGGGAATGCAGCACCACCGCCAGATCTCAAAAATACTTTAGCAGCCAAAGCAGACGCGGCATATTTTTGGTGGGAATCAATAATGTAGTTATTGATTGAATAGTATACCAAAACCATACCAAAACCGAATGATAAGCCTGCAGATGCAGGGCCGACCCAAATAATGTGTTTCCACGAGGTCGCACCCAGAATAAATAAAGAAATTGGAATGAACGGAGAACCGACTAACGCGCCGTGTAATCTATCTTCGGGGGTAGGTTTTCTTTCAGCACAGATTGCCTTAAACCGTTTCTCCAAAAGGGGAGTCACAAGCAGAGCGAATCCGACTCCAATAAGAATAGGTATAAACATGAGTCCAGTGATTGCATCATTGTAACCATATAATTCTCCGAAAATTACAGGATATGCAAAAAAAAATGCGTACAACATGGAGTAGACAAGTGCGACATAGACGCACATAAGCACGAGATCTGGCATTGTAAAAATCATTTGCATAGGACGAACCAAGTTTGTCTTCACAATATCGTTGAGCGAAAGCTTGTACTGTTCTTGCTCAGTGATGTACGATGAGTCGCCAGTAGTTTCACGAAGCTTCTTAGCCCGCCGTTTAAGAATCACAGGAGCATAAGTTTCCGGAATAAGGCAAATGATAATTGCAACAGCTCCGGAAAATGCCATATTGACCCAAAAGAACAAATCCAGTCTTCCAGTGCCAATGTTGATAAATCCACAGACAATTGGACCTAATACAGGACCACCATAAGGAGCAGCCGCAAAATATGCAATGGCCAACCCGCGTTCTTCGGTTCTCCAAATATCTGCAATAGTGCCTCCGGCGAGGGTGAGACCTGAACTTGCAAAAACTCCGCAGAGAAATCGACAAACTAAAAGTCCACCGATGTTTGGACTTAAAGCACAGGGAATGTTGAAAATGCAGTACAATGACAAGGAGACCGCATAGACTGGACGCCTTCCAAAAATCTCACTTAAGGGTGACCACAACAGAGGTCCAACTGCGAACCCGCATACCATGATGGAACACGTAAGAATGGCTACTTCCAGGCTGACGTGGTATTTTTCCTCAATAAGTCCCAGACCTCCAGTGACAATTGCAGTACCGTAGGCGACGCAAACAACAAGGATTGACACAACGCCAGTAACAACCCACTTGTACAGCTTGCTCCAGTTTTGTGGATTCTCTTTGTCACCGAACGTGAAAGTTACGAATTGCACATTTTCGGCTCGTTCCTTAGTTGATATCTTACTGACGCTGGGACGTAGCTCTTGCAGTGCTTCAACAGGAACAGTTCCTGTGGCAGTTTCTAAAGTATACTCTTCTGGGAACTCTGGCGGTTCGTCCTCAGGATGAATAGGATAGTTAACATCGGGAATTGGTGCAGTCGCTGGGACACCTAAATCCCTCAAGGACTGGCTGGTCTCCGTCCTGCGAAGCTCGTTTCTAGACATAGTCCTCATTGCTGCAAGTCCTCCAGAGGACGTGGACAACACTGACCGGCGATCGATATCGTTATCATCACCGTACAGCGGCACAGGTTTTTCGTCGTCAACCATGCTGTAACAAGAGTATTAGAAATTAAGGTAGTTAGAAGATGAGCAATTCAAGCCAACGAGAAAAAAAAAGGCAAATTGTTTCTATAAATTACGCTATTTATACTCTAGATTTTTTGGCTTTCTACATCGCTAGTGTTCGGCAACTCAGTGTTCCGAAGTGTATTGTTACCTATTTAGGTAATGCGCGTTGCAGGGCTGTAAGGCTGTTGATAAAGCTCAACCGGATAAAGAACATGTTAGTACATGTCAATTTAGAAAAAGAAAAGCGCCGTTACATTTTTAGTTTCTGTATTTATTTCTTGCATTCTCCTTGTTTCTTTTGCCATTTTTTCGTTTTCTGCCGGCATTCACCGTGTATCATTTACCCTCTTACATAGTTTCACGCAGGCACTCATTTTACTCACACGCTAACGTTATTACTCCCACGCAGGCACGCACACTCCCGCATATAATTTTTTTTTTTTAAGATTTGGCAGTTAACTTAGGGTTGACGAGCCACCACCTCTCCCAATTACTGCACTGAACAATGACAGCAAATCTTGAGGCGATTCATCTTTACCGAAACTTGCTTCGGCAAGGAGTCCGGATGGCTACTTATAACTTCCGACAGTACGCTCTACGAAGAACTAGAGACGCGTTTGTTGCCAACAGATCCGTGACAGATCCGGAGCTTGTGAAGGAACTAGTGGCCGAGGGCAGTGCACAGTTAAATATGCTCAAACGACAAGCTTTGATTAGTCAAATGTACAAGGGAGACCGATTAGTAGTGGAGACTGCTACGGGAAAATTGTAAAGGACGGCTTATCAGGCCGAAATTGCAAAAATAGGTTGCTACCCCACGTCTAGAGACGGAGAATTGACGGAGAGTTGACGGTGGTGGAGAAACGCAGGTAGTGAGATTAGCGATTACAAATCGTGATTTTGCTAGGGTGCATACGAGGAGATAATTGAAAGAAAGAAAAGAAAAGAAAGAAAAGAAAAGAAATCAAATGCAGAGATTGATAGATTCTACATATACACATACATACGCAGATATATTATAGACTGTCCCATGTACTGGTGTTGGGTTTTTTTGATGTAATAATTTATAATGAGTAATCTTTGAGTACTCCTTTAAGATGCACATTAGTAATTTTACCTTTACGTGGTTTCTTTTGTTTCCTTGTCTCAGTTTGTTTAATTTTTTTCTTAATGGTCGCCGGATCAACACTAGCCGGTTTAAGTCCTGCTTTATCTAGTAAACTTGGTAACT
Organism: Crinitomyces ghanaensis; assembly: GCA_030581755.1. Taxonomy (NCBI): domain Eukaryota; kingdom Fungi; phylum Ascomycota; class Dipodascomycetes; order Dipodascales; family Trichomonascaceae; genus Crinitomyces; species Crinitomyces ghanaensis. The sequence goes on from JAKTVX010000002.1 coordinate 390,852, forward strand.
CGCTTGCCGACGGCACTTTGATTGACGTCCAAAGATTAACAAACTCATCGTCAACATAATTAATTGGACCGTTGTTATTTATCCACACAAATCGTGGAGAGTTTTCTTTTTTCGTTCGCAACACTATAATATCCTGAGATTTTTCTAACTCCTCGATGGACTTAAGACAGCCGTTCCAACCATCTTTCAACATTTTGACAGAAATTCCCTGAAAAGTCGGCTGCCTTCTTAGGAAGTTTAGCAAGTCCGCTGAACTGTAGATCTCGTACGGCGATTTGTATTCTGCAGTGTTTGTATCATCGTTGACGCGTATTCGGTCGATGCCTCTTAGCAAGCTAAGGATGCTGTTAATGGGTATGTTAAGATAGCTTTCAATCTCTTGAAACTTGACTGGTTTGCCTTGAGTTTTGATGAACTCAACTGCGTGGACAAGCTGAGTCGACTGATGTGTACCAAACCCGGTGTTCGCTGGTTGTGAATAGACTACATTGCGTTTTTTCTTTGCAGGCGGTGATGAGTTGGTGGCAGCTGTGTTGGCTGTATTGTTGATGTTGTCAAGTTCAACTGTGCGTTTTTGTGCAGCTATCGGAGCATTTCGGATTTTGTTTCTGAACGAGTTCAGCTGGTCGTTAAGAGACATGAGTTGGTAAGACAGTTACTAATAACCACTTGAAGTGGACTCTAGACCCTACATTATAGCATTATTAAGGTTGAGTGCAAGCGTCACTCATTGTGAGGCGCGCCGCGCCACAGTGGCCGAAGCCAGCCGCGCACAGCCAACAATCTAGGTGGGGCAATGAGCTGTTCATACATACATTGTTGGCCCACCTTGTGGGGCAACATGTTGAACACAACCAAAGCGAAAGCGAAGAAGCAATAACGAGGAATGAAGAAGAATAAAGGACAAAAGCGTTAATAACAAAAAAAGGAATCAATGAAGCCGAATAATAGACCGGCTCAGAGCATTTATAGGAATCAATTATTTGAACAAATCATCAAGTCTCGTTACGTAATTTCCTGTCAATCTCGAACCTTTTTTTTCCCTTCTTTTTTTTTTTTTTTTGCTTTTTCTAGACCTTATTCCACTTTAGTCCATGTACACATATACACCTGCAGTACATATATATTGGCTGGTGACCCCACCTTGATGACAAGAAATCAAGCATCATGTGTATTCTAATTGCGACTATAGATCATCCAAAATACCCGCTGATCCTATTATCAAATCGTGATGAGTATTTCGATCGACCAACACGTTCAGCCACATTTTGGGAACCACCTCATGAATCAATCTTAGCGCCATATGATCTAGCCAGAGAAGAGCACGGCACATGGATTGGCATCAATAAAAATGGCAGATTGGCGGTTGTACTTAATTGCCATGAAGATTCACGGGAAAAGGCAATATCCAAAGTCTCTAGAGGGATATTTCCAAAACAATTCTTATTATCAGACCTTACAACCAAGGAATGGGTGCAAAGCGTAGTAGACAAATATGGACAAGAAGGACTGGCGCAGTCGGGAGGGTTCACAATGTTCTGCGGTGAGATCTTTGCAGATGTCAAAGAGAATGGGCATGGGAACGGGAACGGGAAAATTCCGGAAGAGAATGATGAAAAGGGTGCAGTCCGAAACGGAGATGTCAGTTGTAACCGCGCTGGAGAAAATGGGCACAGTATCAATAATATAACCCATGTTAGTTCGACCGGCGTAAGAAGATCATCTACATCTACGCCGGTCAATAAGCCCACAGAGGATCTCCCACTGACTGTGGGCCCATTTGTGTTGTTTTCTAACCGTCAAGATGACTCTCCTTATGTGCTAAGTGAAAACGACAAGTACCTTTGCGTCTCGAATGGCATGGGAGACGACTCATGGGTTAAAACCACGTTGGGCGAAAAGCGATTATTCACAGTAGTTGAAGAAAGCATTCAAAACAACTGGACAGAAGAGGAATTAATTGAACACCTGTTCGGAGTCTTGTCCACTGACACATTTCCTCAAGAGGACCCAACTATTTATAACTTGCGCAAAAGTGTATTTATTCCACCTGTCGATTTTAACGGAGAATCATATGGTACTCGTACCCAGACAATTATTTTGGTAGACAAGGACCGTCATGTCACCTATCTCGAAAAGAACAAAGATCAAGAGCCTACGCGGTTCAGTTTTACTATACAATAATAATAAAGAATGAATTGTATATTCATTGATTTATAACTTCTGGCGAAGGACTTGTAGCAGCTCTTGTCGCCGTCGTTCTTGTTGTTGCTGTTATTATGGCGGTGATTTGCGTTAACTTGAGGCATTTACTCAAGCTAGGTGATCACCAGTAGTTCGATTAGTCTATATCTGCTTTCCTTCTTTCGGCTTATCCCCTAATTCTTCGGATCAATGCTTGGTCTTCCTCTTCTTCTCCTGTTGATAATCCTTCAGCGTGTACCCAGTAGGCTGAGTTCTCATGTATAAATTTTCCTTTTGTTGCACTATGGGCTTCGGTGTCCTTAGCTTGTCGTAATCTATGTCAGGGATAGACACATATTCACTAACGTGCAATTTTGCTTGAATTTTATGATTACTTGCGGCGAGCTTATGTTTTTTGTCTTTGTCTCTACTGGTAGTCAACAACTTCATAGAGTCTATTGGTTCCTTTGAAATTCGGTATTGTGTATTTTTAATTTTAAATGAAGACGAAGAAGAATCCAGTGGTATCGAAGTGATGTCTGACAGCTTCACCGATGGCGGTAATTGCACAAGGAAGACTTCGCAGTTGTCATCATCAACTTTCAATTTGTCTAATTTTGTTTCAGCGAATCCGTTAGGGATGTCGAGCTCATTGTCGTCTTCGCTGTCGTAAACATACTCTTCACTCTTCTTCATTGTGATATTGACTGAGAAAAAGCAGAAGAATGGAAATCAGAAAAAATAATTTTTCAGTTAGAGGTTGCAACCTTAATTTTTTTGTTTTTTTTTTCTTGCTTAGAACCGCGGAAGTACTTTAATGTGTAAAATAGCTTTTCCACACAACTTTAATGTAGAACGGCGACATTAGTATCGACAGACAGGACCTGTGCTCTGCCACTATATACAATCCACTGTTATGTCCATTTTTGTCTTTATTACTATGTACACTAGAAATTATAATAGGTGTTTGTCACATCAACAATCTTCTTACCACGGCTTGCAGCAATCCCTTCAATTGAAACTTGCTTTGTTGCCAATGCTTCAACAGCCGCTTTGGCAACATTCATGGGGTTTCTTGATCTATAGACATTTCCCACCAAATCTTTGATACCTGCAGCTTTGCAAATTTCATAAATAATACGATTAACTCGTAATCCAGATCCTGGCGTTGAAGATCTTAAGTTAATGATTACTGAGCCGTACTTGTGTTCAATATTACCGTAAATTGTTCGTTGCTCCCATCTTGGGATATAGACTAAATTCTTAACAGCATTCCAGTGAGCTCTTGAAATTGCAACCGACGGCTGGCTGGAATCTTTACCTTCACCTAAACCAACTAGACCGTTTTTGTTGCCAACTACCGCCAGTGCATAGAACGAAGGCTGCTTACCCTTACGAGTCATGTTTACAACTCGCTTTCTAATCAGCGGTTTGGACACCAAGGTCTTCAGAAATTCGACTGGCAGTCCTGTGAGTTGCTCTAATTTTGATAAGTTAATTGCAGTTGCCGACTTGCTCGAATAATCATCGGGGATAAGCGCAACACCTGGTGGTACTCTTTGTGGGATTGGCTGCCAAGGCTGATTTTTGTCTAACCATTCATGCTTTGGGAAATCATATAGTGGGTCATAGTTGGCATAGTCGTCGGCATAAATTGGCGAAAATTCGTTGTTTGGGTTAAGCTTTCTTTGTTTCCATAGCTCAGGATCAATAGACGATTCTGCCGCTAAAATGCTCTTGATTAGTGATGGCGGATAGTACTTTTTCAGTTGTTCTAAGTGTTGTTCACGGTGAGCCTTGATTGATGGGTCGACATCTTTCCCACCTTGCGCAGCAGGTTCCGTCGAGGACGATGATGATGAGGACTCGAATCTTAGTCCTACGCCACATAATGGCTTCCAAAGTGGCGCACTAACCGCCTGTCGACTGACAGATCTCCAGGCTTTAATACCGTACATGGTCGTCAGTTGTCGTCTATGCGGTGCTCCGTGTGGTTGATTGATTTTTCATTTTCACATTTTAAGGTTTCCAGCCGGGTAACCCTCTAGTTCCTCAACTATAAAGCCAATAGATAAAATCTTGCCCTTTTTTTTTTTTTTTCTTTTCTTCTATACATTATACATGCCTGCTGTCTATCCCACTAATGCAACAATTTAGTGAAGCTAGATGGTATGCATAGACTAACATGCGTCCTTAAAACCATCGCTTTGAGGTGCCGCATTTTATGCAGGCACCCATGACTCGGTGATGACCTAGGTGTCGGTACATGAGCATTATTACTATAGTAATAAACATTTGTATTAGTTCAATTATCTGCTTCATCAGTTATCATGTCTTCTTTTCTCTGTGCTCGCTTTATGCGCTATGTTGGTTTTTCTAATTTGGCAGCCCACCTACCACTCCCACCATTTAGGCGGCGCCTCTGTAGTTGCTTCATCAAACAGCATCATGGCATCACGGTATATACCATCTATGCCTCTTGTACAAACCCACAGGATTCCTCCTAATATTATCACAACCAGTAGTGTACGAACCATTGACTTGACAATCGCATACATCATTCGCGTCGCATGGGTTAGAATAAGCAGTGACACGTATAGAATGAGAAGCATCAATAAGATCGATGTGAGATCAGGATTTGAAGCCAGCGCTTTACGGCCATAACCGGCGGCTTCGTTGGCTGTCTGCAACAACATTGACCAGAATTGACGAGCAATCCACCACGCGAGGTCAGTGTTAGACATTGTTGCTTTGTTGACAGCTCGTTCTTTCCTTCGAGTTGTCCGTTGGTAGCGTGTACAAGTGCCACTGTTCGCCTTATGCGTTAGTTCGTTTGTAAGCTTCTTGCCGTTTTCCCTTGACTAGCTGCTGCTTAGTATTTGACCGCGTGTAGCCACTTTTCTAATTTTTTCCTGTGTGCGCTTGCCTCTATGTGCCTTTGTTTTTCTTTTTTCGCCCTTCCGTTGACTCTCGGCTTTTTCCAACCTGCGCTTTGCCGTTCCTAAAACCCCGGGGTCTTTTCCCCTTTTAACTATCAATGTTAAAAAAAATGTTTAACTTTAAACTTTAGTTTCCCACATCATCCTCATCGGTTGCCGGTTCTGATCATCGTCGTCATGGTAGTAGATACAACATATTATGATGTTCTCGGGATCTCTGTAGATGCCACCGATCTAGAAATTAAAAAAGCCTATCGTAAGATGGCTATCTTGCATCATCCGGATAAAAATCCCGATGATGCAACTGCCCATGAAAGATTTCAGGCTATCGGAGAAGCTTATCAAGTGCTGAGTGATAAAGATCTAAGAAAACGATACGATCAGTACGGAAAAGAAAGTGCAGTGCCCGATGCAGGATTTGAGGATCCTTCTGAATTTTTCACCACGATCTTTGGTGGAGAAGCATTTATGGACCTTATTGGAGAAATTAGTCTGATCAAAGATCTTACTAGGACCATGGAGATCACGTCGCAAGAGGAGGAAGAGGAAGCCAAGGAGAATGGAAGTGGCACTTCAACACCTATTGCTGCTACTGCGGACGCTCAAGGTGCCACTACGCCGCCGAGTGAAAATAAATCATCCGGTGAATCCCGGCCTGTTCCTGGTCAGCAGACCATTACTTATGGCGAGCATGAGCATCATGATGAACAACATGAACATGCTAAATCGGAAAAGTCAACAGAAAAAATAGACAAGGAAAAGGCTGGAAAGAAGAAGAACGGACTTTCAAAAGAACAAAAAGCTGAACTAGAACAGTATGAACAGGAACGGGCCAAGGCTAAGGAAGAAAGAGTTGAGACACTATGTAAGAAGCTTATCGAACGGATCAGCGTGTGGACAGAAACCGACAAGTCGGATGCCATTACAGAAAGTTTTAAAGAGAAGCATCGGCTAGAGGCGGAAAATCTAAAGATGGAGTCGTTTGGTATTGAGCTGCTGCATGCGATTGGCCAAACATACTACACCAAAGGATCGACTCTGCTGAAAAGTCAAAGGTTCTTAGGAATCTCTGGATTCTTCTCAAGAGTTAAAGAAAAGGGAACTTTAGCCAAGGAGACCTGGACCACGATTTCAAGTGCGCTAGATGCACAATCGTCCTTACAGCAGATGGCGAAGGCTGAAGAGCAGGGAGGAGAGGCGTGGACAACAGAAAGGAGGGCAGAAATGGAACGAACGTTGTTAGGCAAGGTGTTAGCTGCCGCATGGAACGGATCGAGATTTGAGATTACGTCAGTGTTGAGGGAAGTGTGCGATAGAGTTTTGTATGATAAAAACGTTCCATTGAAGAAACGGATCGAGCGGGCGGAGGCTCTAATTTTAATTGGAAGAATATTTAAAGAGACGTATAGAACGCCGGAAGAAGCAGCAGAAGCCCAGTTGTTCGAAGAGATTGTTGCAGAAGCGACAACCAAGAAAAAGAAGAAGAATAATAAATCAAAGGAGAAGCACTGAGGAGATAAAAAATGACAACAGTGATGTTGACAACACTTATATTGTATTAGACGACGACGATTTATATTATTAGATGTACTGGAATTCTCAGGCTATGTATTAACTAGAAGACAAAAGAAAAAAATAGAAAAAAATACATGTATTTAGTATATAGAAATTTTTTTTTCGTCTTCTTCTCTTGGCTTACTTGCCCTTCCTCTTGTTTTCAGGATGGGCAATAAACTCCTGTGCTCCATAATTCTTAACAGTGTTGCGAATAAACCAATCGGCAAATCTTCTTCCGCTTTTGGTCTCAGCGACATGAACACGGTCACCATCGAGCACAATGTCCATATCTGATACATTAATAACGTCACCTTGTAAAAGGTCACCTTGAGTCCACCTTGGCTGGCGACTGCGCATCTTAAGACCAACAAGCGCAGCTCTCATAGAGTTAACATCGCCAGTGGTTGATTCAGGTCCAGTAAGCATAGCTAGTTTAGATACATCAGTGGACGCATAGAGACTGAGGTAAGGACGAAGCGAGCTACCAGTGAGTGAATGTTTTGCTTGCATCAAAAAGATTTGGAGGTGCATTTGTAACGCACGGGATGTAGCGGGCGCACCAGCAGTAGCAGTCGCTGCTGCGTTAGTGCTCGCCTCACCCGCATCATTTGGTGAAACAAATTTAGGCGCAGCATATACAAATAATTCCTCAGCCGCCTTTATGGCTTCAGGGCCACCCCTCCGCAATGCAGTCACTTGATCACCGAATCTTTCTCGGAGAGTACTATGGACAGTTTCATCAAGACGCATTGGACAGCATGATAAACATAACGCAAGGATAGCATAGCCTTGAGCAGTACGCTTAGTTAAAGAGTCATAGGATGCAGCTGCTGAGGCGTTCGCTCCCGCGGCATTTACAGATGCATTCAAGTTTCTTGTTCGCGACACATACAACAAAATGTGGCTAATTGTCTTGATGGCATCCGCATATCTGCCAATCATCATATAGCAGATGGCTACATAGTAGTAGATGGTGAAGTGAGCGGCAGTTACTCTAGTGAACAAAGCACGCTTATTAAGGGCAGTTTCGCCAAGACATTTCAAAGCAGTGGTGAAGTCGCCTAATTGGGTGTGCATTTTCAGCAGTCCAATAATTGCAAAATATCCCATGGTCTGTACTAGCGGACCTTTATGAGTCTCACCGCTGATCAATGGGCCAGCGCGGCCAGATAGCGAGTACAGAATATTGAGGACAGAGAAGACACTCCATAGGTCATCGCCAGAAGTGCTGTTGTTAGCCCCTTTTTCTGCGTTTCTCGTATATAAAGTAAACTGATAGACAAACTCATCTACAATATCCCATACCCAAGCGGCAGGTAAGTCGAGATCTAGTCCTTCCTCGCTTAATATGGCGCCAAACAGTTCACAGTAGTTTCTATAGGAATCAATTTGTTGTTCAGTGTCGGTGTTGGAGCTGCCTCCGCTGCGACTGTAGACGTGGCGATAGTATACCTCTTTATAGAACATCAAAAATACTCGATCATCGTCGACTAGAGGAGAAACGGCTTCAGGCGATGGCCATAACAAACCTCCGCGGTAGAAGCGATCGGTGAGCTTCTTCCAAGAAGTTTCGTAGCAGCCTAGAATCTGGTATTCGTTGCCGGAGTACAGACATTTGCGGAAATAGACTAGGAACTCACGTACAGCTTCAGGAATATAAGTTTCTGTTTTTTCTTGTTTCTTCAAAAGAGTTTCTTGCTGTTGTTGTAATTGAGCCTCATCATAAACTCTTTCGCCAACTGCCAAAGTATCATTGGCTTCAAATTCTTCGTAATCGTAGTCGTCCATGGCGGTTGCACTGTAAAATGTTGAGTGCGGCGGGGTGAAAAAGTCTGACGAAATGCGCGTGTGGAGTGCATGACGTAAAGGAACATGGATATAAAAATAACAATTTAAAAAAAAAAAAAAAAAAAAAAATGAAAAGGATAACGAATCAATTTTTGATTAGAATATACAAGTCCAGTGGGTATTCATCCAGTGGGTATTCACGAATATGCTTATACAGTGTTATGCAATAATCTATAAATTCCTTCCCATTGAGTCCTGACATTGTGGATTACATTTGTCTGCCGAGCAGTGACATGTTTCAGTCAGGAAAGAAGTTTTTCACGTGTTATAAGGCGAAGAATTTAGAAGCTTGCAAAAGAATTGACTAACAGTAGGCAAGAGGTGACTATAAAAAAGAGTTAAGTCGCCGCAGCCTCCAAAAGTCACTCAACCGAGCTCATGCCGAGGTGAAAACCCCGCCGCGGGGAGTCAACTTGGAACGAGCACGAAAACGTAATAGATATTATAGATAAGCATAAGCGCTGGTAATATAGTACAGCGCGCTTCAAACAAAAAAGCAAAAAAAAAAGCTAGTTTCATTTTATAATTAGCTAAAAATACAATTACCCCTTGATAATAAATGCACTCCTCACTTACTAAATGAGTAAATCCATTCGGCAACTCCTGCTCCCGATAGTATCTCAGCCGCATGAAATCACCCGGTTGCCCGACCAGTTAGATGAAATTTGGGTCGGAGGTTGGCTCTACCGATTGCCTAAATAACGCGTCGCCAATTTGTCACGAAAAAAAAAAAAAAAAAGAACAGAAAAAGAGAGAAAAAGGAGAAGAACAAAGCGGCGACAATTCACTAACTAGATCTTGCCATTCAAGTCATTATGGCCGCTCATCGAAGTAATTCAGTAGCAGCAGCTCGACAGAATCTTCCGAAAAAGACCTTAGGCTTTACCACGGGTAGTGGAGCTTTAAATCATTTTTGTGTGTCAGTCAAGCAGACAAAAAAAGATAAGTATTACAATTGCAAAAAATGCAGAGAAATGCTAAGAAAGCACGCCTTAATTAAAGGTACTGGAGGTTTAAGGAATCATTTAGAAAAGTGTCCCTACAATGCCAACATTAATTTTGTCATAAAGTCAGGCGTGATTAACGGTGATGAAATTATAGATGAGAATGCCACTCCTAATGAGAGTATGACTTCTTCCGCAGGCCCGTCAGGTTCTTCTACCACACCGTCTTCGGTCGAAAATCCGCCAGTTGATCCAACAATCAGCCGCGTTTCCTTATCAGCTGATGTGTCCGCCCAACCGACCGCGTTTGACCATTTTTTACCTGAAGTCAGACGTCAGACAGAATATTCGTGGATTATGTCTATGCTAATGGGAGGACTTCCCTTGACATTTATGGATCGGCCAGCATTTAGGACCGCTTTACGTACTTTAGGACCCAGAGCTTCTTTAGTGCCTAATTCTGATAGGGCTGGGCATGTGGTCGCAAATTTAATGCAAGAATATGAATATCTTCTCAAGAGATATCTGCGGACCACATCATCTTCTTCGTTCTTTACGTTGTCTTTTGACACGTGGACAGATGATGTCGAGCGGATACTCTCTGGAGTCTTCTTACAAGACCAGAACGGACTCCCATTACCGATTGATGGTGTACACCTCTCAAAGTCTAACAGAGCAGAAGATGATGTGGTCTCGATTGTTACTTCGTACTTAGATCATCCGGCTTTAAGAAATAAAATTAAGGCCGTAGTTGTGGATTCCGCAGTTCTCTATAAAACTATTCAGTCTGTAGCCAGCAGATCTCCCGCCATATTGTTCATGCCCTCATATGCACATCAGGTAGACTTGCTTTTGAAAATCTGCTGCCAAAAGGTCGCGAAGTTTCGCGCTACGGTTCAGATATGCAAACAAATTATATCATTTATCTCAAATTCTTCCTACCGCGAAGAAGAATATCAAAAGGCAGCGCAACGGGCTAATATTGGAAAGGACAATTTAATCTTCCAGGTTAAACCGTCATCATGGAATTGTGCTTTCCATGTGCTTCAATCAGTTGGACCGTCAGCATCTGTAATATACGAAGTGCTTTGTCGACTTGGCCCTAGCTGCGTTTCGCCAGAATCTAAAAAAATGGTTCAGACTCTTGTATTGGCCACTATGGATCGAGATTTTGCTAAAAGTGTTGAGTCAGCTTTTGATTTCTTTAGCCAAGCTTATCGATTTTTCAGGCCGCTAACAGCCAATACTTGTAGATTAAGGATGATCCTCCCCTCGGTCTATTACATTCTACGTTCGTTGAAAGAGACCTGCCCACTAGCAGATGAGTACAAAGAAGTTAAGGATCAACTGAACATTTGTCTGCAGGCTTACTGGGATGTTGATTTATTGTTAATTGCGTTTATTTTGGATCCAGAATCTGATCGTAGTATTCTTAGTTATATTGGCGATGAGAGCGCGATAGTAGAGATCCTACCAAAATTGTTTGAGCGAATTTTTCAACATGAATCCACTCATCTAGTTTTTTCTTATTGCACATTTCTGGAAAGCACTTCATCATCGAATTCGAATTCGAGTTCCGAGCGACATGAGAATAAACTTTCGAAAAGCTATTATATCAGACATTACGGTAATTTGGATGACGATCTAAGGCGAAGAAGTTTTTGGTATGCAATCTATATGGATGAAAATAACAAAGAACATCATGACCTTGCGAAATTGGCCTTACATTTAGAATCTATTGTCTGTAGTTCTGCAGCGACCCAGAAATTGTTTGATTCAATGCCAGATTTTTTGGATAATGTTCGACAGAATCGCGCACCTTTAAAAACCGTGTTGAAGGCTGCTTATATGGAAGCCGGCTCAATGTTGAGCGCAAGATATCAAGCTTCTAGTGTTGTTGCCGATCAAGTCGACCGAAACGGTTCTGCCACCACTGGTCAAGAAGGCCAGGCTGTTATAGTTAGAGATAGCACAGAGAGAAGTAGTCGAAACGTTGCTTCTGAAGTGGAAGACGTCAGCCAACCGATTCTGAAAAATAGATTTTGGGAACATGATGATGATCAAGACGTCCATTTAGATTATGGAGATGTGGACGAAGGAGATGAGGTTAGTGAATGGCTTGTTGGCGATAAAGCATTTAGGTCTCTGCGGTCGGCGGCCTCAGCTTTTACTGTGGAAAATTTATTTGCCCTTTGAAAGAAGCTGAGCGACCTCGATTGTCGCCTATACCATCAGCGGGTAAAAGAATTATTATTTTATCTAGATGTCTTAATGCTATAATTATTGTTAATGATTTGCTCTTTTTTTTCTTATTCACTTCTAAAGCATATGGTATACGCAGAAGTGTAGTCATGTATCTATCTAATCAGCAGTGAACACCCGTTCACTAAGTAGTGAATCATCCAGGCATGTTGAAAGCCGTTCATAAATGCATGAACAGCAGAAAATATCAATGCAATCCGTGCCATATGCAACCAAGTTGCATCATTGCGCAGATGATCGACGCGACTGACAAGGATCGCCATTGGCAATACAGCTGCTATGTTTCGTATCGACGAGAATGCAATGGACCACCTCACTGACAGATTATGTGCCCACACCACAACTACTGGCGCATCGACTACAGCCGTCCAAGCATAAAGCAGTGCAAGCCCTGATGCCAATTTTTTGGCAGGATGTCCCTTAGGCAGCATGGCATATTTCAATATCAGCCACAGGGCCACAGCCACTGATGCCACCTGGAAAGGCACAACCGATAGGACAATGGATCCAAATATTAATTTGGTCACATCAGCCATCCTTGTACGTTTGGGTATTTGAGTACGCTTTTCTTCCTTTTTGTCTTTTTCTTTTTCCTGCTTTTTAGCCAATATGGTTCCGACGACTGCTAGTACCCCTGTCACGACATAGCATAACCCCACTGCCACGACCGGCAAAACAGCCGCCAGCCATACATCCGCATATAACGTGGACCCAAACAGGAATTCATTTTGGTTCAGATGCGAAGAAAATCGTCGAAGGGTTTCAAAGTTGTGCCATTCTCTTGGTATCTGACAGAACCGCACAAACGAACGGAAACCATCAAGGCATAGAGCCAGATGCAGGATTCCTACAATACCGATTACGGGCATCAGCAATCTTTCAGAAATCCAGTTCAAAGCTTCGTACGCACTGATATGAGTTTTGCGTCTCATGTAAGCGGATATTTGCACGGCTACCACCAGCATTGCAACTCCTGCAGGCATACTCGCAAGTAGAGTGCGATATCTCAGTACCAATGTGGACATCGTATCAAAAAGATCGACCGAGATTTCCACTTGTAGTTTAGCGCCAGAATCGGAACACTCATTGACAACGAGAATGTGGGTTCGTGACGCCATCGATTCATTGAATGGGATATAAGGGGCCATGGCGTGGGTGAGGATAGTAACTGGCCGTTCCGCTGCATGCATGTGGAACTTCGACTCTGCTGGGTGACCAGCCCCTGATATATACTGGTATAAGGTGGTAGAGCACTGCTTTGATGATGATGATGATGATGACGATGAAGACTGGTCGCGCACTTTTACCTTGTACGCCCACAAGCTTGACTGCGCGTTGGCTATCTCAATGTCAATGAATTTGCCCTGAAAGGCAACATGGGCCGGTTGAAGAATTGACGGATCAACTGGAACACTTTCTAAACCACTTACGTATTGCGCGTTTGTGTAGTATTCCATCTCAGAAGAGGGGTCTAGAGTCCATAAATATGTGACACTATCATATTCAAACGGATACTTTTTGTCCGCAGCAATATTCGGAATAATCAATGGCTGCAGCTGCGCACATTCTCGTGGCACATTTCCATCTGCCGGGATTGAGTGGTTTCTTATGCACTTATATACAATATTCTGCCCGGTCCCTGAAACCACAGTTTCTTTCAATGGCGAAAGATTTATTTTACTAAGATCCGATTTGACGACGTCTATATATTGGTAGTCACCATTGTCCCAGCTATCAACACCGATCGCTTTTTCATGATTTCGACGATCCATAGGATCTTGTAGATAATGACGCAAAGTCTTCACTGTTTGCCTCTGCGGTTTAATACGATTGCCACTATGCGGATCTGCTATATTATAGAGTGCATCGCCTATTCTAGTGCGCAACGGATCACACCACACAATAGCCAAATGGTCGATGCCCGACCATACATATGGAATAGAATACGTCATGCTCGTAAATCCATGCGAGTAAGGAACGATCGACGAGACCGACGTGTAGTCGGACGGCACCATGGAATCACTCTGTCCTCCAGCAATTGAGGCTAAGATGTAACCCGAGTGATTGTGTGCGGCCGCCATCCGCCAGTGGTTATTAACCCGTTCGTAAATCTCCGTCATGTCATAGTCAAATGACAACGGAGGCATAGTGTGTGGAGTAGACAAGGTAATTATCACGCTGACTGAATCAGCAACGTAATTCGGAAGAGTTACTAACGTGCGGGCTACTATTCCGCCCATTGAATGACCAATTACAATGACCGAAGCCGGTGCATTATCTTGACCACTGTATAGGTTAAGAATGTACTGGATAGCATCATTGATGTATTGAGCCTGATCCAGCAGTGTCCGTCCGTGAAAAGCCGTGAAATCTTCATGGAAATGCGCCGTAAAAAAATCCAAGGAAACTCCCGGTACTTTTGTCGACGTACGCTTGCAGTATGCCGCAATAGATCTCGCTTGTGAATAGCTTCCAGCATTGCCTGGAATGAATAGCACTGGCACTCCGTTACGCGAAACCCGCAGTGTGTCATCCGATCCTAGCTCGTGCCAGTGATTATCTATACCTCCTTCCCCATACTGGTGGACGCTGTACTTGTCTCCCATACGACTGGCCCGGGACGTAAAGTGCCGCAGCTTGTGGTACATGGGATACATACCTATGGGGCCGCAACCATGCGGGTCCACATTGACAGTGTATGAGTAGTATGAGATGGACAGAAAGAGCAGCGACAGGCTCGTTAAAATGATCGGCAATTTCATTGGCTAGAAAGCATTAGTAAGTACTGTCTTCTGGTTTAAATGTTTCAACTTCTCTCCAGCCTTTTTTCCGATGACTTTGGTCCACTATCAATCGCTGTTAGTAGTCCCTTGTCAATCCACTGTCGCGTCCTCTCCCGGCTTTTAAGTTACTCGACGACTATCCCAAAAGCTGATGGCTCTCAGATCTTGTGCCTTCCTTTCTAATCGATATAAGGGTTCAGCCGTTTAACTTTACGACATGACATGTCTGGTCCTGCCGCGACCACGCTCATCAATACAGTATGTGAGCTGAAACGGAAACCTGAGCGTGAGAAAGCGCTGGAGTTCTTGCATCGTGTTGCATCTATAGTAAAACCGATAATGACCAAACATGGCCTGCGTGTCCGTACGCTGTGCGAATTTTTTCCCAAAAATCCAAACCTTTTGGGAATGAATGTTAACCGTGGGGCAAAAATATATCTGCGATTACGACACGCGTATGACGAAAACTCGTTCTTGCCTTTCGAGTCTGTCGTCGGCACAATGCTACATGAACTAACTCATAACAAACATGGACCTCACGACCAACGGTTTTACAAGTATCTAGATGTACTTACAACTGAGCTGGAGGAAAAAATGGCCCAAGGCTGGTCAGGCGAAGGGTTCTACAGCAAAGGTCACATGCTGGGCGGACGCAGTGTAAGCCATGAAGGAGTGGGCACTGCCCGAAGGTTTGCTGCTGATCAGGCTGAAAAGCGAGGAGTTATGTTCAGAGGGTCGGGAACCAGGTTGGGAGGAGGTATTGCGGGAACTAAGAACCCGACCAGAAATATTAGAGATCTTATTCGAGAGGCAGCTGAGAGGAGACAAAGGGATGCTGTCTGGTGCGGGAAGCCAGGCGAGTATACTGGTAATAGCCGTAACACTAGTAATATAGATCTTGGCGACCTCGGTATCGAGAGTCAAGAAACCGAAAAGAATGACAGCGGTCAGATCATAATCGACCTCACCGAAGATGGTGTCGAACCACCGAAATCCTTCAAGTCCGCGATGACCGCCGAAGTCATTGATCTCACTTCAGACTGAAAACCGACCTGGATCATCGGATGGTCGCGCCCATGGGGTGGGGTGCATGAGCTCAGCCGTACTCGGTGATCTGGCAACTATAAATATCCTCGATCCACTGCCGACTCGGATACGTCACACGCTTACACAAAACAGACATAAACGATTTCTTATCATGTCAGCATTTTCTCATAAAACATTTAAAGCGGCTGCCTATTTGACTTCGCGTCCACACTATCCTGCGTCACTGTTCGATTCTATAGTGAAATATGCTGTAAAATCCACCCAATTGGACCTATGTTTGGACATCGGCTGCGGCCCTGGTGAAGCAACTTTTGAATTGGCCAAGCGATTTAAAAAAGTAATTGGGGTTGATCCTAGTGAACGTATGATTGAATCTGCGCGACAGGCTGCCAAGGAAAGAGGCGTGACCAATGTCGAGTTTGTTGTTGGTACAGACAAAAACTTCGATCAGGTGGTCCATACCAATGGTTTAGCTAACTTGATTACCAGCGCCGAGGCTGCCCATTGGTTTGACTATCCAGATTTTTGGCACTTATGTGCAAAGGCACTCGCGCCTGGAGGCGCAGTAGCCATTTGGGGTTATGTAGACCCAATATACTCTCGCTCTGACGAGGCCACTAAGATCAGTCTGCAGTATTCGTATGACAGCAGGTTTATGGGCAATTACTGGCAAAATCCAGGTCGGCAACGGCTTCAGTCACTTTATAAAGGTATGGAGCCAATTGGCTCAGTATTTGTTGATGTCGAACGACACGAAGGACCTGCAGACCCATTTTTTCGTTTATCACGAACACTTCCGTTGGCCGACGCACGCGATTATATGAAGACATATAGTGCGTACCATTTATGGAAGGAAGCGCATCCTGACGAGACAGATGTCTGCGATGAATGTTTTGAGAAGATGAAGCAGGTTACAGGTTGGACGGAGGAGTCAAATTTAGATTTAGAATGGGAGACTGTAGTCATCCTGGGAAGAAAGAGATGAGACATGAATTGTAGACACATTATTTATATTCTTACATAGAATTGGTTAATAAGCGGATGCCAAATAAATTATATTACAAAATGATATTCATTTGGGTACAGATATAGTGTAGTGGGTAAATACACTTCATAGGTTAGGTATGTGACTTACATAAAAGTTCATGTCAGGCGGGCTTTTGTTCTTTAAAGTTATGTCCAACTCTCACGACCCAGTGGCTGCTATCTTGGACAAGCTATCTGAATGGCGATCGGATGTTAGCCATTCGATTGACGCTTTGGCTCATAGTCGTATCGCTAAAGCAATTGAAGATGTAATCTCTAGGCCTGTGCCTTCAATCCAAATTTCTAAGCCTCCTCCTCCGCCGCCGCTTTCATCCTGGGAAAGAATAGCCGGCTGGGCATACAGGAACAAGACTGTACTGTTTGGTGTAGCAGGATGCGGGATTGCGTTTACTGTGTATGCGATAGCAGCATCCTCATTGCCTTTTCCGTTGTCATATTTCTCTACGCCGTCTCCCCGACGAGCTCTAAAAGCTTCTAATGGCGCCCGTTGCCAAGTCGTGGTGGTAGCCGGTTCGCCTGCTGAACCTTTGGCCAGAGTCATTGTTGCGGATCTACATCGTCGCGGATTCATTGTGTACTGGACAACGTCGTCATCGGATGAGGAAGCGATTGTTGCTCGTCAGGCCTCCTCAGATATTCGCAAGTTGCCATTGTCATCAGACAACTTAATGGACAGTTTGGCTAAACTTGCCCATGTACTGGATTCACCCGTACAAGAATACCCAGGCGTTGCTCCGCACAAGCTTTCGTTGGCTGGTGTGATTGTAGTACCTGATCTGCAATACCCGACTGGCCCTGTCGAGAGTATTAGGGTAGACACATGGAGCGATATGGCATATAGTAAGATTCTTGGTCCTTTGTTTCTGCTGTCTAGCGGCATGATTGATTTAGTGAGGCGACATCATTCACGGATTCTCATTGTCACCCCGTCAATTATTTCCAGTCTTAATCCAGGGTTCCATGCTCCAGAGTCGATGGCTATAGCTGCGATGTCGTCACTAGCCCTTTCTTTGCATCGAGAACTGAAGCCACACGGTGTGCCAGTGGTCCAATTGAAACTTGGTTCATTTGATGTACGCAAGAATGCGTCGTCGTCTAATCATTCATCTTCTGCTTCCTCGTCTTCCAATTCAGGATCATCGCCGTCGTCATCATCATCTCAATCCCGCCGGGTAATCAACTCTGTCCGCGCCGACATTCTTTCTTGGCCTCAGCCTGTGCGCCAGGTTTATGCTGGCCAATATCAGGCTTCTGCCTATTTGCAAAAGTCTCATGGTTCTCCCTTGCGAGTTCTTAATCATGCAGTTTTTGATGCGCTGACAGTCAAGTCTCCTCGACGGGTCTATAATGTGGGTCGCGGGTCGTCTACTTACAAGTTTATAGCCAAGTGGATACCTGAATGGCTGCTAACGTGGTTGCTGCAACCATCAACAGCGTTCACTGAAGCCGATTGGGAAGCGGTGTAAGACATTTCCCCTTGAAAGGAGTATTTATTAATATATGGTATATATATGAAATAATGAAAAAAAGTAATTTCTTATTCCCTTCTCTTTTTTTTTTTTTTGCCTCTAACCTTCGGATTTGATCCACTGCTCTAATATTTTCGTAACAGCTGCAGAGCTTAATTTTATCTTGCATTCTTGCATTGGTAATATCATCAACCTTATCGGAATTCATCGTTGTTCACTGTTCATTAATGTATCACCTTGTAAAATCGGTGTATGCCACATTAACTCGTAAAGAGGAATATTCAGTGCTTATCTTAGGATTGGATAATGCTGGAAAGACAACATTACTTGAAAGATTAAAAGTTGAATATGGAAATTCTCCAAAGGACTTTGACGTATCGAAGATCACGCCAACGGTTGGCCAGAATGTGGCTATCATCAGCAAGAATTCAACATATTTAAAACTATGGGATTTAGGAGGGCAGGAAAGTCTAAGAACATTATGGGAAAGTTACTATGAACACGCCCATGCAGTAGTATTTGTTGTAGATTCTACCGACAGCGAGCGAATTCAACAATGCAAAGAGTCGTTAGATGCCATCGTAAGTTCCGAATATACTGAAGGAATTCCAATTCTTATGCTTGCAAATAAGCAAGATATGGAAGAGCGACTTGAAGTCGAAGAGATTAAACAGATATTTAACAAAATTGCCGAGAAATTAAGCGCACGTGATTCTCGCGTGTTGCCAATAAGTGCATTGGATGGATCAGGGATTGATGAGGCAACTGATTGGTTGGTTACGAGGCTAATTCGCAATAAGGGAGAAAAACCACCAAATTATCGATAGACAGATAGATATACAGGTAGTGATACAGCCGTTACTACTACATACTAACATGAATTAATTAATGAAAATATTATAAATAAACCAATGAATAGATCAAACACATCCAACACGTGTTGACCCATTGCAGAAGAGTGTAAATTTAATCAGCTTGTTTAAAAACTACATAAATATAATATCATAACATCGTTATTTATGGAAATTGTGTATTCACCAGGTCAGTATTATGCAAAATGCAGCTACATGCCAATTCCACCGTGATAGTCATCAAATGGCTCCATCTCTTCAGCAGCTAATCCTTTAGCTGGCTGAGGAACCTTCAACTTCTCCCTCAGTTCTTCAGTAACAGATTCAACATCCACATCTAAGAAGTCACGCAGGAAGTCTCCGATCTGCGTGTTTTCTACACTACCTGCCAATTTACTGCGTAAAACTTCCTCCAATCTCTTGGAATTGCCATGGGCATAAATGTTGACATCCACAGCTGAATGGCCATGAGTCGACCAGCCAGTCTGCGACCTAAGTGAGACAGCGCCGGAAAGCAAATCCTGAATTTGTGCTCGGGCTCTGTTTGCCGCGGCATTCTTAACCTGTTTGAGATCATGGTTTGTATAATCCAGAATGCCTAAACATTCTTCAAAAACTGACTCAATAAACGAATCAATCTTAGTGGACGCTGAATCAATTCTGTCAACAATCCGCTTGGCTAAAAATTCCGATGATCTGGTGGCATTCAACAATACCTTAGGGTACCACAAATAGTCAGGATATTTCTCAGATACCTGGCGAGCGGTTGCCAATCCTCCCGTCTCATGATCGGATGTGGACAGCACTACAGTATCGTACTCAGCGTGGTCAGCAAATTGAGTGGCGGAATGGAAGGCTGCATCATATGCCAAAACTTCTCTCACTTGTGCCGCCGGATCGTTGTTATGTCCGGCATGGTCAATGCGTGATCCTTCAACAAGCAAAAAGAATCCTTTGCATTCCTTATTTTGTCGACAGGCTCCATCCAACAGGCCGATTGCTGTTTCGGTCATCTCTTGCAACGAAGGATACTCTGCAGGGTTACGGTCAATATCAAAAGGAATGTCTTTCGGGGCGAATAGCGCCAGCAACGGCAGCTGGTTATAATTGTTGTTAAGGCCACGCAACTCAGTGAGATTCTGGATATATGTCCATCCGTCATCAACAGCCTTTTCTATTAAGTTGTGCTCATCAGCCCGACAGCCTTCCCCTCCGTGGCCCTTAGGGATAAAATGACATCGACCGCCACCCATGAGCAAATCCAAGCTAGTTCCCAAAGGTCCCTCGTAGCCCAGTTGTTGGGCAGCGATATTGTCCTCTAAGCTGCGAGTTGACACGTGGGCCGAAAACGCTCCTGGTGTTGCGTCGGTCACTCGTGTCGTCACTACAATTCCCGTCATGTATCCATCCCGTTTAGCGGCCTCTAATACGGATCCACAAGGACTGCCGTCTGGCACGACACCTACGGCATTGTTATAAGATTTGTGTGCACATGAGAATGCGGTTGCACCTGCAGCACTGTCAGTGACTAAAGAATCTGAAGATCGAGTGCGAGACACCCCGATTATCTTCCTATCTAGATTGAGTACGTCATCAATAGGCAAATCATCACGGAACTGACGAAATGATCGGGCCAAAGAAACAGACGCAGGGCCCATTCCATCAGATACCATAAAGATCACATTCCGTTTGTTTCCACCGATGGCATGATGGTAAGCCTTATCAGTACCCAAATAGAGTAGACTGCCAATGAAGGTTAATCCGATAAGAATACTGATAATATTGGCAAGACGTTTCCGTCGGACATGAGGATCCATCCAACGAGGAACAATTCGTTCCGTTGGCGCCTCATTTGTGGTTTCAGTATTTGGGTCTGCCATTATTGTTTTCCACCACCAGATCAATCTACAAGTGATGGTGGGTCGCAACTTATATCCACGTGCTCGCCCCCCACCGGTCCCGTTTATTCCGATCGGGAAGTAGCCGCACATGCCTCAGCCGCATGTGTCTTAGTGGGCGCGTGACCGTACATAGACTAAGGACAAAAAAAAACGGAAACGTTGTGCAGATGACAGTGTAGTTCTTTTTTCTTTTTCTTTTCTTTTTTTCACCTTTCCCCGAGCGAGTTCGCATCTGGAAATATTATTAGCCACAGGTTGGATATTCATTATTATGTATGTAGACTATCTAATTTTGCAATCGGTTTTTCTTTTGTTTTTTAGACGCAATAATAAAATGTCTCGTTCTGAGTGGAGGGTTGCTAGTGTTCAGCGAAATGAGTAGCAATTATCCCTAAAGGTAAACAAACACCCCTTTTGTTTTCTTCGTCTTGTCTATGTGCTCACAGCTAATTACTCAACTCCGTAAAACGGACCGCAAATGCTCAGTTTTTGCGTCTTACGCGGATACCTAGCCTTATTAAGCAATGGGCGGTCTCTGTAAACGGATTCAAAAAAAATATATATCAGACGCCAATGGGCGCATGTTTGACGTGGAGCTTATATATTTAGTAAACAAGGCAGATGTATGTAGACGTATCGCGTAATTATCATCACAGCCGTCGAGGAAAATTTCTCGCAATTGGTGGAGTGAGGTTTCCGAACTACGGCGGGACCTTCCGCGCTTGCATTAGAAAATCTGAACCGCATATGCTTGCTGTCGACTAATGCTAAAATTGAAATCTGTGCAATGCCAATATATAATTTGGTCATCACGGCTTCTCGAATATACATGCATACGCGAAGAGGGAAACCAAAATTTCCTAGAAAATTCAGCAAAATTGAACCAAAGAAACTAAAATATCGGGGCACTTCACAATTGAATTATATATAAAAAAGAAAAGATTCAAAACCTGTTTGATCTGCAGCTTTTTTCCATCGACGGTATAAATTATTCCCACATTAATTTACATTAGATGTGTGGATCTTTCCCACTGTTCCCGGATACCGCCCCTCCCCCTGTCGGCCGCGGCTATTAGGTTAGCCTTCCGAGGCATACCCCACATTTCATTCATTGATTCAACTACACCATGAGTCTTATTGATCAACGGACAAATTTGAACGGCATGAATGGAAGCATGAGTGCCAGCATTAGCTCAAATATGAGCTCTAGCATGACAGGTAATAATCTGATCGACAGTGCGACCGCGGCTTCGTCCGAAAGCTCCCAGTTATACCAGCGAGCAGCTAAGCTATTCCTGACCAAGCAGTTTGCTCAATCGTACGAACAGCTACAAGAACTAATGGCTCGTAGCCAGAACCTATTGAGGTTAGGAGATATGTCATATAATACATGGACAAAGTCCTGGAAATTATACTTCGTACTGGCCGACAAGGCTATAAAGGACGAAAGCGGATCATGCTGGCCGGCAAGTGTTCGCAAGGACTTGCTGAAGAGAACGCATGATGGGGTGTTTTGGGATAAGCTAGACTCGGAATTTGGTGGGCTGGACCGTGTGCCGCCAGATGTCGCTCATGGGCTCGTGTCATTGGTAGTGCGCAACTGTGTGTCAAGTGAGACCAATGCCAAAAAGCTAGAAGAGTATCTATCAGTATATGATGAAGAGAACCTTAACGGACTCAGCAATAACAGTGCAGACGAATATTCCCGTATATTAGACGCATACGTCCTGCATGTGCTACCTGCGAGGGGCGAGTGGGAATATGCTAAACAAATGGCTGAAATGAGCACATTTTATTCGGACGATACGAAGGATGCTATTGCAAAGCGATTGACTACCATGGAAAGAGAGGAGATTGAGAGGGAGAAGGAGGAGAAACGGATGAAAGAGCAGAGAGCGAAGGAGCAGGAGAAAGAGAGAAAAAGAGCCGAAAAAGAGCAACAACAAAGAGAGAAGAACGGGCGAACAGAAAGCACAGAGTCTGTAGCATCAGCAGCAGACCATAGCACTAAGGAAGAACAAGTCAAAGAATTGAACACAGAAAGGAACCGGTCACCACGCGCAGTAAAGGATTCTACGTCTAACTTTTCTATTACCCGATTGTCAGGCATGGCATCTGTGGCTCAGTACTGGAAAAACAAGTCAGTGCAGTTAGTCCAATCTATACCGCTTACAAGGTATATTTTGTTCCTTGCAGTCATTGCGCTGTCGGCATCAAATCCATTGATCCGCGCAAAGGTGATAGAGATGTTGCGCAGACTGTGGCAAAAGTTTGCTGAGACAGCACGGATGGGACTCAAAGTTAGTTTTATTTAATGAGGAGGATAGCAAATGATACATAACGCCAACAACTAGTATAGTGTAATATACAATGTATAAATAGTAATAATAATAATAATAATAATAACAATAATAAAATCATGAACAAAGTTATTATTTTTAACTGAATTGAATTAATTAATTGAGCGTAGTTAGTTCATCATTGACGCAACCGCTGAAGTAGCGATAACAGCAACTGAGGATTATTAGGCAAATCAGGGTTGTTGGCTACTTCGGGATGAGCTGCTAAGACATTGCGGAGGGCTTCAAAATCTTTAGGCGACAACCCAAGTGATTCAAGGATTCCGAGATTGTCTGAATGAGATGAGTGAGGCGAGTGACTTAAATGATGCTGTTGGGCCTCCTGTCGTTGCTGTCCCTGCCCCTGCGCTGGCGAAGCTGCTAAGAGAAAATTTTTGGAAGTCACATATACGGCTAGTAGTAACTCATTCCGTGCCAGCACTAATGCGCTCACTAAATCCGCTTGTTGCTTGCTCAATCCAAGGTAGTTGGGTAAAGGTTCATTCCTACCTATCGGAACTAGATATGAATCTTTTACATGTGGAGTCTCATGTTTAAGGACTCCGTACCTGTTGCGACTTTTAAAATAATCAAATAATCTGACATATCCCTCGTTAGACCCTGGCACTGACTCATTAGGCAGAAGTATTAGCGATGCGATATCGCGTGTCGATCCGACGGAGTCTAAGTAAGACACAGCACGATGTGTGTCCAATCTACCATCTAGGATCAATGGACGGTCTCTACGCACAATTTCTGGCCATAATAATGCAGGCGATGCTCCAGGACGTGTACTATTTAAATGCGAAGAAATGCCTTCAAATTCTCCCACTTCAGGCATAACTACTGATCCTGCCCAGGGAACAAAGTTGTGAGCCGGCGGAGACCCTGATGAGGATCGTTCTTGAGGCTGACTACCAGCGGGACGTGCAGGTTGCGCAGCATTCGCTCTTGCCGTCGACAGTGCGGGATTATTTGCTTCATTTGTCTCATCAATGATGCCCTCCAAGCCGTAATCCTCCTCTTGTTCTTCATCTTTTCCAGTCTCTTGTTCTGGCGAGTACAGCACATCATCCATTCTATCCCACGGTTCCACAGACTTTCTGCTCACTCTCCGTCTACTTCCATTGGCTGAAGTAGCTGTAGAAGGAGAAACCTCCCTACTTGCGCCAGTGTCAGTCGGACCAGCATCAGAGAAACTTCCAACAACAGCTACATTCTCATCTTGCTTGTCCCTCTTCTCGTATTCTTGTTCCTTCTTTTCCTTTTCCTTTCTCTCGTTCTCTCCCACGACTCCAAAATATGACTGTTCTTCTACATAATCTTCGTCAGCTCCTACGACCTCTTCACCCTTGTGTGTCTTTCTCATTCGCGGCATGTCGTCCACTTTTAAAACTGTTTCCCGTATGCTCTCTTTACGTACATTTTCACGTAACTTTTGTAACTCTGGATTCAGCATCTCATCAGTAGATAGTTCTACAATGTGTTGCGGATCCAATTCACCCATAACAATTCTGCGTCGTAGTTCTGGATTCTTTTCGTCCTTAAGATTGAACGATAATGATCGGAACTTGTCTCGATATTTGTGCCCTACATCTTTTTGCTTCTTATTAGCCAGCAGGTCATATAGCGCCTTTTCAATCGACATCGCTAGCTCTTCGGCAGCTTCACTGATTTTGTCGGAAGTCATGTCCTTTGGGAAATCTCCACGTTCAATAGCTTCAGGAATGCCTTGTTTCTCTAGAATTCCAGACAATGCTTTCGCAACAGAAATCCGCACCTTATCTGTCAGAGATGATATGGATAGTTTAGTCTGTTTGGTGCCATTTTCTTGTTGTTCTTCCTGTGTTTCTAGTTCTTGCTTTTCTTCCTCTTTTTCTTCACCTTGACTTTGTTCTTCTTGCTTTGCTTCCTCTTCATCTTCCTTCAATTCTTGTTCCTTCTCAACTTCCTCTGACCGGTCCTTGCCTTCCACGACACTACCATTTTTTGCCGTTATGTCTGCCATTGGCTCTTCAGATAATTCGTTTCCTTCTTTCAAAGGCAGCTTCGACTCCTCATCCAATGGCGATTCTTCCTTCTTCTTCTTCCCGTTCTTTTCCTTCTTTTCATTCATACCTAACCTACACTCATGACATAAATAACCATCTGGCACTGCATTGGCGTCCTCTACACCGAACATGCATTCTACGTGTTGCCATTTCAAACATTTCTCACACTCGCACATAATCCTTTCATCGTCTTCATCTTGTTCTTGTTGACCGCACACACAGTTTATGTCACCTTCTGCAGTCTCTTGTTCGTGTTCGTCGCCAGAAGTCTTTTGCTTTTTACGCTTAGATTGCTTTTGCTTTGCGGTAGTTGGAGTAGTGCTTTTCTTTCTTTTATTTGCGCGTTGCATTGGTTCTAATTCAAGTTCCATTTCGCGTTGTAATCTGGAATTTTTTCCTTTAGTACTTCTTGATGATCGTCTCACTTCCATGGTTAGAAATAAATTAGAGTTGAAACTTGGAAAACACGGCTCTCTATGTTTTAATATCCGGAAGTTAAAGTGTGCTGGGAGTAATTTAATTTACATTCTGTACTACATTACATTAGTTTATAGATTATATTGCAAAGTAAAAAGTAGCAAATGGTTTATGATGTAGAATAATCGTTGGAGAAATTGAACTGTCAGGTAGCGCTCATATAAGCTAGCGTTTCAGTATTTGCCCACATATCCACGTCGGCCGGACTCTTATTCCTCTATAGCCTCATGAGGTAGTATGGAACTTCAAAACCCGGCTATGTTTTAAGTGCACTGCAAAGCGAAGAAATCTCGGAAGTTCTATATGAAGATTTTTTTTATTTGTTCCTTTCCCGCAACCAGCGCTTGTCAGGCATTCAAGCAGACTACGCCCCAAGTGCAAACTAAGACATACAATAGAATAGATTAGCATTGTTTTTACGTACTGTACGAGTAATCGTACTTAGCTTTTTGACGTCGTGCCACCCCGTCTTTTTAAATGAATGGATTCTCAATAACTTGGCTTCCGTCGACAGGTGATATTGTTTGAAGCAATGGGCCACGAACAACAACCATTCCCAAATCTCTTGTCTTGCCTTCCAGTAAAATTGACTCATTTTCTGGATCTCTGAGGGTTTCTTTAACATCGTCTAATACAAGATTCATTAATTGATCGTATCCTTTAAGTATGCCGATGACTTCTCGTCCACCGGTAAATTTTACTCTCATCTGTTTACCTTGGAAATCACCTAAATTTAAAATGGCATCTTTCTTTGGACGAATTTCTCCAGGATATGGTTGTCTTCGTTCTCTTTCTTTTTCTTCTCCTCTATCTCTGTGATCTCTGTGGTCTCTGTGATCGCGCTCCCTATCCCGTGGATAGTTATCTCTGTCCCTCGGATTTTCAGCTCTTCGATTTCTCTGTCCGGGACCCATGATGAAAGTTAGAGTTAGTGGAAACCGAGAGACATGTGATGGATACACGATATATAGTAATCGAAGATAAGCCTGCGGTGACTTAACGACAACAACAAGAAAAAAAAAAAAAAGGTCAAAAAAATCCGTTTATTATATCTTCAACTTAGAAAAATCATAACCGTTAGGTCCTCTCTCAATCAAGCCTTGTTCTGTAACAATGGCATCAATCAATTCATTTGGCGTGACATCAAAACTTGGGTTCCATACATCAATGCCTTCAGCTGCAACTGCCACAGTCGCCGTCTCCTCTCTAATAATTTCTCCATGCTCATTAACAGGGGCTCCTTTGACTCTAGTCAATTCCACGCTTGGCCGTTGTTCAATAGTAATATGGTCTCCCGACTGGGTGTTTAAGTCAATGGTGCTTGTAGGTGCTGCAACCACAAACTTGACCCCGTGATATTTTGCAAGCACTGCTAGCTGGTATGTGCCAATCTTGTTCGCGGTGTCTCCGTTACTAGCAATTCGATCAGCTCCGACCACTACCATGCGAACACCATTTTGATCCTTTTGCTTGAGCAGCGCGCCAGCCATCGAGTCACAGATCAATGTAGATGGAATCTTATCATGAACCAGTTCGTATGCGGTGAGCCTGGCGCCCTGGTTGTACGGCCGGGTCTCCAAACAGTAGGCATGTTTGAGTACCCCGTGGGTAAACATCGACCGAATAACTCCAAGAGCAGTACCGTATCCCGCGGTAGCCAGTGAGCCAGTGTTGCAAATCGTCAGCACAGAAATCGAATGGAGCAGCTTGGTCTTACCTGCTTGTAGTTCCTCTGGGCCCACATTAAGAAGTTTACCAGACCGTAATGAGTCGACTACCCAGTTAGCACCATGCTCACCAATCTCCTTGTTGCCTTCCACGTCCCTCCGTAACATGGTCGCTGCATGGTGAGCGAATTTGGCTACAAGCCCTTTAGCGTTAGGAATTTCCTTCTCGCCTACAAGGTCGGCTACATACTGCTTCATGTACGAAGCCATGTTGGACAAGTTGACAGCGGTAGGTCGGGCAGCTACAACTGAGTCGAGTTTTCGCGCTGCAATCTCGGCAATGTCGCTCTTGGTTTGACCGCTTTCAAGATCCATGTTAGCCAGTTCAACAACTACGGAAAGTACACCGACCAGTGCGATGGCTGGTGCACCGCGGACTAACATATCTTTGATGGCAATATACCCTTCATGAGCATTATTGATAGGTACCCATAGTGTAGAATGAGGGAGCAGTCGTTGGTCCAAAATAGTTAATTTGATTTCGACTGAATCAAACTGGATAGCTTCTAGCGTCATTATTCGTTCGATATTTCAAGATGTGCTTGTTCGTTTCTTTGTGTCTGACGGTTTCGTTACTTAGCAACCAACGTCGTAAATGTTTTTAGATGGTCTGCTCGTTATACCTCAGCAACTTCTTTGCTCGGATTTATTTTATTTTAGCCGTTTTATCTAAGTAACCTGAGACTTTTAAAGTTAACCCCCTTTCCTGTTCCGGTTCAACGTCATCCATTACCGGTGGCAGGAGCCAAGAAAAAGCCTCAAGCCCCCACGTAAACTTTAAATTCATGCTGCAAATGATTTATCTACCTGTGACGTCAACTTGTAAATAATTTATCTGTCGGTAACGTTAACTTGTAAATAATTTACTTCTAACGTTAGCACCGTCCATCAACATTATTCTTGCAATTATTGTAGAGCCCTGGGATATACCATTCTAGAGAGAGACCATGGATGAAGAACGTAAAACTGGTCACAGAAGAACAGTTGATCATGGTAATGCATTCACCAGATGGATGATAGATAGAACGTACGGAACATCTTCAAATCCGCTGCGCATGAGACCGAATGCCGGATACATAATTGATGTGGTTCCACCTCCTGCAACATGTGGCTCACAATCGTCCCATGCGGACTTACCGACTAAATTTGTTCACACAAGTATAAACAAAATCAAGCATCCTGTGCTAGCAGTAAAATGGACTCCAGATGGCAGACGGCTGGTAACTGCCAGTTTGTCAGGAGAATTCACGGTGTGGAACGGTATGAGTTTTAATTTTGAAACTATTATGCAAGCTCATGATCATGCAATTCGTGCACTAGTATACTCACACAATGATGACTGGTTGCTCTCTGGAGATCAAGAGGGCCTAGTCAAGTTCTGGCAGCCGAATTTTAACAATGTCAATATTCTTCAGACTCATCGTGAAGCAGTACGCGACATTGCATTCTCGCCCAATGATTCGAAATTCGCCACAGCATCTGACGACGGAACTGTCAAGATATGGAATTTCGCAGATGCTGTCGAAGAAAACACTTTACGTGGTCACGGATGGGATGTCAAGTGCGTAGACTGGCATCCGTCGCTTGGACTAGTGGTCAGTGGATCAAAAGACAATTTGGTTAAACTATGGGATCCGCGTGTGTCTTCTATAGACTCTAGTCGCCAGCAGTGTGTGGCCACCTTACACGGGTTCAAGAACACAGTGAGCAAGACCAAGTTCCAGAACACTGGAGGACAGATGTTGCTGGCGTCAGCTAGCAAGGACAGTCGAGTCAAGGTTTTGGATCTACGGACCATGCGCGATCTCGTCACTCTACGTCACGACTCTGAAGTATCGGCTTTGACGTGGCATCCTGTGCATTCTAATGTGGTTACCTCAGGCACTCACAAAGGAGTGATTAGCCATTATTTGTTAGATTCTAATCCGGTGTCATCCTTAATGGATAACACTTCGACAACGTCAGGAGCGAATAACATGTTGGCGCCTGTTCCCTCATCACTATCGTCTTCATCCTCTTCCAGTATTACTGCGAATTTGACTATTCCTCATGCCCATGATTGGCCCATATGGACATTGGACTACCATCGCCTAGGACATGTTCTGTGCTCTGGCTCTAATGACAAGATGACTAGGTTCTGGTGTCGATCAAGGCCTAACGATGAGACAGCATTTAAGGATAGATTTTACTCTGAGGAAGAGGCGCTCGCATATCAAAATAATGCGAGTATGTATGGCAGAAAAGTTCCAGGGCAAATACCGGTGTCTGCACCGCCGCCTGTCCAATATGAGGTGCCCAGTCTACCTGGTATCCCGGGATTGTCGAAAGCGTAGAATGATAAATATTGCGGGATAAGTGCGGCTATCAAAAGGTCATTTTTAGTAGACTGTGGATGAGTGAATCAAATCAAACCAAGCCAAACCAAAAGATTATGTATCTATTAATTTATTGTAATAATTCGCATTATGTGAGTTTTCTATAGTTCTATGTACAGTACATTATAATTACATTAGATCATCGTCGCCTATTCATCAATCTCCCCGCCAAGTCGATGGAACTTGTGATTCTGATACAGCAGGTTACCTGTTTGGCCGTCGACAAGCTTTTTCACATCAGTCACCTTAGCAACCCATATTTCGTGATCTTGCACTCGATGACAATGAGTTGCCTCACATAACAGAACTGCCGAAGATATTGATAGTACGGGCAATCTTATACCACCACTATTACGGTTAGTATTGTTCCCAGTGCTAGTGCTAGTGGCATCTTCATCAGCCATGGTCACCCATTCGAGCAATGATTTTTCTACCTCGAACGGATTGACATCTCTGCCCAGAGCACCAGCAAATGCCCTACATGTCTGAGCCGCTTGATTGGTTGGCGGTAGTATATTAAGCGCGAAATGCATTGACCCATGCAAGGTTTGTGAGGTCTTCGATGGAACCTGAATATTAAAGGAAATTGCAGGATGGGGTCGTATACTTAATGAGGTGACTGACGAAACTGTTAGGCCTCGCGGTTGGTTAGTGTGCTTACAATTTGTAGTAATGATCATAGCAGGTTGCGCGACTGTACTCATGGCCTGGCGATATAATAGTCCAGTGTCTGTGCTATCTGCAGAATATGTTCTATGAAAGATGCGATTAAAAGAGTGACGGCAGAACGCGCCGGCGCCTGAATCTGTACAAGACCGTGAAAATGAGCGCATTTATTTTGTCCCCATGTGTTTGTGTGTTGATCCGAATAAACTTTACTAGGATTAGCAAAATCAAAGACAAGAAAAAGCAGACGAGAGTCTGGCAAACGTTCAATTGCGTCCTACCGATCGGTATAATGGGAAATATATATCCCTTTTATTTGGCCGCCGTGGTTTTTTCTTTTTCTTTCCTCTTCTTCTTTCCTTTTTTTTTTTTTTTTAAAAAAAAAATGTTAGCTTCAAGATCCTCAATGTCCTCGGCAGCCTATCGGTACAAGTTCCCCATATAAAGTTTGTGGTGGGTATGACTTTCTTCACTCATGCCGTTTCCTCAAAACGGCATCAAGTCTCCAAAGCACACGAAAAATATATTAAAGATTCTTCGTGAGGATAAATACACGCCGCCAGTTCGCATCGGTGCAAAACACCAACCTAAGATTGGACTTCCGAAATATAAGGAAATCATTGGTAAACAACAGTTACCGCCTAAGTCAGTGTTACTAACAGACTTTACAAGATGGTCAGGTAGACGTCATCGCAAGACACAAATTCCTAAAAACGTGGCCCAACCAGAGTTCAAAAAGGCTGAGCATAGTGTGTATGGACAAATCTTGGCCAGTGAGTGCAGGATGGATGTACTGTCACGGGCTATATTGCCAAAATATATGATGTTTCAAGTGAAATTGAAAGATACTAGTGAAATCGAAGAGCGAAATGGAGAAGAAGAAAAGGGAAGGCAGGGCCAGCGTAAGAATGAGAGCAAGTCCTTGTCATTGCCTATTTTCTCCCCATTGTCCGTTCAAGTTAGGGCTGGTGGCCCGAAAGCGTACCTTCTAATGAACAAATCAACAGTGGACGCCCTTCGAAGCCGCTCTGGTCAAGTGGCAGGAGCATTAAAAGTCAGCAACGCCAGATGTCCTCCGTTGGATTCTTGGACCAAAATCTTGCAGCAGGATATCGACACTGCTCCTAGCAAGCTTCAAAAGCTCGCCCAATGGCGACATTCTGTATATAGTAGTACTAATAAACAATAGACAACACGTCGATAATATAAGTTTACAGACAATATATATACACTATTTACTTTTTTATTTCGGGGCAGCCGTCGTCGTTGTTGCTGCTGTTTCCGCCGCCTGAGCCGAAGTGGTCGCAGCGCTTGCCGCTGGTCCTTGGCTCACTCTTTCAAAGATCTTATCGGCCAAATGCTTCAATACCACAAACTTTTCTCTAGGGTTGTGTTTTGGTAAATACTCATGTTGTACATTAACGTCTTGCCAATGTTTATCATCACCTTTTCTCCACTCATTTTCCCAATGAATAGTTACCGATTTGGACCCACTCTGGTTTTCTGCTTCAATAGCGCTGGCTATATCAGCCACTGCTTCTTGTGTATAAGTTGGTCTAAACTGCCAATAATACCAGATGTTACCATCATCGCTCTTCTTTCTCCACGAATTAGCCAAAGACTTCTGTTCTCGGTCTCGCAAGTATCGTAATTTTATTAAGTTCACATAAAATCTGACTGCTGACTTGTGATCTGGAAGCTCAGCTACTGCCATAGGTCTCCATACATCTTTTCTAGTTGTTGGTAACTTGTTCTGCCAATTAGCAAATTGGAACTGACTTGCAATATCAGAGGTAGTGGGATGTAAAGTCTGTGAGAAAACTACCTGTCCTGATTCAATATTGCGGAATGCAAAAACCGTTGGACCACATTTATTCTTGATTAACCAGCTTGCCGTCCTTATTGGACTCGTGATAGGTGGTATTCTAGGCATTCGGCTAGTTGGTAATGTGTATATGTATGACTTGAAAAAAATAGAAGTAACCTTAACGACAAAGAAATTTCAAGTGCACTAAGGGAGGAAGCCCTCAAATAAATTTGAAAGAAATACATAAAAAAGCAGGCTAAATGATCAGCTACCTCGTTCGTTCTTCCTTCTTTTTCATTTTTATTCTTATTTTCAATTTTTTTTTTTTTTTTTTTTTTTTTTTAATTTTCTCTATTTTTTTAAAAAACAAAACCACGTTTTTAAAATAGTGGTTCCCGAACGTTCTCCTCCGCCACTCCGTAATCCGCCGCCGGCTGGCCGCGCAGTGCGGCGCACGCTAGTGGCGACTTTTTTGCACCTATAAAATAGCGTCTATTTCCTTTCCTTGTCTTCTCCACAATAATAGTCAAACATGCCTAGATCAAGAGGAAGATCCGCTCCTGCTCCTAGCAGAACCCAAACTAGATCATCTCACACCATGGCAGCTCCTGCCCAACAACACCATCAGCCTCCTCCTCCTCCGCCAGCTCCTGCTGCTCATCACCCAGCTGCAGCAGCTCCTGTCCAACAGAAGCAGCCAGGTCTTTTCGCACAGATGGCTACTACTGCTGCTGGTGTCGCTGTAGGTTCAGCTGTCGGTCATACCCTTGCTAACGGAGTTTCTTCTATCTTTGGCGGTGGATCATCTTCCACCGCTGTGGATCAAGCTGCCGCTACTCAACAAACTAGCCAGCAGCAACAGCAAGCTAGACCTTGTGATGTTGATGCTAAGAACTTCACTAAATGTTTAGATGATAACAACGGAAACATGCAAATCTGCGACTGGTATTTGCAACAATTAAAGGCTTGCCAAGAAGCTGCTAGAACTTACTAAACAGGTTATATATGACAGACAGCATCTGGCCGATCACTAGGCTTCGCTGCTGCCGCCATCTTTTGCCAGGCAATAGATAATAGTAAGGGAATATAGACTTAATTATATTAGAGATTGTATATATTTGACTATATGACAGAAATAACAAAAGCAATACAGCATATATTATGATACATAGTATTATTGTTATTATTATTGAATAAATAGGTTTTTCTTCATTCCTCCTACCAAAACGAACACCATCCCACAAAATGCAAGCAGAGATTCTCAATGTTGGTGGCTTGCTGAATTAGCTTGTCCACTTGTTGCGGTACTGTCAAATTGTTATATCGTCTAAAGTCGTTTCCATTTAACTTGTCTGTAATGCGACGTAACACCAGTTGTGCTCGTGCCGCTCTCACATCTGCTTGGCGTTTCAGCTCAATCTTGGCTGTCTCACTCTCATCAAGCCTGGGACGTCGTGGAGCAGGATCTGTAGGAACTTGTTGGCCTGTCGGAATGTTAGTACCAGACATTTGACTAGTATTATTGACTCCATTAACTGATCCATTAGCCCCGTTAGCTCCACCTGCGCCACCCGTAGGCAAATCGAAACCCCAATTGATTAAAGGATCATGTGCAAATGCTTCCAACATAGCCATCAATGACTCAGAATTGTCCCTCAGCAATCGCATAACGTGTTCGCAAGTGATCCGGAAGCTTCCTTCAATACCTGACACTTCCATAGCATACGTCAACATACGTGTCAGTCTGAACGGTACTTTCTCAGGGAACTTGTCTCGCAGAATTGCTGCCTCAAAACAATCGCCAAAATCGATATGGATGACCTTGCCTGTGTATCTGTCCAACATTAGATTAGATGGATGTCGATCGCCCAATCCCAGGATGTATCCTACCATCGACATGACAGCCAATGACCTCGTGTACTGCGTTCTGCGATCCAACCATGCCTCGCTACTGCGACTCTTGAGCCACAATACCCGATACAAATCTTGCCCACGGGTATTGTCTAAGGCAAAAGTGAAAACCTCAATCTTGTGCAAGTGAGATAGACTTTCGTAATCCGGAGCCATCTGAAGCATAATCCGATGCTCAATATTCAGTAACAATTTGCCGTCCCGATACTCTCGGATCAGACTGTGCAGCGTATCGGAGTGTGGCACCCAGCCGAGCAGTCCTGATTTGGGTGCCAATGGAATGGCGGAATATCGTTGAATGTTAAGATGCCGCTTGAAACATTCCGGATCATCGGATAACAGTGTGTTAACAAGCCCGAAAAGTTGCATTACTAGATTGTCCTGTCGAATATCTTCATGACCCTTGAGTACAAAAGTGTATCGGCGGCCATCAGATCCCCGCACCGTAAACTTTCGCGGTCGTTGTTTGGACGTAATAACAGAAAATAATGGCTCAAAACTTGCAATACCCACCACAGCCTTGTTAGGTTGATAAGTGCCGGGCACTGCCAGTTCAAGGTCATGGGCTGCCAATAATTTCGGCGAGACATATTGAAGATCCAGCGCTGTGAGCGACGGCAGCTGCCGTGAAATGCGTCTAAACACGCTATAGTAAATCTCCCACGCCTGATGCAGATGCGCAGTATCGCCCGTCCTACGGTATGATAATGCCCATTCATACGCGTCATGAAGATCTCGGCCATATGCGGTTTCAAATGATACTTCCCGCAAAGTCTCTGGTCCTTTCTCCAGTGTACGATGCAATGGTTCCAAAGTCGCAAACATCTTGTCAGTGTTGTTATCGCCAAAGTAGTATCGCGAGGCATCTTCTAATCCCTCATGCCACTGTTCGTGCCACAATACTGCTACTCGAATCAATTCATATGACACAAGTTCGGCCTGCGAAACAAGTGTCGCACTGTGTCCGCGCATCTTCTCCAGAATGCCAGATGCCGCTTTCTGCCGCGACACACTGTCGGATTTAATGGCCACTTGCAAAGGATATACTAATGCCTGAGGATGTTTGCGACCCATCTCAGTCAATAGACCAAACAATATCTTTGCAATCGCAGGGTCTGGCTGATGAATTCGCGAGATAAGCTGAGGCGTCACTTCAAGCCAAACTTCTACCCTCAAAAGAGCTATTCCTTCCGCCATCGCGGCTTGAGCCTCCGGCGCTCCGCCATATTTGAACCACAACGTCAACAACCGCAGTGTATCCTGCAACGCCTTTTGCTCGCATAATGCAATACTATGGAAAAATCCTTCTAATGCCGGTGTGACATGCTGTGGAACCAATTGTGGGTTTGATCTGGTTAGTGAAAGAAAAAAAAAAAAAGAATTAATGGGAACACAAGAAAGAAAACCACAGAAGCACTCTGAATACTCACCCTTCGACTCCTGAAACTACTTCGAAATTCGCAAGCGCCCAGTTATGCCAAGCCTTATACCAGCTCTTGTCAAAATGCGTTGCTAGCAAATAACTGCCCAAAACTTCATCCTTCTTAACTGTCTTCCATTCAGGGACGAAACTGACTTGCCACTCGCCTTGTTTGAGAAAGCATCTGGCTAATAGTCTTGTATGTTCCGACGCATCAGGAACTGGTTGAGAAATCAGATCACTCATATCCAACCCAAGTTCCTGACACATCCGACCAGTGAATTCGACCAGCTTATTCAGTGCCTCCTTTTGTGCGCCTGTGGCCCACATGTACTTCAATGATGCATAAATCACCTGGGGAGCATTCCGATCGAGTGATTGTAGAGCCTTTTCTGCCAATCCTAATCTACCGCTCTTACGACACAAATTGGCAAACTTAATCCACATGGTCATATCTTGTTGTGGCTGTACCACTAATGCCCGAACTTTAAGCATTCGTTGCCAGATATCCACGTTCCTCTGGCATCCTTCCAATCGTCTCATCCAAGTTTTACGCAACGATAATTTCTGTGAGGAACTTTCCGCAGAACCGTTTTCCGGAATCAATTTATACTGAATAATCTCTTCTAGTTCCGCCAGCATCTGTACCCGCACTACTACGCCATATGCCCGGTTATACGATTCGGATACTAGTGCCGCTAATTCGGTGACTAATTGGTCGCGAGCCTTGGCGATTTGCTTCTGCGCACGGTCAAATGAGTTCCGATGAATGCAAAGAATTGATGTAAAGAATGAACGGTCTGGCGACTCAGGCTTCATCACATTTATATATGTATCCATTTTATCCCATTCTCCCAGTCCCCAGGCTGCTGCCGCCGCCAATGGTGCAAGCTGGCGTCGAGTGTCTGTGGACGCTGCTTTCCACTTGTCATCAGCCAGTTGAGATAATGCCTCCCATTCACCTAAGGCATGCAGACATCTCATTTTACCAAGCATAGTGTCTAATGACTCTCCGTCCACTCGCTCACGCTCAACATATCCTTCCAAAGCCTCATCCCATCGCTGCAATTTCTCGTACCATGTTTCCTTAAGTTGCAAAGCATGGTGGATCTGGGCGTGCTTTAATATGCCGATAGCAGCATCGCTCTGCTGAAGCGAATTGTTGATGCCAATTAATGCTTCTATAGTTGGTGTTGTAGGCTCTTCAATAAATTCTTGTTCTTTATAGTGCAAAGCTTTGGCATAGGCATGACATTTAATGGCATAATTGCTAAATGATCGTGCATCTACTGGCAGTCGCTTCTCGCCTCGCTCCATGTACTCTGCTAAATTCAACAAAGATTGCAATACCTCCGGTGGGATATTGGCGGATGCAAGCGCGGTTTCTATAGAACGAACAAGATCTTCCTTGTATTGATCGTAAAGCACAGTCCAGCAGCTAAAGAATGCTGCATTGAATAATTCCTTGGCGAGAGGTGCATATACCACGGCAATTGATGCACAAGCCCGAATAGCATGCGAAGGACTTTCTTTAAGAAGTTCAACGCCGAACCGTCTACTCCACTCTATCCAGTCTTCTCGAGTCGACCGTTGACTAACGTCCCATGACGCTTTTAGCTGGGCCTGATTCACAGGTAATTTATCAGTAGTCTCGGGCTGAGCCTCCGGCGCTTGGTTATCAAGAAGACCACCAGGCCGACCAACAGTCGACCTTCGTGACAAATTCTGCGGCAATGGTTCGCCAGATAGCAGTTTATTAACTAACCGCACATAGTGATTATAGTGAGTCCCGGTGACCTTGGCTCGAGATAGCTCATGACGAACTGTCTCGGCAAAGACGGAATAGTCTCGGCCCATATGGTAGCACAGAGTGGCTAGCGTGTCCAGGGCCGCGTCACGACGATTTTCTTCCGCGGAAGATGATGAAGAAGATGAGCTGGACAATACAGCCTGACATTGAACAATAACACGAACGAGTGGATGAACTATCCGACTAACCATATCGCCTAAGTTTACGCATTGACACATATCGTTGATCGCGTTGATGGCCGCCAATCGCAAATTACTTGGTCCCGATTCAAATAAAGCAGCTACTGCTGGGATAACTAGATGTACATACTCCTCCAAATTAGATCCAAACCCGACCAATGTGCCCAGCACTTTGGTAGCTGTATCGGGATCAGATGTCAGCGAAGTCAACAACTGCGGCAAAAGTTGTGGAATAAACACTTTAAATTCTCCGTCGAGAGCATGACATATTGCATCAATTAGCGTTAATATCGCCCCCTGCACTGCCGGAACAACAAACAATTCGCGGACCACCACAAAGATATCTTCAAGGTAGCTACGAATATGCTGTTTGACTACTCCTACCAACAATGCAAGCTGCCGGAAGAAGAATGCCACCATATCAGGAGTAGACGCACGCATGACCGCCAGCAATCCAGGAATTACTTGTGACAAAAAGGGCACACACTTCAACCCTAGCGACTTGAAAATAAAAAGAATAGCCTGAGCAATCTTGGTATGATGCATAGCTACACTCCGATCCTCTAAGAGTCCCATAAGTGTCGTAATTACCACAGATGGATAGTACTCCTCGGCCGCTGGTGTGATATTCTTCATAAGGAGTTTAACATCGACGGAGATTGAACGCGCCATAGCATTGTTGTCAGCGCCACCACCAGCGCCTCCGCCTCCGGCACCTCCTTCTCCAGTCCCAGATCCATCCCCAGATCCTTCACTACCTTCTTCAGTCTGACGTACTACCTCACGGTATTTGTAGGGGTCTAGGGCTCCCAATATACCAAACAACCGTACAGCCTCTCGCCGGATATTTGGCGGTAATTGGTCACCACTCTTAAGAATACTTATCAGAGAGCCAAGAAGCTGGGGATAATCCGTGTATGGGTCAATCACATATCCTGATGCACTTGCAATTTGACCTAAAGTCCGTAATGCAGCATATCTTTTCATCATACTGACGTTCCCACTCTCCCCAAAAGCGCTAATAATAGTCTCCATCATAGACCGGAAATGAGAAGATTCCATAATGTCTGGTCCAGCTGCCCTCCCTAGTTCACCGAGAGCCGTGATGGCTGCAGCGGCGACAGAAGGAACTCTGTCGCGTGCTCGTGGAACTAGTACGCGCACCATAGGCGCAGCATACGGACGAACCAACCCGCGAGAAGAAGAAGCCAGACTACTCAGCAGGCGTGCAGCCTCCTCGCGTGGTCGCGCAGCACTGGCATATTCTAGCTCTGTTAATAACTGTAAGAGCGTCTTACGTAAAGGCGGAATAACGTGGGCGGGATTGCTTCTAGTAAGACGACCAATGACAGAAACCGCCGCCAGCCGGATTTCAAATACCTCATCATGTAGAGCCACAAACAGTAAACGCACGTTAACGGGCTGAGCGAGATGGGGATCTAGTCGAGGATCTAGCGCCGTCAATACCGAAAGTCGAATATCGGAACTTGGGTCGGCAGCCGCCAAAGAAAGCAACCGCTGAACTACTATGCTGACACTGCGTAACGAGTTAGCGCTCACGTGGCTGCATATAGGATCCGCAACGTAGACTTTGGCTGCGGTCAACGCAGCGGCTTTACGCACGCGAAAATCGGCGTGACTCATATATGGTACAACAAAGTCTCTCACAAATTCCGCAAGTGATCGACCCTTGAAATTAAAATGTCCCAACATAGTCAGCGCCAGTGCAATTAGTCCGTTCTCTGACATGTCTGTAGTATCGCGGAGCATAATCTCACGGAACTCGTGTGCCGCTGCGTCACTGGGAGTGTATTGAGAAGTTAGTGGAGATCCTGGCGCATGGAATGGTGCGCCAGTTAAAGAAAGTGCTAGCATATCTAATAATCTGTCTCTAATAGTGTCCTGAAGAGGAGGAATATACAAAACCAAATCAGAAAGGCACAAATATAAAGGTTCAGAGAGTCCACATGCAAACATAAGATCTAAAATCTCGCGGCTAATATGCTTTGCAAGCGCCTGGCCAACAGCCGTGGCCAACATGCCAAGACATTGGAAAATAGGCCCCTCCTGTTCTCTACGTGTTCGGCTGGTTAGATAAAAACAAAATAAATGAAGATAATCGAAAACGACAGGCATACTCACCCCTTCGCACTTAGGCCCTCTCGAACGTTTTCAAGAATAGGTTCTAGATAAAATGTCATATTGCTTCGAACGCTGATGGCAATCTGTCCGATCGCTACAAATACGAGACCACGCTCTTTCTCACGCTTTAGTTGGCCAATTAAGTGGGCCGTACAATCCACTAGAAACCGTTTGGTAAATTCCGCAGGATTGTATCTGGCTAAATCGGGTAATACGGAAACTACCGTCCGTCTGACAAGCGCATCTTTATGATCTTTAAACTTCAGGACTGCTTCGCAAACGTCGGTGTATCTGGATTGCATAAACATGCCCGTGTTGCCTAATAACTCACGATAAACTAGTAAACTTCCATGGATGCTATCTGGCACCTGTGACTTCAATCCGGCTTGAGCTTCCTCATACAGACTCCGGTACCATCCCTCGCGTTGTGGGCTATCACGTTTCTGAACAATGTCTAAAATAACTTTTAAAGCTTCTGCTGCGTCATCGCGGATCATTAGCTTGGGGTCTCGCAGTGCTGCCCAAATTGATTCTAGAATTTGACTCACATATGCATATAAAAGTGTAGGATTATTTTCGCCAATTGCCTTAATTTGCAGAACAGCAGCGTGCCTTCGAGTTTCTTGTCGGTCACTCTGAAGCCATTCCAAACATCGTTTAACTTCAAAATCTACTAGCTCGCCAACTAAACTTCCTCCGGATGCGCTCAATTTACCTGCAGTGCGTGCAGCAGCTCGTTGAGTTAGTGTGTCGGAACTGAGTACTACAGTTCTTAAATAATTAGCAAATCTAGTCATTCGCACGGACACTTCTTCGCCAGTATCGGCGTCAATCAGTTTGTCCACGGCAACAATTCCACCTAATCTGGAAGCTTGATCTCCCTGTAGTAGACCAAAAATAGTCTTGTTAATGTCATTATTATACACCTGAAATTGACTTGGTTGCATCTCCTGGGACACTGACACCAGATGATTACGCAGTTCGATGGCTGCCTTTTCACGTTCATCTGGTTGTCTGGATTTCAGACCAACAAAAATATTGTTGACCAGGATACTATATGATGACGACATGGGTTGTCAATCACAAGTCAAATAGGGTCAATGTTGTTGTGTGTTGAATCTCTATGGAGTGAGCTAGAGTTGAAGTCGTTGAATTAAAGTTAGCTGTTGGACTGTCGGATTTAAGATTTTGTGCGGGGCGCTTGAACCTTTGGACAATAATAATAGTGCAGGGATATCAGAAATGGACTTGAAATGATTGGCTTATTTTTGGCTTGCACTTCGCTTTCATTTATATTTATATATATATATATATGTGTGTGTGTATATATATAGTTTCTGTTCAATCCAATTGAATTTCTTATGACAGTTTACATAGGTGAGGGCCGTCGCCTAACTGAAAGAATGTATGCACATTAGTTAATCCCCACACAAGCGACCCCATAATAAAACTTGCCCCGTCATTTCGGCCCAATCGCGATTATTCCGTGTTTCAGGAAGCATTGAGTGCAGTTTTGGACAAGTTTCAAATTTTACCTCAAAGTGTTCTTCGTTTTTCTATTGAAAAATTCATACGTTGTACAGTACTTTAATTTAGCAAATTGATGTATGGCAGCAGGGTTATGTTTTTGGGAAGACCCACCCGCGTTTCACCAAGCTAATCTGGTTAAACCAAACCTAAAATACGTGTTTACCAACATTGCGGCTAACAATAAACGGAATCCAACATAGGTATACTAATTAATGAGATGACGCAAGATCATCATCATAACCATGAAAGATTACTGGATTATATCCGACGTGTATTACGAGTAAATTTGGCAGCAGATCAGGGAGACATCGATAGCTTGTTAAGAATACCAAACAATGCGAAACAGGATGTTGTGCAATTAAGTGAGGAGTTTCTTACAAACAATGAACCTGGGGGGCTGTTTATATGCAAAGGTAAGTACGCGTACATGCAGATCCCATAAGAGAGAAAAGCCAAAACTGACCAGTCGAAGAAGAAGAAGACGAAGAACTTCAAAATGAGATTGATGACGATTACGACAAAGAAAATGGGAGTACAAACCACGACGATAAAGACGATCCAGCAGCCGATACCAAAGCCATTTTTGGTCAACACAGGTATACCTATACCCTTGACAGCAAAATGACTAGCGCCAATTCAAGTACCACAATAGTGGCTACAGTGGCCATCATTAAGCCGGGAGGAATGATCATGCCTGAACAAGACATAGAACACCAATTACTGACAGTAGTTGTTCCCATTGGCGGCAGCAGTCGCCACAAGGCTAACCTTACTACTAGCGATTCTGACGATCCGGCGACGGAAAATGCTGGCGGCAGTCATGCAAATCCATATCAGAGCCTACAAGGATTGGTGCGTTTTGGTGTAGGATCATATTTCGACGCTTTTTGTGGAACGGCTGTGACGAGTGAAGATGATGCGCAAGACATGATTCCAGCAGCCCGACGCAAAATTACTGAGCTTGAACTGTCCTTGCAACATTTAGAGCAAGGATCAGAGATCCCTCAGTTGGTGTTGCCGTTGCACAGCATTATTGAAAGAGCCATTATTGAAGCCAGAGAATCTAACCGGGACGTCAGGGAGATAATGGACATTAAAGCCGCCGCCAAGGATACCGACTTTGTCAATGATCTACAAGCTCTGGTCAAAGAGTGGACGAAGTCAATTCAAAAGATTACTCATTTCGACAGGGACTCGCACAGCGGAACAGCTAGTCAAGAGACTAGTTTTTGGTTGTCGTTTGAAACGGCTCTTAAAGGAATTGAAATGCAGACCCACAGCGATGGAGTCGAACTGACAATGCAGGTGCTGTCGGAAGCGAAGAGGTTTCATGCATTGACAAGTTTCAGCTCAGATACCGGACTGAAAGAAGCCATGGACAAAGTAGCTAAGTATAATCTCCTAATGCGGGAGTTTCCACTTGACGAACTTCTTGGCGCACGGACATTAATGGATGTCGAACGAGGCATTAAGGATGTCTTAAATCATATAGTCAAACGGCTGCGCAACACTACATATCCAATTGCTAAAACACTAACACTGGTCGGGTTGATTTCTGGGGACCTGAACAGTGTAGTGATCCGAATCCTTCAAGATCACCAACAAGACCATCAACTCATGGGTTTGGATTATGATTCATTTTTAGCACAAATGGGTCAAATCAATCAGGTGTTCAACACCTGGGAGGCCAACTATAAAGAATTTGTTCGTGTAGCGCGCGAAGTTCTTCCCAAACGTGATGAAAAGTTTATACCAATCCGGGTGGTCTCAAAGCATGATAAGACGCAAGAACGGCTAGGATACATTCGAAAATTGCGTGAGACACACCACAAACTGCGCATGACATTAAGTCAAGTCTTCGAAGATAAACAGCTGTCAGAGGCATTAAAGGTGAATCCAGTGGCTGAATTTGACAAGGCTTACGATCATTTGAAGAGCGTAAACGTTTTGGACACGTCGGGAGGTAAGTCGGCAGAACTTCATTTGTGCTATCTTTTTTATTTTGTAAATATGATTAAACTAACTCATTAGAGGGAACCAAAATGTTGCAATTGGCAGAAAATCGGTACAATGAGACAACCAGTAACATAGAGCAGGCAATCATCCGGATTTTGAGGGACAGACTGAACGAATGTGAGACCTCTAATGATATTTTTCGCGTTTTTTCTAAATTCAATGTACTCTTCACTAGACAGGCGATTCGGGGCGAAGTACTTGCTCATCAGGTGCGGATCTTGGAAAACGTGAAAAAAGATATTATGGAACTGCAGACAAGGTACAAGAAGCCTTACGATGGATCAGAGACTCAACAAATGTTTAAGCTTCGCGACGTGCCGCAAGTATCTGGGTCGATCCAATGGACGAGACAAGTTCAGAAGAGGCTTGATATGTACATGACCCAAGTGCAGACTGTTCTCGGAGAGGAATGGAAAATGTTCTCAGAAGGTAAAAAGCTTGAAGAGATGGCAAGCTCCTTCCGGAAACAGCTCGATGCTCAAATGAAACTTAATGAATGGGAAAAAGACATTCTGCACCGGCGACTAGAAGTGAACGGATCAGTGTTTGACGTTCTTAGGCAGCAACAACAGTTTAAAGTCGGAGTCAACTTTGACATGCAATTAATATCCTTGTTCAAAGAAGTACGACAGCTTAAGTGGATGGGTTTCAGCGTTGCTAAGAGCATTGCGAATACGGCTGAAAGTGCAAATTCAGTAAGCGTCTATGCGATGAGCTTGAAGGAATCGTTGCGGACGCTCGAGTTGGTAGAATTTGACGTGGAGCGCCGTGCACGAAATGACGAGAGATATCGAGGATTGTTAACCGGGGCATTTAACCGAGTTTTCGGCTTGATTGCCAAAGGACTACAATTAGAATGGGAAACATTTAAGTATATGTATGAACCACGGAATGAGCACGTTACTTGGGTAGTGTCTTTAGATGAAGCCGTGCAGACATTGCGCAAACAAGCTACTGCGCTAGTAAAACAT
This sequence comes from Crinitomyces ghanaensis, assembly GCA_030581755.1. Lineage (NCBI taxonomy): Eukaryota > Fungi > Ascomycota > Dipodascomycetes > Dipodascales > Trichomonascaceae > Crinitomyces > Crinitomyces ghanaensis. The sequence continues at coordinate 435,105 of JAKTVX010000002.1, forward strand.
TATAATGAAATTACAGGGTATATCAGTGAGCTTCAAGATGGTTCCCATAGCAAAATTACAGGCCGCCAAGAAGATCAGGGTGACTCCATAAATGGAATCCTGGATAAGATGCAACGAATTGTCGACCAGTTGACAGCTGACTATTCAAATGTTGACCAACTTGTAACCCAACTGAACCGAGAGATCCAGACTGCAATAGTGAGCCGATGCAAGGATGCGATTCAGCAATGGTTGATCTTCGACAGGAAGAGCAAGCAGCGACGGCGACATGAGCTTCAACTGAAAAACAAAGCAATCAGTGTGGTCCCACCCCTGCAACAATCCAAAGTGGCATGGCTCCATAGTTTGCAACAGGTAATATTGCAGTTTGCAAGGATAGCACCACTAGGATCTAAGGGATCTCGCGCGGTAGATACCACGATGTTTGGATACGAAGAGGTCTTAGCGGAGTTGGAGATAGGTTATGAGGAATTGGACAGGGATATAGATTCTGCAAGTGAGTATGCGAAGGAATGGTATCGATTTCAGACGTTATGGGACTTGAAACCTACGACGGTAGAGGAAAGTCTTGCAGATGATTTGTATGGCTGGGTGCAGGTGCTTCGAGACGTGCAACGCGCGCGATCTAAGATGGATCGTGAACTTATAAAACAGTTCCGATTGGTATACATAGATTGCCGTCCGGTACAGGCCAAAATGGAAGCACGCTACGATATGTGGCAGACAGAATTGGTCAAGATGTTTGCACAGCGACTGGAGACGCAAATGCGGACATTGTGTAAGGAGCTTATGGAACGGCGAACATCCTTGGAAACCAGTCACGGGGGAAACGACAATGTAAAGACCATGCCGTTGACATCTGTGGTCAAAATAATCAACATAGTTTACGATTGTCTGGCCAAATTTGAGAATTGGACGGCGCAAATAAATATATGCAGAGAGGGACAAATAGTTTTGCTTCGACATAGATTTGCCATTCCGTCTCAATGGATGCACATTGATCAATTAGAAAGCGAGTGGAGTGCAGTTCAGGAAATTGTGGAAAAAAGTCGAAAGCGGATCCTTGAGGAACAAGGCGAGTCAATCAAAGTACGGATCCATGGCGAAGCCACCCGACTACAAGAACGGATTCAACATTTGGAAGAGGAATGGGAAAATCAGAAACCTGTGGGAGGGGCATATGATTCAAACAGCGCCTTGGAAATACTGAATGGATTTCAGCGGTCGGTACAAGAGTTGCAAGACAACAAATCTCTGCTCGAGCAAGCTGCTAACAGCATCGGCATCCGGTTTGTCAATAGCGACAAAAAAAATCTGGACAACCTGAGAGAAGAAATTAATGATTTCGTGTCCGTATGGACAGCTGTGGACGTGGTCTGGAAACGGATAGGAGAACTCCGAGAAACGACATGGATTTCAGTTGCGCCGCGGAAAGTGCGACAGCAGCTAGATGAGTGTGCGGAAATGACTCGAAGCATGCCGAGTCGGATCCGGCAGTACTCCGCATTTCAACATGTGCAAAACGTCATCAAGACGTTGATTAAAGGAAATTCATTAATTGCGGAGCTAAGGGGAGATGCTATGAAAGAGCGTCACTGGAAAAAATTGTTCGAAGAGACCAGGGGCCCTCTGACTACTGAACCACCAGTGCGAATAAGAAGTTTGAAACTGGGAAACGTTTGGGACTTGGGCTTATCCACGAATGCGACCAAGATTAAGGAAGTATTGGCGATTGCCCAAGGAGAGCAAGCTCTTGAAGAATTTTTGGCGCAGGTCAAGGATACGTGGAGCGGACTTTCTGTAGAACTTGTGGACTACAAAAGCAAGACACGCCTAATCAAGAATTGGGATGAGATTTTCCAAAAATGCGAAGATCATGTTAATGCATTACAAGGGATGCATCAGTCTCCGTATTTTCGAGAATTCGAAGAAGAATGTCGTTCCTGGGAAGAACGATTAAGTAGAGTTCAAAGGTTGTTTGATGTTTGGATTGATGTTCAACGGCAATGGGTATACTTGGAAGGAGTATTTAGTGATGACAACGGAGAAATTCGAAGGGTTCTTCCTGGAGAATCAAGCAGATTTCAAAATGTGAATTCTGAATTAATGGTTATCTATCGAAAGGTCGCTCGAAGCATTATTATTCTAGAAATTCTTAATATGCCTGGAATACAAGAAGCTATGGAAAGAATTTTGGAAAGTCTGTGCAAGGTTCAGAAAGCATTAGGCGAATACATTGAGCAAGAGAGGCGACGATTTGCTCGCTTATATTTTGTGGGAGACGAGGACCTGTTGGAAATGATCGGCAATGGCGGTGATGTCGCTCGGACGCAGAAGCATTTGAGTAAAATGTTTAGTGGTGTGAGTCGGGTGGAAGAAACCGATGGAATGATTGCGTCTGTCATTAGCAAAGAAGGCGAGATATTGAAACTATCCAAAGGTGTCGACGCGAACGGAAAAGCGGTTGAATGGCTAGCAGAACTGGAACGCCAAATTCAGTCTACTTTGGGGAGACAAGTTGTAGAGTTAGTGAAGACGCTAGAAATGACGACAGATTTCGCCGGATGGTTGAGCGACGATTCATATACCTGCCAAGCCAAGATTCTTGCAAGCGAGGTGGTGTGGGTCCGGCAAATTGAAGATGGCATAAACAACAAACAATTGGAACATGTAAAAAGATTGTATGACGACAAATTGGGTGACTTAGCCAGAAAAGTTCTTGACGATTTAGGGGAGGTGGAGAGGAAGACTTGCGAGAATCTGATTACTGAAATTGTCCATATGCGGGATATAACGGCCTTGTTGTGTAGCGAGAATATCCGCAGTGTCAATGATTTTGCCTGGACACGTCAGTTAAAATACAGGCTGGCAAATAACGACAAAGTTATAGTGGAACAAGCAGATGCGCAGTTTGAATACGGATACGAATACACAGGAGTTTCGGATCGGCTTGTGCTTACCGAACTCGTTGATGACTGTTTCTTAGCGATGACACAAGCTCTGAACCAGAAGCTAGGTGGATCGCCTTTCGGTCCAGCCGGAACAGGTAAGGAAATTCAAAAAAAAAAAAAACAACAACTAAACTAACCAGGCAAGACGGAGACTGTGAAGGCGTTAGGACAAAAACTAGGAAGATTTGTGGTGGTATTCTGCTGCGACGAGCAATTTGATTATCAGGCCCTAGGAAGAATTTTAGCCGGTCTTTGTCAGATTGGAGCATGGGGATGCTTTGATGAGTTCAATCGCCTTGATTCGAAAATGCTATCAGCAGTGGCCTCACAAGTGGAAGCAATCGAAATGGCCCTTCGTGCAGACAATCGGGAAATTCAGTTAGCTGGGCGAGAAGTCGCAGTTCGAGAAACGACTGGAATATTTATCACCATGAATCCAGGATACGCCGGAAGAAATTCATTACCGCAAAACTTGAGACGTTTGTTCCGGAGTTTTTCAATGGCTCGCCCAGATAAGGAAACCATAGCTCAGGTAATTATGTATTCTCAAGGATTTGAGCTTGCAGAATCACTTGCTAAGAGAATAGTCCCCGTATTTGATGAACTTGGAGCCCAATTGTCGAAACAGCGACACTATGATTTTGAGCTCCGTGCTCTTAAAAATGTGCTAAAAATGAGTGGAACCTTAAGAAGGCATGATCAAGAGAAATCAGATGACGAGCAACAAATTCTTTTCCAAGCCATATGGGAGACTGTGATGCCGAAACTTGTGGACAACGATATTAATGTTATGAAGAAGTAAGCGTTTTATTCCTTCTTTTTTTTGTTTTTTTTGGCGAAGTTGTGTACTAACCAGGATTATGAGTAACTATTTTGAGGCTGAGTATGACAATCAAAGGAATGCAGATGTTCGGAAGAAAATTGCGGACGTGGCCGCTCGGCGATCATATATACCGTCAGATGATTGGATGGAAAAGGCAATGCAGGTGTATCGGTTTCAACAGATCCATCACGGTATCATGCTTGTGGGAGAGACAGGAACAGGTAAGACTGCAGTGTACCGCACAGTGTTGAAAGCCATGGAGGAATTGGACGGCATGGAAAGCGTTGACTACGTGTTAGATGCCAAGGTAGTATCGAAGGAAGCTTTGTATGGCAAGCTAGATTCCACTACTAGAGAATGGACGGATGGAATCTTTACGGCAATTCTTCGAAGAATAGTTGAGAATTTGCGTGGTGAAACTCGAAAGCGTCATTGGATTGTATTTTGTGGAGATGTCGACCCCGAATGGGTAGAAAACTTAAACTCTGTCTTAGATGACAATCGTTTATTGACGCTTCCTAATGGTGAACGAATCGCTTTACCGAATAATGTTCGGATTGTCTTTGAGGTTGAGAACGTTGATTATGCTACTCCAGCTACAGTTACTCGATGCGGTATGATATGGTTTGGTCCACTGGTTAGCAGTCAGATGCAAGTAATTTGGGAATCCAGCGTGAAGGAGCCCGCTGGCGATGAGGATATGGACGATGATCTTGATATTGATGAAGAACCATTTCATGATATGCTGGATGATCCCAATCGCAACGATACCAATATCTTATCTTACCAACAATCTGTTCAAGAATTAATCAAACAAGTTGAGTTTGGAAAGATCATTTCCTATGCTAAAGGATTGCAGCATATTATGGCTTTCAACGAACGTCGAGCCTTGGCCACGGCATTTGCATTAATTAAGGGATTACGACAGCATTCCATGGTAATGCCAGATGGACAAGCTATTCGGCAGTATACTGTTCGGGCTATCCTGATAGCGATTTTATGGGCGTTTAGTGGAGATTGCGAATTACAAGAGCGTGAAACATTTGCGACCTACTTGTGTGGACTGCAAATGTTTGTGGAGTACGCCCCCAGTGGTGGACGGAGCCTTGTGGATGTAGATCTAAGCGGGGACGGCAGGTGGGCTGCCTGGATTGATAAGGTTCCAAAAATTGATCTGCCAACGCATGCAGTCATTCAGCCGGATACCATTGTGGCAACAGTAGATACAGTTAGACACGAGGCATTGCTGTTCCGGCTTCTCAGCGAACACAAGCCAATGATTCTCTGTGGCCCACCAGGATCAGGAAAAACAATGACCCTCCTAAGTGCACTTCGTCGCGCGAGCAACCTTGACCTGATCAGTCTTAACTTCTCAAAGCTTACGAGTGCTGAGTTATTGATCAAATCGTTGGAGCAACATTGCCAATATAGGAAAGATCGCGGTAACTTGATCTTAGGGCCTCAACAAATGGGCCGCTGGATCGTCGTCTTCTGCGATGAAATCAATTTACCGGAGCAGGACAAATATGGCACTCAACGGGTAATTGCGCTGATACGACAATTTGTGGAAGAAGGTGGGTTTTGGAAAGATGGTCATTGGATAAGGCTAAACCGTGTTCAGTTCGTCGGGGCTTGTAATCCGCCAACTGATCCGGGCAGAACTCCGTTAAGCCAACGATTCTTACGTCATTGTGCGGTAATTCACGTTGGATACCCGGGTCACGAGTCGCTGCTGCAAATATATGGAGCGCTCAATGGAGCTGTTTTGAAGTGCATTCCTAATCTGCGTTCCTACAGTGATGATCTCACTGAAGCCATGATCCAAGTGTATGAACGAGAGTCCCGTCGAGCGGCCGACTCACGGCTCAAGACCCCATTTTACGTCTACAGCCCTAGAGAGCTTACAAGATGGAGCCGAGGCATATACGAAATGATTTCGCCTCTAGAGGATCTCAACATCGAGGGCCTGGTAAGAATATGGGCACATGAAGGCATCCGACTTTTCCAAGACAGACTGATGACGCAAACCGAACGAGCATGGAGTGTGGAGCTTATCAAGAATGTCTCTAGGCAGACATTCCGAGTCAATACCGAACTAGCACTAAAAGGGCCAATTCTTTATTCCAACTGGTTGACAAGATATTATGGACCGGTCGATCAAGAAGTGCTGCGAGAGTTCGTAAGGGCACGACTTAAGACATTTGGGGATGAAGAAGTTGAAGTCGAAGGATTAGTATTGTTCGATGAGGTCTTGGATCACGGGCTGAGAATTGACCGAGTTCTTCGTCAAACTCAAGGGCATATGGTCCTCATTGGAGCCAGCGGAAGTGGCAAACGAACTTTAACCAGATTTGTAGCTTGGATGAACGGAATGCGAGTCGAACAGCTGCGAACATTTAGGGGATATGGAGAAGAAGAGTTTGCTCAGGACCTTCGACGGGTGATCAAACGGTGCATTGCAGAGCGGGTATGCTTGATCGTTGACGAGAGTAATATTTTGGACACATCATTTCTCGAACGTCTAAACACTCTTTTGGCCAATGGAGAGGTACCTGGATTGTTTGAAGGTGATGAACAAACATTGCTTCTACACGCATGTCGTGAAGTGCTGGAGAGCAACTATTCAGAATCCGAAGGATTATCGACAGACGATATTTATAATTGGTTTGTTCAAAGAGTAGTGCGGAACCTTCATGTTGTGTTTACTATGAATCCCCCGCAAGACATGACGAATGCAGTAAGCGCCTCGCCTGCTTTGTTCAACAGGTGCGTTGTTGATTGGATGGGCGCATGGAGCGAAAAAGCCTTAATTCAGACTGCGCGAGAATGGACAAGTGGTTTAAGTTTGGACTTAACAGGCTACCTGGCTCCAGAAGCTGCTCGGGTAATGTTTGCCGAGTCGAGAAGTTATAGAGATGTGATCACTACGACGTTTGTATTGGTTGACCGCGCAGGACGAAGAGCTGAAGACATAGAGGATGAATCGGGCTATAGTCCTGCCCATTTTTTGCAGTTTGTTGGACAGTTTGTTAAAATATTTCGAGAAAAGCTAGACTCTTTAGAAGAGGAACAGCGACATTTAAATGTTGGTGTGGATAAAATGCTTGAAACTGTGATACAAGTCAAACAACTGCGTACTAGCTTGGCAGCGAAGCAAGAGCAATTGAATGACAAACGAGCAGAGGCGGAAGCAATGTTAACTAAGATGATAGAAGAACAAAATGAGGCTGAACGTAGCCGAAAACTGTCTCTAGATATCCAAAAATCTCTTGATGCTCAAGAGCGGCAGATCGGACACCGAAAGCAGAAAGTGGAAGCAGAGCTAGCTGAGATTGAACCTATAGTGTCGGCAGCAAGGAGAAATGTGAGCAATATCAAAAAGCAACAGTTAGTCGAGTTGAGGTCAATGGGAAACCCACCAGAAGCGGTCAAATTAGCGCTGGAATCTGTCTGTATTTTATTAGGACATGGCAATTCCATTAATACATGGAAAGACGTGCAGGCCGTAGTAAGACGAGACGATTTCATTTCCTCCATTGTGAATTTTGACTGCGGAACGCAAATGACAACGAATGCATACAGGCGACTGCAAAATGACTTTTTGGGCCGACCACAGTATCAGTTCGAGGTAGTGAATCGAGCCTCAACTGCTTGTGGGCCCTTGGTTCAATGGGTGGAAGCTCAGGTACGATATCGCGGTATTCTTGAAGAAATTGGACCCTTGAGGCGAGAAGTAGAAAATCTAGAAAATGAGCAGAAATCCACTAAAGTGCAAATGCAGGCTATCGGTGAGATGATCGCCGAGCTAGAGGCAAGCATTAGCACGTACAAAAAAAATTATGCAGAACTTGTAGGCGAGACTGAACGACTGAGACAAGAGATGAAAGTTGTGGAAGACAAGGTGGGTAAGTCTGTCCGTCTCGTGGATAGGTTATCCGCTGAGAAAAGCCGGTGGACGACACGGATTAAGGAGTTTGAAGCCAGGCGGCGAAAGCTGGTGGGTAGCTGTCTGTTGGCTGCGGCTTCTATTGCATATTTTGGAGTTCGAGATCAGACTAGTAGGATCGAGCTATATCGAACGTGGCGAGAAATACTGGATCGTCAGGGAATTGAAATGGAAACTGGTAATGGAAATAGTAACGGCCAGCAATATGCCTCACCCACGACATATCTGGCGTCGGAAAAGGATATTCTTGAATGGCATGAGCGCGGTCTCCCTAATGACCCCACATGGATAGAGAATGCTATTTGCATGACACGTGCTACCAGGCATGCATATATGATCGATCCCACAGATAGAATTGTGGAAGTATTACGGAAGATCCATGGACCACGGCTAGTCGTTACTTCTTTTTTAGATCGAGCCTTTGTCAAACATGTAGAGTCAGCTTTACGATTTGGCACTGTGGTGGTCGTGCAAGATGCGGAATTCGTGGACCCGGTGATTATGGGAGTCCTATCCCAAGAGACCCGCAAAACTGGTGGTAGAACGTTGGTCAGTCTTGGACGGCAAGAAATTGATTTCGGAGGACCAACATTTAAGTTATACTTGCAAACACGAGATCCTGGAGTAACTATTCAAAGCCATGTGTCCAGTAGGGTATGTGTAGTCAATTTCACAGAAACTCGAGGGTCTGTCGAAACGCAGGTTTTGCAGCGAGTGTTGGAATATGAAAAGCCTCAAGTCGAGGCGAGACGCAGAGAGCTTGTAAGACTTCAAGGGGAGTATAGAGTGCGAGTACGACAACTAGAGGAAGGACTACTAGCGGCCTTGAACGAATCGACTGGAAGCAGTATTCTTGACAACGACGATATGGTGCGTCGTTTGGAAGAAGTCAAAATAGAGGCAGACGAGGTAGAGAGAAAAGCTTCAGAAAACGACAGCGTAGTGGCCAGCATAGAACAGGCCATGGAAGAATATAGACCAGTCGCACAGCACAGTGGAGCTATCTTTGGCATTGTTGAAAAGCTAGTGGAGTTGAACCCCTTGTATCAGTTTTCTGTGAAATTTTATTTAGCAATAGTGGATGCCGTACTGGCTAAGGCAAACAAAACAACCGATAGCGACATGTTAGTTAAGGTGCTATATAATGAGGCGTTTAGACGATGCGGTCCTGCCTTGCAGCACAATCATAAAACGGCCTTACAAGCGGCATTGTTACAGGAATATGGAGTTGAAACGAGTAAGTGCATCTTTTTTTTAGTCTTATTTCATTTATTTTCCGATAGCTAACCCAGACTTAAGCGACGTGAATGCATCTTGGTGCGCGACATTTGAAGCTTCGCCAGATGAGACATACTTGCGAGAAATTTTTTTAAATCAGGTAGCTCCGTCAAGCCCTGTATTATTATGTGCATCCAGAGGAATTGATCCCACCATTAAAGTGGTGGATGTCAACCAGGATACGATTATCGTTGCAATGGGAGCCAAGGAAGGCGTCCTATTAGCCAATAAACACATTGACCACCGCAGTCGAGATGGAGGTTGGCTCGTTCTTCAGAATGCCCATCTGGCACCCGAATGGCTAGAAGGTTTAGAGACCAAGATGAGGAACCTGCCAGGAGTCTCGCCTACCTTCCGATTGTTTCTGACACTGAATGTGGAAGATGACGGAAGTGCATTGCCTGTACCAGCAACCCTGTTGAGAATGTCTCGAATCATTTCATTTGAACGGCCCGCGGGTCTGAAATCAGCATTAACGTCTTTGTTTGTGAACAACAATAGTTTGGCTATGACGATATCCAAAGCACCGCACGAACGAACAAGACTTCAATTTTTGGCAGCCTGGGTTCACGCGGTGGTGTTGGAACGGCTCCGATACGCGCCGTTAGGATGGACCAAACCATATGATCTTAACGATTCAGACTATGAATGCGCTTTGAATGTAATTAATACTTGGATTAGTATGGCTGCTGGCTCCCGATCAAATGTATCTCCAGATATGATCCCATGGAAAGCAATTCACGCGCTGTTAGGAACCATTATCTATGGAGGTAAGATGGATGTAGCACAAGACAAGGGAGCGATGAGGGATCTGGTGAATAGGGTCTTCATTGAGAAAGCGTATTCACTGGAGTTTGTACTACATGGAGGAGTTCCACCAATCCCCGACGCTGGCACGTTCGAATCATTTGTTGCATGGATTGACAAGTTGGATAGCCAGTCATCACCGACATGGTTAGGATTGCCCGCGAATGCCGAAGATGAAGTAGCGGAGTTGGACAGGGAGGAGTTGGGTAGAATGGCTAAGGTGCTACGATCGTGACGCAGTTGAGCGAATGAGTGCATGCACAAGTATAAATATATAGATAATTGAGACATCATATATATCATTAATTGATTGAAGAAATCATAAGCGAATCACACGTATAATGGCTGCTGAATGTAAAGAGAAACCCCCAAATAAATAGTATATAAGTTATATATTTATGTAGATATGTGAGATATGTAAGCATGCTGAATCGATCAGTCAGAGGTGGTCAAACAGCCAGTTTGATATCGCCCTCAAATAGCTCGACTGGAAGAGGCCGATTATAGAGAAGTTGCATCATCTGAACCATGCTTAACAATGTCGCACCAGCAATTACCATGAGACATGAACTGGTTCCATAGGCCACTGCGTGCGTACTCAGTTTATAAGTGAATGATACAATGAACATGCCCATGCCGGTAGCGACCAAAAAGATGAGTGACATATGAGTCAGAACATGAATCGAATTGACATACGTTAGATCGCCAGTCATTGTTGAAGAAAAGTTGTCCGTTTTCGCCGTATCTGGGATGTACAATTGGAAGTAGCGATACTGATGGTAATAGTAGTAGTCAGCCTTCGGATTTTTAAAGAAGTGGAACAGGCCGCAGATTTATTGAGCCAAGCGAGTATATGCATACTCATGGTTACTCTATTTTATATATACCAATGCGAACAGGTCATTGTTCAGCCATGCGGAATTTTAAAGTAACCCATTTTGGTACTAATCAGTCGGAGGTTTGTATAAAAATTCAATTGTCTAGTTTAAAGCTAGGCGTTTTGTCGTATTTATTCCTTTGTAGATGTCAAGATTCAATTGTTTGATTTTATTCTTTTGTTAATGTTCCATTGTTCTACGTTAGTCTCGTCAGTTGTTTATAAAAATAGTTTAAATCTGCCGCAAAAGGAGGCGGGGTCTGGAATATGCAAGAATGGGAAATAGAGCAAAAAAACAAAGAACCTAGTTGCGCGATGATGAACGTGCTGCAGATAAAATAATGTATAGGATAAGCGATGACGAGGATGAAAAGTGGAAATGAAAATAAAATGAATTGAAGCAATTTTCGCGCATAATCCAAGGAAAAAATGACCCAGCTTGAGAAAGCAACAGGCAGCAAACGAAAGAGATAAACAAAAACACGAAAAAAGAATAACATCAAATGAACAAGGAGAACGCCAAAAACAAAGAACAAAAAAAAATTCTATCATTGTATATATCGTATAAATCATCATATCGTTACTTGTTCATTTTCAAAAGTCATCACTGTTGTTTGTGTTCTTGCTTCCCTGATAGGAAAGAGTTACCCAAAGTAGAATTGCCAAAATCATACTAGCAACGATAATCAATGGCAATACTTGCATACCAAATTGCTGAATGATAGCTCCCATGAACAATGGAAATAAAGCAGCTCCGCATCCTGATAATGCACAAGACGCCGAAATTCCTGGCACGTGAAGATATGGAGGTAACACGCCTGTCGCCATAATCATTGCTGATGGATATATTGGTCCAATGAAAAAGCCAACCATTGCAACGCACAATGCATCCACAAAGATAGTGGACCCATTGCTACTGTCATTCATAGACCCTAGCCAAAAAATGCAGTGAAATGCTAAAGCCCCGAGAAAATAGTATAGTACACCACGGGTTAAGCTGCTGAACTTTCCTGTGACAAATCCTAGCACTACTCTTCCCAAGGTTAAGCCTGTCCAAAACGATGTGGATACTAGACCCATTAATTTCGGATCTCCTTGTCTAACTCGAATCATGTATGTGACGATCCAGCCTGAATACCCCATTTCAATTCCGTTGTATGTGCACAGGAACAGCGCCAGAATCCAGACTGCTGGATGATTAAATGGGCTTTCCTGATCCATACTTATTACTTCTTGGCCATGTGGTGGAATTGAACTATAAGACGGACACTGATGTAGTAGCGAGCTTGTTTCGTCGCCAAACATTCTTCCTTCTTCCGATGATGCGATGACGCTATTCACAAGGTCACTATCACTTCTGGTGTCATTGTTGTCGCTGTTGTCGCCACGATCATCGTCATACTTCCCATGATTATGCATATCTATTTCGTATTGTTTAGCCGTATCGTTTTTGAATACAATGGCTGCGCATACTAGCACTACTCCACTGTAGATAACTAACAGCCTATAGATTGAAAACCATTCTTGTCCCTTTTCAAATAAAAAGGCAACTATTGATGGCCCGAGCATCCCTCCCAACGCATAGCATCCATGTAAAACTCCCAGTATTCCATGGGGGTTCTCAAACGCTCCAATCCAAGCATTCCAAGATCCATTGAGGTATCCTCCACCGAATCCAATGAAAAGGTATGATAACAGCACTTGGATATAGCGATTATGAAAAAATGCAATTAACGTAAATCCGACGAACTGGCATCCAATTCCAATTAGACTGGCTCCTCTTCTTCCAGTTTTTAAGTGTAATATGCCACTTGTCAAGGCTGCAGACAACGAGCCAATTACACCTCCTAAGAAGATGAAAGACACCAAAAAATCACTCAAGTCATAATACTTTTCAATAAACGGTAAAATGGCTCCAACGGCTGAATCATTGGCTCCCATTTCTAGGAATCCAATAAACGCCACAAGCACTTTTACCACATTGGTGGCTGGCCGATTCCATTGTTCATACATGAAGAATAGGATCTGGAAACAAAAAGGGAAGAAAAAGAAGAAGAGAGACAACGGGAGGGAAAAGAAGACAAAAAGACAAGGGAAAATAAAATGCCAGAAAGCCAAAAAATTAATGCAAAACAGAAATGCAAACGAAACTTAGGTGAAATAGAGCAACAAAAAAAAGGAAGACGCAACAAACCTGTCTATATAATTGTCTTCTTACTCGGACCGTTATACCCGCTTACAAAATAGGCAATATTGAAACCTCCTGAGGCTTAATATATCCGACAGACCGCGAGGGTATATAACCCAAAGGTTAAATGCATGAGCAACTGAGGAACAGAAAATAATTTGGTAAATAATAAATAAATAAAATATATTACTACTAGTAACAACTAATCAGCAAAGTCCATCTTGTTTCAGCTTTTGAACCACAATATCTACCCAGGATGAAACCAACTTTTGTCCCTGACCTGGCTTATTTCGCCGGTTAACAATCTCAGCATGCGAATGCATCCGCTCAAGTTTGACGGCAAACTTTTCCCAATGAAGACGATTGAGATTGTCTATCTGCAGTCTTGTAGATTGTTGTAAGTTTAATGCGTCTGGAGTTGAGTCTAATAATCCTAAATATCCATCTTTGAGACTAGGCTTCAAATGCTGATGTTCGGTTTTATAAATGCCTTTCGGTTCAACATCTGCATCTGTGCTCTCTAATGGAGCCAAAACTTCGTCTACAACATCTCCAGCCCACTCTGCAACCGTGTTGGATTCTTCTATTGACTCCCGTCTGGAAGCTATGATAGAAGGCCTTCTACTGCTGCGATTATTATGGGCACTCATAGTAGCCGCACTAGATCTACGGGAATTAACAGCCGTAGTAGTGTCGGACATGCTATCTACAACAGCCAATTTCTCTGCTTCGCGGACTCGTAAATGGGACACGATTGTAGTCACACTGGTGACTGCCATAAGAATTGGTAGCAACCACGGTAATGCAATGACAGTAAACGCATAGAATTGACGCTCTTGAATAGTAGGCCCTGCTTCTTTGCCAGTACTTTTAGTTAGAAATTGTGATTTCTCCATGTCTATAAAAAAAGGCGCACTTGAAGGCACTGAACTCAAGACTGACGAGGAGGAGGATGCGCCTCCAGAAAATGATAAAAGCGAAGTCGGCGACAATAAGGAAACGGAGGATGTCGACACGCGTGCAGAAAAATCATTTGCTGAGGGCAACTGATTACTTTCTAGGAGCGCAGCTTGATTCGCTTCCCCATTCGCTTCTTCCAGGGAGATCTCATCCCGCTTAGTATCATCAGCAAAGAATACAAACTCAATAAAGTCTCGCTTCTGAAATGGATCCTTATCACAAATATATGCAGTAAAAAACGGCACAGTTCGGTCATGAATTGCATTTGAGAACAGCATCAGATGCTTGAATCGTTTAAGACCTTTATAGTATCTTTTGTCTGTGTCCGCCATGTCCTGCAGTATCGTTGACCCATTAGCAAACAAGTCATTCCCCGAAACTCCAAGAATATTTCCACCAAGAAAATTTAGCAGTCTAGCATGGAATGAATCGGAATAAAAGCTCGATCCTACATGCGGAGTTGCAAATGTCGTAAATAGAAAAGGCTTGACAACTTCGAAATATCCTCGCTCTTGCAACATTCCAATAAAGTACCGAGCATAAAGTCCTCCCAATGAATATCCAATAATAGAAATATGTGAAATATCTTCTTTGTCTTCTTGTTCTTCTTTTCGTCGAACCAAATAATCATTAAACTCCACCATAATCCGTTCTGCCCCCAGTTTAATCCCATCAAATGATTTCAATCCCGCATTGGTTACGGGAACAAAGATCTCAACCCGAGAATCCTCGGGTAGCTTCTCCACTAATGTCTGTCGAAGACAAGTTAAATGTACAGGGTTGCCAAATAGACCATGGATTAACACAAATAAGTGAGCACCCATCGCGTCACCTTTTTTGGCCCAATTGTCCGTTTTTCTGACCTTGTGTGGGTGTGCTATTATATGCCGAGCTGTATGGTTTCACATGCCTACGGATAATCGGATAATCTCTTATATCCGTCACCCTAACCCCGTCAGCGGACAAGAAAGCTAGTTACACGTTAACGGAAAGTTGTCAGAAGTAGCTCAGAAAAAGCGGAAGGTATAAGCATACCAAACTTTGTGTATCACTTGAATTTAAACTCTTATACATTTATATTATCATATATTTGTGTCTTTTCCCTCGTATATTTTTTTTTTTTTTTTGGTCTGCTGGTAACAAGATTTCGTTATCTAACCAATGCTAATGCATATCCCTCAATTATATTCTCATCAGGCACATCACATCCTGACGCGCTTCTCATACTTCGGATTCTGTCAATCATCCATCCCGACGTATGCTTTTCATTTTCCCTGGAAGAAGTCTGCCAGTCGTATGTACTTTTACCAATCTTAAAATTCTCCGATTTGGTGCACTGTGGATTATCTCCTGATCGATGATGCCATGCAAGACATTTAGCATCATCATCGCACCATTTCTTGCATGCCGCCACGGTTTCATAAGGTCTGATCTCTGGTCCACCCTCAAAAGCCGGAATGACTCGTTTGCTTTCGTCCTTGTTCTCTTTATCTTGCTTGTACTCTATACGAGGTCCAGCAATGAAGCTGTCCCAGTCCTTAACCTCCCAGTCAATATATGGCAATACAAAGTCCTTGTATATGTCAGAATGGTAGATAGGCTTATTCTCTATACGCTTAAGTTTTTCGTACTCCCAGAGAATTTCCACGTCCCGTGCTGTGCAGTGATGGAAAGTGATGATTGGAATGCACCAGCTTTCAGGTCGGAAATTAGTGTTGCGCATCAGCTCTTCGTGGAATCCCGCGTTGTGCAGGGTCTCAACACCTAGCTCATCTTGCAACATGATAGCCACCATGTCGTCTCCTCCTCGTTCGTCGTGCGTAATGTTCTCGTATTTCGAAACCCACTCGGGATGTTCACCAATAGCCTGCATAGTCTTGCGCGACAATACCACTCCGCTTCCACCTTGAGCAAATGAAATTGTCTTGTCGTGCAAGTGGGTATGGTACCTTCGCAAATTTCCCATGTACAAGTGCTCGTCAGGATTGTGGTCCTTGAGCACACGTACTAAACTATCGATAAAGATGAAGGTATCAGCGTCAATGTACACATAGAAGTCCAAATCAGGATGAGCATTCCATGCATGGTGGAGCATAGGAATATTCTTATACTTGTCCAAATGCCATCCGGTGTTACGAGCAATTCCACTATCAGTCTTGCTGGGCACTTCATTGTATTCAGAGTTACTATGAGTATCGTGCAAGATTTTTTGTCGGCGCCAAGCCTCAAATGCATCATGGTTGTGTGTACCTTCCGTAAGACTGGCTAAAATATCAATAATCTCGTGGCCAGCAATCGATCCAGGAGCGTCAGAATACAATGCAAAATTCTTGACTCTCGTTAGGGTAGTAAACATGTGCACAGGCAGCCGCTGCCATAACACCGTGGCGCCAGTCTTGATCATGAGCATGATGTTTGCCGCCTCAGACTCATCGTAATCCGCAACGATAGGTTGACGCATGTAGTCTCCCTTTGACTTGTACTGGTGTCCAGATTGATCCACTGGAAGCCGAATAGCGTTCTTACTGGTCAACTCTCCATTAGTTTCAGGAATGTCTCTCCAAGTGTCAGTCGATTCATATCTGTGAACCGTCTGTCCATTCAGTTCGCGGCTCCGCTGGCTCGTTAAATCAACTAAACTTCCAGATTGACTCGTTGCAACAGAAGCAGCTGAACTGGCAGGGCCGACAACAACTGGAGTGGCAGCACTGTCTGCATTCGTGTCTTTATTTGCATTCTCCTGTTGAGCTGGCAACTCGTTCCCTTTGTCCTCCTGAAGCGCGCGATATTTATCAAGACTTTGTACTTGCCATGGCGAATCCAGTTGAAATTGAAATATTAGGGCCAGAAATAATAGAAATCCACACGAAACCGTTAGTCCCAGCCACCGACGATTCCAAAACATTAATTTAGACATTTCTGAAAAATAAAAGGAAAAAATTCAATGGTCCACCCCGCCAAAATAAACTACTACCCTGTCAATTTTACTTATCAGTCAGTGCCCACTTCAGAGTATAGATTAATTATTCATTGATTTTCTCCCATACGACCATATCTATCCTACATGATGTAACTGGCCTCCCGATTAGGAACGCAACTAGGTTTAGGGGACCATGCATGAAAAAAATAAGCTGCTCACAGCCTTACGTGCAAAGAACAGTATTATTAAGTGTGCATTCAGTACGGCGCGGAAATCTTAAAACCAGAAGGGAAAATAAGGCTCAGATTGAACAACAATGGAATTTTTGACAATATTATTTCTTAAGGTGCATGATTACAGCATAAGTTCAGCTGGTTCCTGGCTGTCACATCTCGGGATTGTTGCCCATTTGCTAAAACCCCTACCCCACTCGCGTGCAGGAGCACTGGGATGTACGTTAATAACATGCGGACATCCATTTAGAGAAATCTGCCTTATACCCCTTAAGACCTGTTTCATGTCCAACACAATAGATAGGCAGTTTAAATTTATTTGCTTTTTGACATCTTTCTGTCATTGTTTGCATTATCTTGACATCTAAGCAGTTGTTATTGTTTCTTACTTATTTATTTGTTTTTTATATAGCTTTATACTTTTTTGCCTGATTGAATTCTCTTTTTTTTTTCTTTTTTCTTTTTTCTCGCAAAGAGATACGTCTATCTATTTTTGGAATGTTAGTGGGCAAATTTTTATCTTGGCTGCGGTTAGATCACCCTACTGAGCCGTTAGGTGGCCAGGGGTATTCCCCCTGCTGTTCTGCCATGCAAATATTAGGGCATAACAACTCTTGGCCCCGTTGACAAATCTATTGTTGCCAACTCCTAACATTTTTAATGTGGAGTTGACGCGACGCAACGGATAGATAAGCTATCAGCTTGCGAATGTACATCGATAGAGTTCCAGATTAACACGTGTCAGATCTGTGTTTACATTTCGCCGAAACCATACTAGGGTCCAAAGATCTTGCATAAAAAGGTCGTGTGACAGCCTGACAACTGTCGCAGACTCTTGCCGTTTCTCTTATGATACGTGCTATGACCGAGGAGCCGTTTGGTTTGTTTTGCTCTATTGTCGTTTGATTTGTCATCTACCTTTCTTGTTTTAGTAATGGACGTCCTCTCGTTGGACCGTGCACAGTGCACGGTGCAGCCCTAAAATGTGGGGGGCTGACCCGCGCGGCTATTTTTTGCGGCACAAAAAAATTAAAACGGTATAAAAATACCTTATCAGCAGAGATAAGAAAATTACTCATACTGCGACACTAACTAACTACCATGTACATTCCCAAGAAGAATCTCGAGACTGACCAAGAGGTCCAGTTGGATTTGATCCGAGCTAATCCACTCGGAACCATTATCACGAGCGACGGACCTAATGGGTTGATGGCCAATCATTTCGTCTTCAGCGTACATGTGCAAGATGATAACCAGATTATCTTACGTAGTCACTTTGCTCGGGCCAACCATCAACACAAGGACCTTCGAGTCGCGGACTCGTGTCTAGTGGTATTTCAGGCCTTGGACGCTTACGTGACCCCGCTGTGGTACGAAGCTTCTCAGGCCGGTAATAAGAAAAAAGTGCCAACTTGGGATTATTCTAGCGTACACGTATATGGAACTCCCAAAGTGATTGACGACCCTGAGTTCATTAACTCGGCAGTACAAAATTTAGTGGCCGAGCAGGAGTATAAGGTTGGTAAAGAGTGGACCGAAAATGATGCTCCGAAACCTTACGTTGATTTGTTGAAAAAGGCTATTTATGGACTGGAGATTGTGGTAACCAAGATCGAAGGCAAGTGGAAAATGGGCCAAGATTTGTGTCCCGAAGATTTGGATGGAGTCAAGAAAGGCATGAAGGAGGCGTATGGAGAGAAAGGAGTTTGCATGGCTCAAGTGTATACCGAAACGAATGCACGGAAGGAGCAGAGGAATGGAGAGAAGTCGAATTGATAGTTAATATTTATAGATATTTATGATGCATGTAAAGGCTCCGCCGTCTGCCACGTACGACGGTCGCTCAAATGAATAATTTTGAATGATATACTGTATTTATTTTTGCACTTCCGTTTCCATTATATGAAGAATTACGTGCTGAGCCGATGCAGCATGCCGTTAATGAACACTTAAGCTCGCTGTACAAATCTTGTAAATAGCGCGATAGATTGAAACTTTTCTGGGTGATTCGATCTTTGCTTGTGGATTCAGCATTGAATCATCATTGCTATATTAAAGAATGGAATAAGTGAGACAAAATTCCCCACAGATCACATGTTTTACAGTCCAAAATACATTCAAGTCTCAAGATACATAAGTCTGTCTATATTATATGGATAGATAGTGCATGTAATGAGCAGTTCTGTCAAGACGATACATCTGTCTTCACCTCGCCAAGCTCGACTCCCCCAGGAACTAGTCTTAAATATTTGTCGCAAAACGGAATTTCTGCGTCGACGTGGCTGACAGCTAATACAACTCCAGGGAAGTTGTTGAGCAGCTCTTTGCACAAATCGATATATCTTTCAGACATTGCAGACATCGCCTCATCCAGAATCAAAATATCTGGGTTCTTTATTATGGCCCGCAAGAACATGACAGCCTTCTGCTCACTGATAGACAAATCTCTTAGTATAGCATCTGGTGGAATACCAAATTTGCTCAGCAAGTCCGAAATTCTCATCTGTTGGTCAGCAGAAAGATGCTTCGGAGGAATATTAGATCCCACAGCATACCCAGTCGATACTGCCTGTTCTGCGGTTAAATGCAGTGGAAAGATAGCATGAATCTCCGGCGATGCATGTCCTATACGTTCGTTGATGGAGAAGTAGCTCTGCTTACCTGTATCGCGAGGTTCGCCAAAAAGCTCAATCTTAGAGTTCCATGATTGAGGATGGTCGGCGGTAATCAGAGCTAAAAGTGTGCTTTTACCTGTGCCGTTATCGCCACGGATATGCCATTTCTCTCGGGGCATCACAGTCCATGAGATGTTCTCAAGCACTGATTGTCGCTTCTCTTGCTGTTCTGGCTTCAATTCCTGATTTTGCTTCCTGTACGATACACTTACGCCAGACATTTTGATAACAGGATTATGACTAATTCTTCCCAACTGCTCATCCAGTCGCTTCTGCTCCTGCCGTTTCTGAAACGCAACCAGAGTTTCTCGCTGTTTCCTGTAGTGGTTCTCTCGCATATTTTCAATGTACAACGCGAGGTCCTCTACGGGGCCCTGTCGCACAATGCCGTGGTCGTCAGTAATGGCTATGTGTGTAATCCAGCTAGGGAACGGATCCTGGAACCGCAATCCTAATACAAGATGTGGGTCTGACTGATCAGGATGTAATGACTTGAGCACCTGCGAAGTGGTTTTCCGATTCGAAGGATCCAGTCCCACAAACGGCTCATCTACCAACAGCAACCTAGGCTGCTTGAGCAGGGATCTGGCTATGCGAGCTCTTCTACTCTGGCCATTACTGAGGCCCACGATCCACCGGTCTTCGAGACCTTTCAAATGGAATTTTGTCAAAATCCTTTCTATTTGCTCAGCCGACAGGTCCGGGTTCTCGTTTCGAAAAACTTCGAGTAATGTATAGTCAAACTCTTCCCTCAGACTTTCATATCTTGCCGAAAGATGAGGCGCCTTGACTGGTGAGTTGGAAAACTCAATTAATTCGATGACCTGCGACGGCCAGCACTCCTGGCCCAAAAATGGATATGTTCGACTTAGTGGTGGATGAGATGTGTGTCTAGAAGCTATAATGTCCAGTACATCAGTTTTTCGCGGACCTGTAATTGCCCATCTGTCTCGGGTCTCTATTTCTAGGTTAATTGGATTCGAAAATATTTGTTTATTAGATCCAATGGCCCGAAAGATGCCATTTTGGACACGAATGAGCGGCCGAGTCATTGCAAGACGAAGACTTTTAAACAGCGGCCGGGTCGCTGCAGGGAGACCCAGGTAAGGGTTTACAAAGTTTAAATCTAGGCCCAGACTGAATCAGTGCTGCTGATAATGGGCCAACTGACGGGCAACCCAGGCGCTGAGAAAAATCATCATATTAATTTGCAGCAGGTTTTGCTTTGTTTTGTTTTATATTTCTTGTATTGCACGTATGAAAGTTAAACCAAATGTAAATACATTGAATCCTATTGGATATTTTCTCCGTAATCTTATGAAAAATATCGCGTGTTTTTTCTCTCCGTTTTAACTCATAGTTATAAACGTATGCTGCCCATTAGTCATAAGCTACATAACATTCTCAGGGCATATCTAGGGATTTCGCGCGTGAGGTTTTTCCGTCTTGGGCTATTAAAGGAATCAAATATTGATAATAGCCTTGCGGTGCTGGCTCCGCGCGAACATCATAATCCTACAACGCATGTCCGGAATATTGCGGAATATTGCGTCTTGGCATAGATTAAGACGTCTAGGAAATTCTGAATTACTCATCCCTACCTTGGGCTAGGCTCATCTTTACCCCAGCCGAAACCGAAGCCGCAGGACAGACATTTACCGTTTACAATGAGACACACACAACCCACAGATATTTTTTTAGCCGCCTGATTTGCATTGTTTTAATACTTAATTGAAAGGATATTTGTTCTCTTGCATTGTATTGAAGTTAAAACGAAGAATCGAATGATATTTTGCTTTGTTTTTTATTTGTCTTCCGTTGCACACGTCGGATTTTCGCATTATTTAAACTCATCTAGTCCTCTCCCTTTTGCTTCCCTTCCCTTCTTTACAGCCTAGTTGTCTAACGGTTTTACCTAACCTCGGAACTATCCCCTACAAACCCCCTCAATTTTCTCGGAAATTGCGGCCCCCTCATTGGTGGGTGTCAAAAAAATAAATTTGCATAAAATCCCTCGTCCCGTAAAGCAAAAAAACCTAACGTTCCGACAATTTGTCACTTGCAAAGTACAACATGGACAAAATCGTCAGACAAGCACAAAACCTGTGTCCTTTCATTCAGGCTGTTCCCACCCATGCTCTGAGAGCTATGGCTGGTCAATCTTTGACTACAGCTGCCAAATCCTGCCCCGTTATGGCCCGAGCCCTCGACAAGGTCCAGAAACGTGATTATTCCAGCGCCTCTAAAGCAGCTCACGATCAAGCTCGCCATCCCACTGCTGCTGCTGCTCCTAAGGAGAAAGAGCATGTTTTTGTTGACTATAACGTGGGCATGTTGAAGCAAAATGGTCAAGCCATCCAGAAGAAAGCTGCCAAGGTTTTGCCCAACCCTCCAGTTGAGAAACCTAAATACGACTACGATGCAGTTTACCGCCAGGAACTCGAGCGCAAACGTGCCGACAAGTCTTACCGATATTTCAATAATATCAACCGTCTTGCGCAAGAGTTTCCCCGTGCCCATCGCACCACTGAGGCTACCGACAGAGTGACTGTGTGGTGTGCTAATGACTATTTGGGTATGGGTGGTCATCCTGTCGTAGTTAACGCCATGCATAAGACGTTGGACAAGTATGGTGCAGGCGCTGGTGGAACCCGTAATATTGCCGGTCACAACCAAAGCGCTTTAGATCTCGAATCAGTTGCTGCTCAATTGCACGGTAAAGATGGTGCTTTAGTTTTTTCTTCTTGTTACGTTGCCAATGATGCCACTTTGACTTTGTTGGGCCAACGGTTCCCCGGACTGGTCTATTTCTCCGATGAGAGTAATCATGCCTCCATGATTCAAGGTATCCGCCATTCTGGTGCGAAGAAAGTCATCTTCAAGCATAACGACGTTGAAGATTTGGAACAGAAGCTGCGTCAATATCCGTTGTCTACTCCGAAAGTGATTGCCTTTGAAAGTGTTTATTCTATGTGTGGTTCCATTGCTCCTATTGAGAAGATCTGCGATTTGGCAGAACAATATGGTGCATTAACATTTTTGGATGAAGTTCACGCCGTTGGTATGTATGGACCTCATGGTGCAGGAGTTGCCGAACATTTGGATTTTGATTATTATGCTGCTAGATCTGGTTCCATTACCTTAGGCAATGACCATACTGCTTCTTTCGGTGGCTCTCCTTACTCCTACGGTACTAAGGCTCGTCTTGATTTATTTTCCAAACGTAAGTCAGTTATGGACAGAGTGGACATTATTACTGCTACTCTTGGTAAAGCCTATGGCTGCGTTGGAGGATATGTAGCTGGTTCCGCTGACTTTATTGATTGGCTTAGATCCTATGCTCCAGGTTTCATCTTCACTACCTCTTTGCCCCCAGCTGTATTGGCCGGTGCTACCGCTGCTATTGCATATCAAGCATCTACTAATGAATCTCGTCGTGGCCAGCAGTTGAACACTACTTATGTGAAAGACCAGATGGCTCAGCGAGATATCCCTGTCGTTCCTAACCCCTCGCATATTATTCCTATTCTTGTTGGTGATGCTGAAAAGGCTAAATTGGCTTCGGACATGTTGTTGGCTAAGCACAATATTTATGTTCAAGCTATTAACTATCCTACTGTCCCTATTGGTCAAGAGAGATTGCGTGTCACTCCTACACCTGGTCATACTAAGGATTTGTGTGATCACTTAGTGCAAGCCGTGGACGAGACTTTTGCTGAGCTCAAGCTCAATAGAGTACCTGATTGGGCTAACCGTGGAGGACTCTGCGGTGTTGGTGTTGAAGGCGCGCAAGTTGAACGATTATGGACTGATGAGCAATTGGCTTTCAAGCCAGTTCCTGTCGTATAAGCCATGGACATTTGCCTTGATTGGTTTTTCACCTTTTTGTTTTCTTTTTTTTTTTTTTTTTACTTTTTGATATATAATGGTATAATGGTATTTTTTTGGTATAGCTCTTTATTTAATTGAAGTTCTTCCTTCCTGGTTTTAGTTATAATGTTCAGGTGCTAGTTCCTATATAAAGTGACCCAATAATTAATCGTGTCGAAGACTATAGGCAACTGGTCTACTGACACTAGGAACCATTCAACATGTTTTCTCCGAACACTGGATTGTGGATCCATACATCCTTCACACTCTACGTGACCTCGTCCAAACAATCCATGCAATTCGTCATGAATGGCTCGCTCAGTCTGTTGTGCATGGCCAGTTGGCCAGCCATGTTTGAGAGCATTATAGGTTTTCATAGCTGGACTATTTTGTGGTGGATCTAAAAACATAATTGAATGCTTGCATTTAGTTTTCCATTGCGAAAGTCTGATTTCTGGATCTTTAGAAGTCTGACCTACTTTAATAAGCATCATTGGCGGCGATTTCTTTTTACGAAGGAAACTGAACCTTTTAGGTTTCTTTGGTGCAATTTCCATAAGTGAATTAGTTGAAGCAGAAGCTCTACGATTATTACTGTTCTTGTTATTTTTCGAATTGGGATCGGGGCTTCCCGTAGGTGAACCTGTAGGTGTACTAGCAAGCAGTCCTCGCTTGGCCGTAGTGGTTGCTGGCGTTACCTTGAGTCCCCCAGAGATCCCTGCCAATGGTTTCCACTGTTTAGATTCTTTGTCAAACACGTGTACGTTGCTGTGACCCATGTCGAGCGTGTAGATGTAGATGAACCCATTGGACACAGATCGGGTAGCTAGCGTCAAAAATGACATCATCTTCACCAGTCCGTGATCCTGGCCAAGATGGCAATGGCAAAACGTATTTGGCGGGCGAACTTTATTGAGGCATCGTTTACCAGTTTTAGTTTTCCCTCTGCATTGAATAGAAGTTTCGACGATATCTGCCTGCATAAGCTGGTACTGATTGTTTGTTATTTTCGAGATTATGCTTTGGGTGTCTGAGACATTGTCAAGGGATTGCGGCTTTAGTTGAACTAATTGAGACATGGGTAAACAAACGATAATGTGTTAACGTTAAGTGAGTTACAAATATGAATAAATTGTTTCAGGCGAAACAGAAAATGTCTCGCATTTGACTTTGTCAAATAATCGATTATATATCTCTTTTTTTTTTTTTTTTTCAGCGTGCATATATATACATAGTCGTGTTTAGAGTTTTACCTAGCTAGCTAGGCAGTTGGATGATTTGAACAAGTGAACGTCCAGCCGTACCCGTCAGGGTATCGCGTCAGTTCAGCCTAGCGTTCAGCCATCAATATGCATGCAGGCTAAGCGTGAAACACTCTAATTTGTGATAACAAGAACAAACCAAGCTAAATGAAATAAAGAAGATAAGAAAAAAGAACAGCGAAAAAAGAAATGAAAAATAAGATAGAAGGAGACGGCCAAGCACGGTAATAGAGCAAATAGGAGGTAGAAAAAAAAAGTTCACCCAATCATTCAGTTAATTATTATCAGAAATAATAGGCAAGCCAATGCGGAAGATAATCAACATGCTAACACAGTAAAAGAAAAAAACCCACTACTCAGCCGTGGCTGGTCCAGAGGTAGATCCATGGCCCACGGCGGTGGTGGCTACATGTGATGACGACTCATCCGCGGTATGGACATCACTATTGTCAGTGCCATTGGCCACCGTATCATTTTGCTTATCCTGGTCATCGACTAAAGTAGCCTTGAACAAATTCCAATTTTGACTTAGTTGATCAGTTGCGGAGAATCCCAGACTCTGAGAGTACCACCGTCCGTATCGTTGTCTCCACCTGGCAGCAATCATATATGACAACTGGATCACCGCAATTGCCAGCCATACAAGAAGCCCGTAAATAGCCAAGACGACGAGGATTGGCCAGAAAATTATAACCCCGATAGCAACTCCAATGTAGAAAATAACAATTATCACAGTTCCCAACGAAGATGTCATAATTGTGATGGGTATGGCTACAAATACAAATTCAATAGCGATAAGTAAACTAATATGAGGATGCTCAGAAACGAATTTGTACAAGAATGAAGTCGCCCGTTTTATGTGCCGAGCGCTGTTCAAACTAATTAATACAGTGCCTTGCACGTAGTCGTTTTCCCATATGTAGGCTATGCCATATTTATTAGTTGTCGCAGTCTGATTGCGTGTGAGCTGATTGTTATGTGACATCATGGACGAGTGGAAACAACAACGAATAATATTCAATTAGTAGTATTTATGTGCTGTTGCGTAGGGTTTTATTTTTTGGGCCGTTGCGACAGAGAACATGTTGTAGAACTAGTAAGCTAAAGCCTTAGCTGATGGCCCGACTCCCCGCATATGCATGCCCCTCACCCAATCAGCTAGCTAGATTACTACCTCTGTTCTCGAGATTCCTAGTCGTTCCGTACCCCAAGATATATACATTATTTACAATTCAATCAGCCAACGGCGGTCTACCTCTTTTTCTATGGAGTTTGCTTTAGTTTTTCTCCTTGCCCTCGTCATCCAGTTTATCCTTCTCTCGATACATTCTTCTAGCCATTTCTGTATTGCGACGTTCAACTCTCAACTTGTACCTGCACTGTTCCCAAGACACAACAGACCCCAGCAAGAATCCAGCCATTCCCCAGTTTAGTCCTTTAGACATTGGCTGCCTCATTGTTACCATGACAGCTGCCACTACTCCACCCATTCCAATGCCCGCCAACATACCCTGGCGAAAACATGGAATACTGTTAATGTTTTTGAAGTCCTCCACTTTTATTGACTGCACTGCTTTCTCAAACATCTGATCAGCATGTTGCTCTCGTAGGCTGTCACTAATTTCTTTTTTAGACTTTAGATTGGCATCTTCAAACTTTGGTGGTAGGTCTTCCAAAAACGTTTCCTTGTCGACATTGGATTTATTGGATTCAACCTTAGCCTCCTCTTTTTCTGACTTGCCTTTGCTCCACCACATTATTGCTGTATAAGATATGGGCCTCTCGCGATTCAAGCAACTCTACAAAATTCTTAACGGCAATTGTACAAAAAACAGTCCTCAGTAGAAATGACCTGGTTGCGGTTTTGCTTTTCCTCTATCACTAAATTAGTCGTTCGATAAAAATAAGGTTAGGCAGCATTGGTCTGGTGCTGATATTTCGGTGAGAGTTGAAGAGAGGGAAGGGGGAGAATTCGGGGAGACTACCCTGACTATATTTGTTCCCAATTTCAAAATTTATTCATCCATCCATCATGTCGTCAGGTGAAAGAGATCAAAAGCAAATCGACGATCTGTCGAAAGACTTCAGTAGAAACGCCAATATTGGCGCTGGCGCAGGAGGCGCGTCAAGAGGTTACAACTTCCAAAATACCCAATCTTTCGTTCCTGGTCAACAGTTTACTCCTCAATATGGTCAGTACGGTCAGTATGGTCAATACGGAGGCGGTAATCAATATGGCGGTCAATATAACAATCAGCAGTATAATCAGTATGGTCAGTATGGTGGTCAAGGTAACCAGTACGGCCAATACGGTGGCGGCGGATACGGTGGCCAACAGTACACTGGAGGCTACGGTGGAGGTTACCAACAACAACAACAACAACCTGAAGAAGATAAAACTATGACTCTTGAAGAATATCAAGCAGCTCAGAAGGCTAAGCTGGCTGCGGCCCCCCGTAAGAAGTTGGTCCTGACTCCTGGAATTTCTGCAAGCAAGACCACCATCAAGGTCGACAAGAAGGATGACAATAAAGACGAGAAGAAAGAAGTCAAGGAAGAAACGAAGGAAGTCAAGGAAGAGAAGAAGGAAGACAAGAAGGAAATTAAAGAGGAGAAGAAGGAAGTTAAGGTCGAAAAGAAAGAAACAAAAGAGCCAAAGAAGGAGACAAAAGACACCAAAAAAGACACTAACGTCACTAGCGACCCCGTTGCGACTGCCGCCGCTACTGAAGTGGACCAAGAAGTCCTCAACGACATGTTTGGCGGTGGTAAGGAGCACATGTCGATCATCTTCATGGGTCACGTCGACGCCGGCAAATCAACTATGGGAGGAAATATTCTCTACTTGACAGGAGCTGTGGACAAGAGAACTGTGGAAAAATATGAGCGTGAGGCTAAGGATGCCGGTCGTCAAGGTTGGTACTTGTCTTGGGTCATGGACACAAATAAGGAAGAACGAGACCAAGGTAAGACCGTCGAAGTTGGACGAGCTAATTTCGAAACTGAAAAACGTAGATATACTATTCTCGATGCACCTGGACACAAAATGTATGTTCCTAGTATGATTGGAGGAGCTTCTCAAGCCGATGTAGGAATCTTAGTAATTTCTGCTCGTAAAGGTGAATATGAAACCGGATTTGAACGAGGTGGGCAAACAAGAGAACACGCTTTATTAGCTAAGACTCAAGGTATTAACAGATTAATCGTGGTGGTTAACAAAATGGACGACCCTACCGTGGAGTGGTCTAAAGAAAGATACGATGAATGTACTACTAAGCTGAGCCAGTTTTTGAAGGTAAACGGTTATAACATTAAGACAGATGTGTTCTTCATGCCAGTATCCGGATACACTGGAGCTGGTCTTAAAGAGCGAATTTCTAAATCCGTGTGCCCATGGTACGACGGTCCGGCTCTCTTGGAATACTTAGATGATTTGAAGCTTGAAGACCGTAAAGTCAATGCCCCATTCATGCTTCCTATTTCTGGCAAAGGTAAGGATTTAGGAACTATTGTAGAGGGTAAGATCGAGAGTGGAAAGATCCGCAAGGGTCAAAATTTGTTATTGATGCCAAACAAGACGTCGGTAGAAGTGACTGCTGTCTACAACGAAACTGAAGCCGAAGTCAACGGCGCCATTTGCGGAGAACAAGTGCGAATTAAATTGAAAGGTGTTGAAGAAGAGGACGTGCAAATCGGATTTGTCTTATCATCTGCTGAGTCTCCTGTACAAACTACCACGGAAATTGAGGCTCAAATTGCCATTGTGGAAATTAAATCTATTATGACGGCTGGTTTCTCATGTGTCATGCATGTACATACTGCCATTGAAGAGGTCACATTTACCCAATTGAGATATAAATTCGACAAAGCTACTGGAAAGAAAATTAAGAAGCCACCATATGCTAAGCGGGGAGACAAGATTATTGCCCGACTTAAGATCGCTGAACCTGTATGTGCAGAGACTTATGAGCACTTACCTCAGTTAGGTAGATTCACCCTTCGTGACCAAGGTCAAACTATTGCCATTGGTAAAATTACCAAGATTCTTGGATAGAATGAATGAACATATAATAATTTAGGTTTCTATTTTTTCTTTTTTTTTTTTTTGTTATCTTGTTTTTTTTTTTTTCTTTTAATATTATTTCAATTAATTAATTCTTTAGAGCAAAATACTATTAAACGCCTGGACGATCACCTCGGCGGCCTTCGCCACTTGTTCGTCTGACAAGCCATTATTCACAAACACCTTGAGCGCATATTCCACTCCAATTAGTTCATGCTCTGGTAGCATCTTCAACCTCGTAATTATGACTCCGTTGCTTAGTGCTTCATCTACTATATCCTGCATGACCAAGTCTAGTTTAGGTCCTGTCAGTTCTATTCGTTTCTCTAATGCATCTTCAGAAATTCTTAGCACCTGAATGGGAGCCTGTGGCGTCCAGATCACATCGATTAGCGGACTCTTGTTGACAATGTCATGAAACATTTGTGCCTTTCTTCTCAGCGGTACAAAGTTGGTCTTTCGGAACCCTTCATCGGCAAATAATCCCGCCACGTCATATGTCAAATTGGCCAGGTATGCTGGCATCGTAGCTGAAAATGTGTACGCCAACGATGTGATTCTTTGATGCTCCACCATGGCTTCGTTTCCAGCACAGAATCCACCTGCAGAACCAAAAGCTGTAGCCAATGAACCAACTGTAATATCAATGTCATCACGGTCAATTCCTAGATATTCCGGCAACCCGCGGCCGGTCTCACCCAAAACTCCTAGTGACCACGATTCGTCTAATAGTATACGGAACTTGTACTTGTGCTTGAACTCTAACATTTTCTTCAAGTCTGGCGAGTCTCCCTGGCTCTCGTAGATTCCCTCTGTTATCAGGAATCTTCTTGGGATGGGTCCCCCACGGTGTGCGGCTACGGCTTGCTTTAAGGTCTCTTCGAGATTTTGCATGTCATTGTGCTCATACCAAAATACAGTGGCTCTTGATAACTGAACTCCTTTCTGCACTCCCATATTTACACACTTGTCTGCTACGATAACGTCGCCACGTTTGAGAAAACACGGAATTACACTGGAAGCTGTTGCAAATCCCTGAGAATACAGAATTGAACCATCACAACCCAGGAATTCTGCCAGTTGTTTTTCGCACTTGTCATGAGCATCTTGATGACCATAAAATCCAGCCGGCCCGCAGGATCCAACACCATATTTTCTAATCGCCTTAACGGCATTTTGTTTCAGCTGCTCATTATTGTTGAAATTGTACACATCAGTCGTAGTCAAATTGATAAACTCCCGGTCGCCGTATCCTTCAAGTTTGACAACTGGCCCATTATGCGTTGAGATTACCGGAATGCTTTCAATGTTTCTTTGATCACCTTCGTCCAATTGTTTAACCAATGGCTCTGGCTGCCACTCATCCACTAGTTCTTGAATCTCTTTCTCCGTTAATCGCACATAGTTTTGCTTATTGTATGAATATTTTGAAGCTAAGAAGTACCGAATTGCAAACAATAGTAACAGTAATTCAAAAAATGACCGAATCGGATCATTCTGATAGGAACTCCGAATGTATCGAAAGATAATCTGAGACCCAGGAATTAGCTGTAATTTTTCATAAGCGGAATGTAGAGACGAATTCACTACTACCCTCGCGTCCTGGACCAATTTGTCCATTATTATTGGGTGTCAAGGGAATCACGGAAAAAGGAGGTAACGTTAAATACTTGACATGGTCTGTCCTCGGTTCATTGGTCACGTGACTATGCAATCTATGGATAAGTTTTCACATGAAAGGGGTAGGAAAGATTTAAAAAAAAAAAAAAAAAAAATCCAAAAAGAAAGGATCGTGGAAATTGACCAAACTATAAAGTATGTACATCCTACATTTTGTTTCGTTTTCAACATCAGTCGTGTTTATGAAGTACGATGTTAGGTGTCCTGTGCGGCGTTTTCACCATGTTAGTTGAGCGTCAGGTAAGAGGTGAATGACAGAATATAGGGAGACATCCGTATAGAATTGTCGTTTAAGAAATCGTACAAACAGCCCAGTAATCACTGCAGTTTTATTGAAATTGCAATAGACACGCCTCTTGGCGGGTTAAGACTCCATGTAATTTTCTTCAAATTGTTAATTAGAACGTTTTGTAAGTCCGCTCTTGTCTTCCACTGCATCCCACAGAATATATACACTGCAAATTTTCCAAAAAAAAAAGTGCTATCTACCGCCAACATCTAAGGCCTTGCGCTTTTCAAATTGGCTGATTGGAAGTAGCTTTTATCGGCAGTGGTCTCCTGTCCAATATATGCCTGCGGACTACTTACAGCGCAGCCCGCAAGCTTTTTTCATTTAACCGAGAGCTTGAAATCTAAGAAACGCGTTTGCTTTATTCCGCCTTTTGGGCCTTTACCTTGTTTATGTTGGGACTCGCTCTCCTGATCCACTGGAGCTACCGATCGCGTGAAGATATGGCTTCCAACGAGATATGGTACATTTTAACAGCCTGGGACTTTCATGCCTGCGTTTTTTTACGGAACCAACTTGCAAATAAAAAGCGTGAACAACTGCTATCTTTATCACTAATTACATACATACATACATACATTCAAACTGTCAGCTCATCACATGTTTCTATCTAGTTACCTTTGATCAACTCCTGTAATCGTTTTTCAATGCCCTCGGTAGTGGACTCTTGCTTTAACGGAAACTTGACTTCTTTGCCATATTCAAATCTTGCGTAAGCAATAGGGCTGGCATCGCTAGCCTCTCGGATAAGAATAGGGACATGTGGGTTATCTTTCTTCATGACCGGGTACCATTTTTGCAAAACAGTTCTGGTTAGTTTGATTCTTCAGTCCGTTTTCCTTGGCTCGTTGACTTCTTGATCCGACCTGCCCTGGTTCCACGCCTATCATATATCCTTTGGACTAATTACGACGGCCTTCAATCACCCAACAACTTGATCATACTTCCTAACCCAACGAAACACTCGACTGACTTACCTTAATGGCTGAGATTCAGCATTGGTCTGGGACAAATGAAAACGAAGTTCACGAAGTCCTGGCGGAAATTTCACCTTCATGATTGTCTAAACTCTACTAGTAATGCAAGCCCGACGAATGGATGGTTTTTGTGGACCAGGGTAGGGGTAAAGCCACCAACTTTACTGTAAATGATTTGACATTTAATGTAGGCTGCTACCACATTAAAGTTTGAAAACATAAGAAAACCAAAAGGCAATTGCCTGCTTCCAAATCACATTGTTACTATACTAAAGAAACTATTTTTTCTCGTCATCCCTCTTGGCCCTCTTCCTTATTCCCTTCAGCATACCTTCCACTCCTTCGCCCTCATAATCGTAATCCAATTGCGAAGCCACCATTTGCCCCACACCTGCAGAGTTCAAAACATGACTAAAGCTGTCCATGCCTTGACGGAAATACGAAGAATAAATCACTTTGCACAACTGATCCTTAGTATGCGGAATACCTTCCGGAAGAAAACTGCATAATTCGTCCACTTCTGCAGCGCTCAATCCATTCACGTAATCGACAATCACCGACGGCGGCAGCGCGTCAGCAATAGACAGAATCGGAGGCTCTTGCTGATTCTGTTGCGCTCTCGTAGCTATATTCCGAATAAGTTCAGTCAATTGAATCCTGGTAAGCTTACACATTCATTTTTTTTTATTTCCTTTTATATCATATCATGAATCATTTGTTATTGTCATCATCATTGTTATTATTATCGTTATGTCTCACCTTTCATGATCTTGCTCCTCCTGCTCAGCATTCTCCATTTCAACATCTAGATCTTCATGGCCTCGGTTAGCTGTTTCCTTTTTGTCTTCCTCTTCTTCTTGTTCTTCTTCTTTGGCTTGTTCAGGTTCTTCTTCTTCGACTTCCTCTGACTCCTCTAATATCTCCGCCATTTTTGTCGCTATCCGTTTATCTTCTTCACTCAACTCGCTAATGTCTTCTTTTCCATTGAGATTCTGCATCCAGAATACAGGAGGTGGCCCGCCGCTTCGAAATTTTAAGGCAAAAACTCGTCCTGTCTTGCATTGAGGAACGTGAACCCATTTTGCATCACCTGGAAATAACAACAATTCCAGTCTATCCTCTGGTTCTCCTGAACTACTACCTGCTCCTACAAGATTCTGAGCGCTTCCCCTTGGTTCCCATACAAACGAAAACAGCATAGGATCATCGGGGTTCTTGTCAATAGTTACCAACCCTTGGCCTCGTTTTGGCGTCGCCTTTAGCGTCGATTCATCCAGGCCCACTCTTCCTGCTTTGAATTGTAATATCGGGCTCATTTTGCTCTTTGCGTGTGTATATATAAATTGTCCTTAATGCGCGGGTGGTAGTAATGATGTAACTTAGTAGTAAGCTGCGCGGGAAGTTGTGTACTTTATAAAATCCCGTGTGGCTTAAATAAACATAAACCTTGTGTTCCAACAACCATGGACTTCCCTCCACAAAAGGTCCAAGTCTTAGTCAATAAAATTGCCGAGATCTTAAAGAAAAGAAAAGAAACCTTGGCAGTTTCGGAAAGTGTGAGTTCACTTCTTTTTTTTGCATCTTCAATTGCTGGATTTTGATGGATGGCCAGTGACTAATGCATAGTACGCAATGGATAAGTTCTATCGAAATTTCTTGGGCTTTTCACTCAAGTTTCTTATTCATTTTTGCCTTTTTGCTACGCCTATTCCTCTCGGGTGTTTAAATGCTTTTTTCCTTTGTAGTCAATTCTCATTTCTAACAAGGCTTGTGGTGGTCTCATATCCTCTTACTTGGTGTCAGTCCCCGGAGCTTCTGAGTATTTTGTGGGCGGAACTCTTACCTATGCTTTAAGATCCAGATTAAAATTAAGTGGATGGTCAGAAAATGATGTTTTATCTTATACTGGTCCTAGCGAAGACGTAGCTCTTAGACTAGCTAGAAATCTCAAATTGGAATTGGGTTCAACTTACGCCTTATCAGAAACTGGCTGGGCCGGTCCCACTGGTGATATGGTCGGATCTGTATACTTTGGCCTCGCGTCACCACAAGGCACTTTCTCCGAAGAAAAACATGTAAATATTCCAAATCGCCCTCAGATAATGGCAGAATTCGCTTATTTGGCGCTACAAATGTTGGCCACGCATCTCGAATCGCTAGATAGTTAATTAAACTTTTTGGCTCAAATTTGCTATCCACATAAGTTTATTATCGGTCTCTAATCAAAATGGCTTCTCTTTCTGACTTGTCTTAAGGTTTCTTCTTCAATTGTCTCCATCATGCCCTCAGACTGGCTGCCATTGTCTGAGATAACTCATGCTGTAGCATTAGGTAGCTATATTGCCTCTTCTCCAGAAAATGGAGAATCAGTCTCCATTAACATTGGCAATGATCTCTACATTTTCGAGCATCATAAATCTGGCAAATGGTCTAGAGGTTATGTAATACTGCCCACGAAACCAATGCTCGCCTTCACTCAGTCAGTTTCTAGCTACAATCCTCGCTATAAAACCAAAGAAGAAGTTCTTTCTCAAAAACACTCAAAAACGACTACCATTGACTTGACAGCCTGCAAGGACTCCGGCGAAGAAATTGACATGATTCCCATGGCGAGCTCCTCTAGCCAAAAAAATTATACCAAGAGCCATCGCCGAGAAAGAAGTTTTGACTCCAGAACTGAGCATGATTATGATGGTAGCATTTATAACCCTACATTCAATGAAGAGGGCGAAAGTGCCAGTAAATCAGCTCAGGCCTCTTTCCTGCCATTGTACACCAAAGTCTCTATGCCGTTGTCAAATGTTAGACCAATAGAACAGGCAGTTCATATTGTTGTGTTTCCTGCTTGCATTGCATGTCCAAGAAAATCATTCCATCTCGGCAACAGAACATCCCATCCTGTTGAGTCTATTCATCTTCCTCATTCCTCTCCTATGGGCAAACCTCTGCCTCCACCGATCCCTCATCTCCGACTTTGGAACCAAGCCTCAGAAAATACAGAGAGCATTCCAGCCATGGAAATGTCCTCAATCTTGCGGCTCTGTTCAAACACTTGGTTGTACTACTTGTTTGCCCATGGCGAATACGATGCACTAGACTTCTTACTAGTGCGCATAAATGCTTTACTACGAATTCGTCAACAGCTGCAGTTTGAACTCGTAACAAAGGAAGAAGCAGCCATTCTGCAGACAAATGCAGTATTTCGTATCGGCAAAATTAGTAAGGCCTTCGGAAGCAATTTAATTGCCCGCGACTTGGATAGCGGCCGTCCATTGTGCGACGAAATCGACTTGCCTGACGCTGCAAAGAGCCAGGTCTCTTCTTCATTAGCTCCATTCGAAAGCCCAAGAGAAGAAAATTTTGATATCTCAAAAGAGTTCCCGGCTGACATGTTTCACGTGTTTGTTGACTTGCTATCAGTTCAGGGAGGGCCAAAAGAAAACGACAAATATTCTGTCCACCTTTACATAAGGAACATCCCACAAGAAACTCCTGTCCTGTTCCCTTTGACTGAGGCGTATGTTATTGACTTAGACTCGTCCGTGGTGACTACCGGCAAATTCGAGTATCTTTCGGCCTGTATGTTTAGAAATTTGCCTATCACAGTTATCAAATCTGCTCTGGATGGCAAAAAAGGAAAAGGAAGAATATATCTCGCCGCTGTAGTCTATAAGATACCGAGTGACAGATCGATTCGAAAAGGTGTCGCAGCAGGAGCTGTAGACATAACTTCCTTGGTTGGCGCTTCAGATCGCATTTGTGGTCGTAGATTTAGAATCCGTATGTTTGCAAGTGCGCCAACAAACAACGATAACGCTCAAGATGAAATAGAGGAAGATTTCCGTGGAACAAGAGGTTGGGGTAAACTAATCTATCGATTGCTTAGAGGATGGGAAACCCAAGTGTGAGTTCTTTCTATTATTTTTTTTTTTTTGCTTTTTTTCTTTTTACTTCTCTTATCTAACAAGCTCGACTACCAATGAAATCAAATTAGTTGAGGTGTCTGTCAAATTATTTGACCCTCATTATCTCAACTCCATCTCCCTGTCCTCTCCGCGACTTTTCGATAAACAGTCAATTTTTCCGGTTCGAAGCCTATTTTTAAGTCCCTCTCATACTCAACATCCCAACAGCATTTATTTGGGAATCTCAACTTTGGAGGTCGCAGCCAATAATTTGGTAAGCCTTGACTGTCATGCGTGGATTACCATATCTTCTGTCAGCGGTCGTCTAATGTTCGCTGAGGGTGCCAACGAAAACCCAAGAGAATTTTGGAAATCCTGTTCAGTACCAAATAACGAAGGCTTAAACCAAATCGTCCGCATTTCGCAATGTCACAACGTCAATGAAGTATTACATTTTTCTTTTTATCGCGGTGAAAAGCTGGTGGAAACCGCAAAATATCCGCTTTTCGATTCTACAGGTCTAAAAACTGGTGACCAAGTTGTAGCAGGAAAACTTGCCCGCGCAAGTATTTCGATCACTTACGTAGGAAATGTGTGGAACGTCAACCCTTATGTCATGCACATTATCCAATGGGAACGCCCTATCTCCTATGAGTCGTATGACCATTTGAGATTGTACGATCAATTATGCGAACTGCAAAAAGTCGATGCAAAGGAATTGACCCGAAACTATACTAAGGTGCTTCGAGTTTTGTTCTTGATGATGTCCTACTATTCCACAGTCGCTCCTTCTCAAGACAGCGCCCGTGGAGACGGCCCTGCTGTCGCCAACCCGCTTAATCGTGACCTGTTGGAGCGACTATTTGAAACTCTCTTATGCGTTCTTACTAAACCACCAGAAGTCATTGAACCTCATATCCAATTGTTTGTGAATAGCTTTTCCCTTGGAGGTACAGTTTGGCGACCGTTAATTTTTCTTACTCAGACTATGCTGGACCGCACGAAGGATAGCGGAGGCGAGGAGCTCCTCCTATTTGTAAAAGCCTGTCCTTTATTTTTAAGGCTTGTGCTGATGTCTGCCTCCCGTGACATCGGCACTGACATGTTCCCTTCGGATGAGGCTCTTACCAGCTTCTTGGCCGGAGTGCATCAATGCGTTGTAGATTTCGCCTACATCATGACGTTAAAATCTCAGAAGATGCTAAACGTCCAAAGATCCATTGCACCAAATATCGTTGCCTGCCTGAGCTTTTTCCAAAACATCCACCAGAATAGATTTGTGTTCGATGGTTTTAGACGAATTGTCGAGCAGGCACAAATTGATGACGAGGAAGTTGAACGCAAGTTGCTCTTACAAGTTCTCGAAATGACGAGGAATGAAAATGCTGTAAGCGATAGCGGCATAAACATGCAACTTGTTAGTGTTACTATTAAGATGGCATTGAAACTGTGGCACCAGTTCCGCAACGATCCTGAAAAAAGAAAAACCCAAATACGGATTATGTCTGCAATTCTCGTTGACCAGTACAAACTAATTTGGCCTCATAGACACGAATGCAAACAATTATGCGTGGCTTATGCCAGATATCTGTTGCCGCTTGCCTGTCGAGTATACGAACTTCTTTTGAAAGGACATCGCAAAGTTCCGCCGAATAAAAGAAGGAAAGATACAGTTAGTATACTGTTTACGCCGCCGTATGATGCATTGCCTGTCGATTCATTAATGTCAAATCACGAATATGATGAAACGTTGGTGGAAATGGGCGTAGTCATTTCTATTCTCAGCAAGTTTTCCAATTTTGCTGTATCTCAACTATCCGATATGGACTTGGATAACAAGGCACAGATCCATTATTGCAAAATGCTATTAAAAATCATGATATCCATGCTAAATTATGAAACAATTTTAGACGATTGGATATCTATAGCTGCATTTTGCCATAGGACTGTTCTGGAATCTCTTCAATATGTGTTCTCCGCCTTTGGCGACATTTTGTATGATACATCTGGGCATACGATAAATGGAAACAATGAGGCGGATACCGGTGACAAGAGCTTGTCACCTAATCAAGATTTATTTCATTATATGTGGAAACTCTTCCTGGACTGCAACATGAAGCTTGCAGCCTCCGAGTTGCTGGCCTATGAGCACTTAAGCGAACTTGATCGCGCAACCGTTTGGACAATATGTGGTGATATCCGTGAAAGAGCAGCGGAGCTATTGGAAAAAACCTGGGATATGCTAGGAGACAGAAACTCTCGATTGGGGAAGCAATTTGGACTCAGTTCTTTTGGTGCGAATCAGACTGTATTCTACAATGATTACGAAACCATTATGGACCTGACAGACCTCTGTTTGGTTTGCAACAACAAGGTTCAGAATGTAGCTGTTAAAATTCTGTTTACTTGTGCCATCGGTAATTGGTGCTTGGGAGAGGGGTTTCTGACAAGAAAGCCAGTAAACCCAGATAGAAGCACAAGACGACACGATCCAACAATACAATCAACCGGAAAAGGTCAAGCCATTGCGTTCGAACGCAACGTCGTGGTTGCCTTAGCCGGGATTTTTGACCGACGCCAAATTATGCCACTCTCTGCGGACAAAAATTATTTCAGTCTCCAGCTCCATTCTCTTATTCAATCTAACTTAGCGGTAAATTGGGAAATGCAAGCTGTCTTTTCCACAATTGCTGACGAGTTAGTGGAATTTAGCGACCTTCTGCTCGACCTAAAGTTAATACCGCCTGACGAAGCATACGACGACATCCGCACATTTCATAGCCTCAATGTATTCAACTTCTTGCAGAAAATGGGACATGTCGATATTTTTTGCCGCTATGTTTCAGCTCTTGTTCATTCGAACTTGCGACGGAGAAATTACACGCAAGCTGCGTTGGCCCTCAAACTGCTTGCTTCTTCATTGGAATGGGTAACGGCCCCGCATCCTATAATAAAAATGATCAAGGGTCGAATAAAGTCCCAGTTTGAGGTAAAAGAAACGATCTACAATCTGATGATTGACTTGTTCCGTCGGGCCAAGGTCTTCGGATGCGCCGTTACCGTGGTCAAAGAACTCATGCATGCTTACGAGACAGTAGCATATAATTTTGCCAAACTGTGTCACTATAGCGCACTACTGGCCGAGCTCTATGAGGAAATCGAGAGCACTGACCGGGTGCTACCGAAGTTCTTCCGCGTCTCGTTTCTCGGGTGCGGTTTCCCTAAGCTAATGCAAGGTCATGAATACATCTTTGAAGGATTACCTTGGGACAGGGGCGAGGCAGTAAATCACCTGCTAAAACTGTATCCCGGGGCCAGGTTTATTGTCCATGAGTCTGAAGCCGTAGGCGACAGGCAATATTTATATGTGTCGGAAGTGTCTCGGGAGTATGACAAATCGTCCGCTCATCTGCGGGAGGTCTCGGCTGGCGCAAAGCTGCACGAGCTTTCAGAAAACATGAATTGCTTTTCATATTGCCGTCCTCTATCAGGTAGTAAGCCGGCAAAACTGTTGGATACCTGGATTGAAAAGAAAGTATATACGACATATCAGTCATTCCCAACCATTGTTAGATTCAGTGAGGTCAAAACTGTGGAAACAATTCGAATGTCTCCGATTGAACATGCTCTGGATATGTTATATGATAAGATTAATGACATGGCCGACACTGTTTCTACAGCTAGAGCGGGGATAGTCACTTCACAACGCCAAAATCTAGCTAAAAAACTGCAAATCTTTTTATCAAACGCAATTAGCAGCCCAATCAACGGAGGTGTGCAACTATATAGAGAGTTCTTCGACGACAAATCTCTGACGGGCGATTCGAAATGGCAGCCCTATCTCGAGGAACTTCGTCGAACATTAGTTACATATGCAGAGTACATCGACGAATGCTTGTCAGTCTACCGACAATTAATTGACGAGGATCTTTTGCCATATTATCAGCAGTCTGTAAAGACATTCCAGTCCGAGTACGCTAGTGAAATTGCAGTTATGACCAAAAGGCAGTCTTACCACGCCACGCCTCAAGGACTTCACAAGCCACAGGCTAAGAAACAATGGAAGAACATTGTTTCCAAAAAATAATAAATTATATATTTCTGCGTATATATTTCGATGTATGTATCTTCTTTTCTCTCACTTGTCTTTTTTTTTTTCTTTCTTTTCTATTTTCAGCTCCTGCCCGGCCCTCACGTTAACCTACACATTTTCTCCGATGATGGATCCGCGACCACCCGGTTACCCTCCCTTATGATGCATACCCCGAAATTTTAACTTTTTG
The DNA here is from genome assembly GCA_030581755.1 of Crinitomyces ghanaensis. Lineage (NCBI taxonomy): Eukaryota > Fungi > Ascomycota > Dipodascomycetes > Dipodascales > Trichomonascaceae > Crinitomyces > Crinitomyces ghanaensis. Next base: position 475,092 of record JAKTVX010000002.1, read on the forward strand.
TCTTCAACACTATAGGCTACCAAAAAAATCATCATGTGGAGAGTCAACAGTTCCTTGATTGCCCGAAGGGCCTCTATGGCTGTCACCGCCAGCTCTAGAATGTCTGCTTCTAGAGTCATGCCTCGCGCTATGCCCAGCATGACTTTGTTTGCTCGATCTTACTCCATTGGATTGAGCAAACAAGATGTTGAGACAAGAGTCTTGAACGTTTTCAAAGCTTTCGACAAGGTAATTCATCTATTGTTTCTGTTTTTGTTTTTTTGTTCTCTGTTTGCTAACCAGGTGGGTGACACTTCAAAGCTTACCCCTACTGCCAAGTTCACCACTGATCTTGGACTTGATAGTTTGGACACCGTCGAAGTTATCGTAGCTGTTGAGGAGGAATTCGGTATAGAGATCCCAGAGTAAGTAATTTGTTTTGGCATTTCTTCTTTTTGTTCGTTTCTTAATTCTTTGCTAACCAGTGAACAAGCCGATGAGATCAAATCCATTGATGACGCCGTCAACTACATTTTGGCTCAACCTGAGGCTCGTTAAGATACTCTCGTAAATAAATTGTAATTATTGTATTTCCGTGGAATTTCGTTTCTTTCTGATTTGCTGTCCCTTGTTGATAGATAAGTTGTGTTAGTCTGGGTTTTCTGGCCTATTTATTTACTTATTTTGTTTCCACTTGTTTTTGCTCGGCATCCGTCACACGCCTTCTGACTCCCAGCCTGAGTCTCTCCATCTCTCCCCACACAAGTTTATTCTTCTTGCATTCTCAGCAACCTAATATGAGCCAGCACGAAAGTGAATTCGAAACTGACCCTGAGAATTTGGAGGCAGATTCTCATCCCACTTCACCCAAAGAAACGGAGTACATTGAAGGAGAAGTACTCCAAGATGACGAAGATATTTTGGGCGACTACGATCCGGAGACTGAGGACCTCGATGTAAGCCATTTAAAAATTCAGTCTCTTCGCAAATTGGGCCTGTCAAGACTACCTCATCTGAAAACAATTTGTTTTCGGCAGAATATTATAACCTCAATGGACGGTCTAGAAGACCTGCCCTCAGAGTTGGAAGAATTGGATTTGTATGACAACAGAATCCAACATATAGGACACCTGGATCATTTTACTACTGCTCTGAAGAGTCTGGATCTAAGTTTCAACACAATTAAACACATCAAGAATATCGAACATTTAACCGGACTAGAGAATCTATACCTGTGCCAAAACCTCATTTCTAAAATGCACAGAATCGAATCCTTAGTCAACATCAAGAACCTAGAATTAGGGGCAAACAAGATCCGCGAGATTAAAAATTTAGAGTCATTAGTAAACTTGGAGCAGCTGTGGCTCGGAAAGAACAAAATCACCAGACTCGACGGGCTATCAAGTTTGACAAAACTGAAGATCCTGTCAATCCAGTCTAATCGTATAACGAAGCTAGAAGGTTTAGAAACCCTGACCGATCTTGAAGAAATATATCTTGCCCATAATGGTATCGAAGTAATCGAGGGCCTAGAAAATAACAAGAAATTGAAAACTCTGGATCTAACTCATAACCGACTAACTGAACTGACCAATTTATCTCATTTAACCAACCTTGAGGAATTCTGGGCAGCAGAAAATCAAATTTCTAGTTTTAACAATGTTGCCCGAGAATTAGGTAAGCTTCCTAATTTACATACTGTCTATTTCGAAGGCAATCCTCTGCAATTGGAAAATAAAGTCACATACAGAAATAAGGTCAGGTTGGCCCTGGGGCCTTCTTTGTCTCAGATTGATGCTACTTATATTAAGGCTTAGTATATCTATATATCTATATATTTGTTTGCTTAAATACCATGACTGGTTTCGATTTCTAGGTTCACTTCAAAAATGCCCATGTAATGGTATACGTACTTTCTAAAATAATCTTTTAGTTGCGTAGCGTTTGAATAGCTAATTTGAAAGAAGTGTCTTGCGCTAATTAGAGTGGAACTGTTTTGTTCTCTCTTCGCGGGTTCGGTACTGACTTAACTTGACATCCATTAGGAATATATGAGCCTGCTCGGCATTCGTCCTTTTGGTCGGCAAATCAAACCACGTGAAATCATAAAAACGAGAAATGGCAGTGTTGTGCATAGCTCCCAAGAATACATAGGTTTCGGTAGTTCAAAATTGAGAGAGGGAGAGAGAGACCCAATTGCACATTTCTGTACTTCAGACGCAGAACAAGGGGTCAGACGAGCGTCTCTGTCATTTAGCCTGAGTATGAAGTAGACGCAATTGGCCATCTCTATATCTAAAGAATTCATGCCCGATTCTGTGCATTTTGGCATCCATATTCGCCCATCTTCGCCCATGAATGACATTTAGAGGACCAAATAAATGACTAAATTCAACTCCTTATACCTCGAGTACCCAGCACCTTCTGGCTCTAATATTTCCAATATCCCATTTTATTGACTTTTTCCATCAGTATCATTTATTTATTTGTCTTTTCATGGGGTTTTTTACACAAAACAATGCCAAAAACTACAGACGCAACCCTTGCCCATGTCACGTGATCTTTTCTCATTTTGGCTTAGTGGAATACAGTATTTTAAAGAAAAAAAGAAAAAGTCCCGGTGGCCGAGTGGTTAAGGCGTTTCCCTGCTATTTCGTAGCCTAGGAAATACCCTCTGGGTGCGCAGGTTCGAATCCTGTCCGTGACGGTATTTTTTTCCCTTCCATGTCAAGCATCTTCCTATTGCTTTATATAGCTATCGTGATCTAAATTAAAAAGGGAATTTATAAATTCTTTTTTCTGTCGTTATATATACTCTATTAATTACCTGTATCCCATTCCATTCGTTTGTATCAACATTTGAACGACCCTGGCCACATCGTGATCTGAGATATCTAACAACGGATCAGTAAACTTCGCATCCAACAACTGATAAAACAGCTGCTGTAAAATCCGCATCAAAATTCCTACCCGGGGCCAACATTTCAGTCCAATCCACTCATCAGCGACAATTCCTAATCCCAATGGGTCAACTTTGATCGAGTCAGAGAAAAACAACAGTCCGTACGAGTTCACTGGTGTTACATTGTTCACAAACAATTTTGTTGTAACCATTTTACTGCCAAAGGATAAATAGTTACAGTCATTGATAAACTTGTTTGTTCCGAATAAACTTGATGCTGGGTGAATGAACACCCGCTCTGACGGAGTATAAAACTTGATGCTTTTAGCCTCTGCATCCTTTTCGACAGCTCCTCCGCTCACCGCGATGTAAGTCCTTTGAGGAAGCACGATCTCGGCTATATTGGGCTTCATAGCTGCGGCTATGATTGCGCGGATCAACTTGTCACTGACATTGTTCTTGTTGTAATGAGCAGGAATCTTTTTCTCATCATCTGACTGTATAAATCCAATTTCCTGTAACGCCGCCAATAGTTGGCGTCGAGTAGATGCAATATCGTTGAGTGTCTGCGATGACAAAAAGTTATCCTTGCACCAACGTCGAATCGACGACGAGCTCGACGACTTGTCTTGTCGCAACTTTTGCCACTGATCATAGGCTGCTAAACATGCCATGAGATCTCCCTGTCCCTCACCTGCAAACCGCTTCAGTGCTGCCTTGGCTTCTTCCCGCAGGTCTTTTGGTGCAAAAAATGGATTGCTCACTGCCATTACGGAGACCGTTGTGAGTCCAGCATCAAGACAGCCAAACACTGCCGATAAAATTAGCAGTTTGGCACTTCGCACGTCGACTGGGATCATAGAAATGTGCTTACCCAGTGCCGTCAAATGATTCGATACATCGTCAATTGCGCCACATGCTACAAGTGACTTTCGTGCAGTTTCAAGAGCCTCCGTGTCTGGCGGGTCAAGTGCCTCCGATAAAAATCGCGCCACGTCGCCTATACCCATCGCTTTGACACTCAAGTACAAGTGGTCTAAAGGTGACCGTTTGATTTCGGGATCAGGACGCTCCGGCATTTGAGATCGCTGGAGTGACTCGGTATAGAGTTTATAACAAACTCCTTCGCGCACTCTTCCAGCGCGACCCCGTCTCTGGGTAACGGACGCCTTGGATGCCCATTGATCCACTAGCTTGACCACGTTCGTCTCGGCGTGATACACTGTTTCCTTGACTCTGCCGCTATCAATGACTGCCACAACGTCAGGAATAGTAATTGATGTTTCAGCAATATTAGTCGAGACCACAACTTTCCGACGGCCCGTAGGAGCGCGGTTGAATACGCGACGCTGGTCTCCAGGTGATAACGACGAATGCAGTGGCAGGGCCCAGATCTGCTGCGAACCCAAGCTTTGCTCAAGCGCGGCAATCGAGCGGTCTATTTCCGCCGAACCAGACATGAAAATCAAAATACTGCCATCAGAGTCCTTCAAGTCCTCTTTATGAATTTTTTCAACAGTCCGCGTCAGTAGCTCGTAATCGATACCGTCCTTTAGGCTGATAATAATGCGACCTACGTCGCGGGGGCTGCGCAGCCCTGCACCTATGCTATCGTCGTTGTCGCCACCTCGCATGCTCCGGGGTACATAATCTAGCATAGGAATCAGCTGATCCAAAAATATATCCTTTACGGGGAATGTGCGGCCCTCAATGTGCGTGTAGCCGACATTTTTGCTTCCACCAAAATAATTAATAAACATCTGCGGATCTACGGTGGCACTCATAAGAACCACTTTCAGATCTTTGCTAGCCTTGCACAATCGCTTTACCAAAATTAGCAGATAGTCACCATCCAAACTGCGCTCGTGAACTTCATCTATAACCACATGGCTTATGTCCTCTAAAGCCTTAGGTCCATTCGTTTGAATCATGCGCAGCAATACACCTGCAGTAACAAACCGAATCTGTGTAGCGGATGAAACCTTGGATTCGCCACGAATCACGTATCCAACTTCCTGACCAACAGGTACCGCTCTTTCATCTGCCACTCGCTGCGCCAATCCCATGGCCGAAATCCGTCGAGGTTGCGTACAGATGATATTGCCCGTCGCGCCCTTGTTTGTGTTCAGCAAGTCATCAAGCACAAACTGCACCACCTGTGTCGACTTGCCTGATCCCGTTTCTCCAGTCACAAGAACGATCTGGTGTTTATTAATCAGATTGACAATTTCCTCTTTCTTTCTCCATGCGGGCAATTGTCGTCGGCCGGCAATCATTTTTGGAAGCTCTGCTCCCTCTAATCTATCCTCATATGCCGCTTTCAATTGCTCGGACGAGAGCAATAACCGTTTGTGCTTGCGTATATCTTTTTTGCGAGTTTCAGTGCCATCTTTTATTTTAGACTCTTTCTTCTTATTTATAGTCGTCAATTCGGTCTCTGCATCTCCTGAAACTCCCGAGGCAATTTCGCTGAGCTTCGACGGATTCCGACAAACTAAATCAAAATTGTCTTTGACCCATTCCGCTATAGACAGAACCATAAAGTCTCCAAGGCAATTCTGCACTGCATATACTGCCGCTCTTTTTATGAGATCCAACAGTACGTATTTAGCTACCTTTATCTTGGGTTCAATGACAAAACCAGGAATATCATGAGGATAGGTATCGCTTCTCCAAAATAAAATCCGGACCTTACTTTCTTTTTTCTTTCCATTAGCGTCGCTAATTTCTACATCCATGTCCATGGTGCAACCATCCGGCTGTACCTTGAAAATGGATTCGTCATCATATATAGCCATCAGACTTTCCATTTCTTCGTTCCAAAATGCCACTGAGTCCTGACTGCCGTTTTGGCCACTTGGCGACGTTTCTTCTTCCACTGGACCTCCTAGCAACTTCTTTGTCAGAGACACCACAGCTTTTCTTTTGTCACCCTGGTTCTCCAGCAGTGCTTCTCTAGCTACCTCCTGCGAATATCCATACTGTCGTAACTCTCGCACCGCATACTCTACTTTGAGGTCGCCACTTTGGATGTCTGCTGCCACGCCTCCTACATGCTGGTCTGAAAACATTTCTGGCAAGTCATCTTCGGGCACATGAATGAGCAGCCATTCCAGCGCTGCACTTAATGTGGATGCATGCTCTAATGCCTCCTCCACTTCAAAGCGTTCAAATCCCAATTTTCGCAGTGTGGCAATCATCTGCGGATCTTTTTCTGACGCCTTTATCGCTGCCTCAGCACCAGCACTACTCAATGACCTAAAGCCGTGGTACTTCCGAATGGTCTGCTCCACCGTGCTCCTAGCTGTGCGCGACATTGCCAGGCCATTGTTGAAACGGACACGTCGTGGCCTCTCTTCATCAGGTCTTGGGCTTGCCTCTTTCGACTCTTTCTCGTTAGTATGCGCTCCAGCCTCTTCCCTTTTCTTCTTCTCCTCCTCATGTAATGCCTGTCTCACACTGTTAACCACATTCTGCTTCTCTCGCTTGGCTCGTGATTCGGCAATATCTTTCTTCTTTTTGTCCAGCGCGAGCTGATGATCAATCTGCGCCTGGAATGGATCCTCTGAGTACAAATACATGTTTCCCTCATCTTGACTTTTCTTGATATCGTCCATCTTGGTCCACAAATCTCTATGGCTCGGCGGCAACATTAGCCGAAGATTCTTGTGAGACATGATCCGGTGAAGGGCATAGGTCGCCGTGATATGTCTTGCCTCTAACGCCGAAGGTTGGGCTTCGACTAAATCCGGCGGAGGAACCATCCGCACTGTATCAATTTCTCCAGTCTTGCTATTTTTCTTACCGAGAACTGCTGTTATCACAAATCCGTTCTTGGTTTGTCTCTGGTTAGTCTGAAATCACGGTTAGCCAATTTAAACAATTCTTCAGCAGGAAGACGCTGACTTTTGACACTCACACTATCGAAGACCACTTTCTCCCATTTCTGCTTCTGGCAATGCTCATATAAAAGTGTAGCAGGCAGTTTCCCCGTCCAAGATGATATTCCAGCCACCACAGCTCTGTTGACCTGTGCCTTGGCCCGAGCTGCTGCCTTAGGGTCCACAATTTCCTCCGGAGTTAAATCTTTTTTAGACTTGCCCTGTTTTCCGGAACCTCCAGTACTGGCTGGCGAAGCCTTGCCCCCGGAGTCGCCAGATTTCCCTGTTTTCCCTGTTTTCCCTGTCCCTCCTCCACTCTTGTCTTTTTTCATGTCCTAATTTTCAGGCTGCGGATGGCAACCTTATTTAGGATTGTCCCGTTTCCACATCTACTTTGGCAACATGTCAAACCTCCCTTCATGGTATACTTCGCAGACCGACATGTCCAGCGCCCGTAGGGCTCCAACTGTCAATGTCTCTCAACCTGCTCATCCTGCTTATGCGGTACTTTCAGACGCAAACAAAAAGTCCAAAACTTTAGATCCGGCCAAGCCTCAGAAAGCAAAGGAACACCAGGAACTACTCAAGGTTAAGAAATCTTGGGAATTGGCCCTGGCTCCTGCAAAAGCTCTGCCTATGAATCTGGTCATGAGCTATATGTCAGGTAATTCCCTTCAGATGGTTCCAATTACAATGACCATCATGATGTTCTTCCTGACTCCCCTTAAACAGATTATGGCTACCAACCAGCAGTTCGAGCACTTGGTATCCAAGAACAATGCCACGGATATATTCATCACAAAGGTGCTATACATACTTTGTCACATATTAAGCATTGGCGCCGGCATATGGAAGTTGGGCCAGATGGGATTGTTGCCGAACACGAGAAGCGATTGGCTTTCCTTTGAAACTCCATCTACAGTCATAGAAAGCTCTCTTTAGGCGAGGTTCAAGCAACGTCCCTGAGCGTCAGACACCTGCACAATTACCTACTAATAGCTTATCAATTAACGGAATGAAATAATAATGATACTAATAATAATGTATATATATATAATGTCAGCTTACCCGTAAATGTAGCATTCACTCAAACGCGGATGGGTCATACTCATCCATCAGTTCGGTATACTCTTTACCTCCTGCAATCCATCCCAAGATGCCTCCCTCGATAATTGCACATTTGACGCCTCCCTTCTCTTTCTCAGCCTCATCCTCTAACCAACCGCATGTCCGAATGGCTCTGTCTCTGGAAGACATGCAATGAACAAAAATGTTCTTCTTGCGACCGTCTTCGGCCAATTTATATATATCTCCAATTGAGTTGTAGATACTCTGAGCTGGGATGTTCAACGCACCCTTGATCTTTCCACCTTTGAAATCGTCTTTGCGCAAATCAATAATAATGTAATCATTGGTGTTATTCTTGATTGCTTCGGCAACCACGCTCTTGTCAACAACTGTCGGCGCAGTGTGATGTGCAGCTGGATATTTGTCAAGCCATTGCTGAATGTGTGGAGGAGGTGCCATGGTTGTTTAGTATGACGCAAATAAAGGAACCACAAGAGTTAGCTGATATGATCTGCTCAACAAGGGGTCCTTAAGAAGCTTATTTAAGTTACCCTGTTCCTACAGTATAGAGCTCGTTCTAATGACCGAATTTCGACGAGCAGACCTGATTGATGACAATTAGCTATTCATTGAGAGGAACGAAAGTATCGAGGCACAGACCATGTCAGTCTGCCTAGAATCGCCTGCTGACGACAACAGAAACACAGGAGCGCGACGCACAAGCTCTGAGCCGATTATAGTCTGTATACGAAAGACAATTTTTGTAAGAACACTCTACATTCACTAAATATGCATACTGCACGACTTCAGTGCCATTTACTATGACAAAAGTGCGCTCAACAAGATTCGCAGGCATGAGCGACACGGAAGTTGAGAAATTGCCTAATGCGGACATCCTACACCATACACGTCAACCTAAATCGGCAAAGGTTTCGACAGTTCGTGTTTTTGTTTCCATAACACCACGGATGGGGACGTCTTGGGTTCTTGCCTCTCAAAAGAGGACGAGATGAATAAAATCACACATTTTAACACGGTGTAGATGGCACATAGTCATTGGGTGCCCAGACAGACTGAAGGACTTCAAATAATTTAACCTACTGACTGTCGCAATCACCATCTATTCCTCCATAAGCTTCGACATAGACGTCACCGACAATGATTGACTGGCCTGATACAATTTTATTGCAGCGAAGCATATAGCAGCGAGCAGGGTTGCACTAACAGTTAATCCGAAAGTCATCCAGCTCAAGGGATCTGCCCATATTATTAAGCACCCCAGTATTACTACGGGTATGAGTAGGCTAATAATTATAATGGCTATGTATATTCGAGCAGCGTTTTTATTGCCCACGAAGTGCTCTGTTTTTAAAGCTAAATTTTCACGAGATTGATCCATGTCGGCACCTGCTTTTGCCATTACTGTTATGTAGATTTACTGAAAGGCCGTGATGCTCTCTAGAGTCAGGGATAGACTTCTCTTTGATCGATGCGATCAGTGGTTGTAAATAACTATCTGGTTAGATTTCCTAAGTTAGCGTTCGAAATGGAATACGCAAGTATTTAGATTTGGTCTGAAGTGTCTGTCGTTCTTATCTGCACCCCACTGACCACGTGGGGGATGCGCCCCCGTTAAATTACCGAATGATGAGGGCATGCAAATCAAGGTACAAAGACCAGACTGTTGCAGGATTTTTCTAAAGCAGAACGTAATATAGTGTCGCTAGCCAAATATATAGAAAAGAAACAAACAAATAAAACAACAAAATCATATTCACTCTTGCAGTTCGACATAATTGGAAGGTAATAGACCACGCTGGTCTTCATAGGTACCACACCACCATGCCTCATCCACAAAATCAATATTGCTAATAATGGCGCCTTGCGGGAAGCTCAATTCATCATCATCTTTAGCTTCGTAATCATATACTGCCACTGCACTGGGGCCCTCCTTATTCTCTTCTTCAATGTGATGAGCGGTTTCTTCAATCTCTGTAATATGTTGTTCGTGACCTGGTTCAATATCAGTGAGCTCAACATAATTCGACGGGAACAATCCAGTCTCTCCTCTTGAATTCTTTCCTTGCCACCAGTCTTCATCTACTTGTTCAATCTCCGTGATGACTTCGCCCTCAAACATAGAAATTTCATTCTCTTCATCTTTTTCATAGTCATAGGCTACCACAGCTACTAGTCCTTTGACGGGTTGTCCACGATTAGCCACCTCAGGTCTAGAATCCTTAGGACCTCCTTCGTCCAACGCAGCCTGAATAGACTCACGTTTTCCAGCATCAGCGCCTGCTCCAAGCCCCTCCGGTGGGACCCCTTCAGTTTCTTCAGGCGGCGCAGGAACAACGCGAGGAGGTTCATGGATTTGCGGAATCTCATGAGTAGCAGAGTCACGAGAGGGAATTCCGGGTGCAGCCTCCCGAGACGGGAGTGAAGGCGCTGTTTCGCGGGACGGAAGAACTGGAGCTGGAGGACCAGGCTCGGGTTTAGCAAAACGCGAAGTGATATCAGCGAACGATGTAGAAGACTCTGGTTCTTCACTGGGTTCTTCTTCATCGGCCCTGGCCCCGTTAAGGCCAACCTGAGCAAATTTATTACGCACATTCTTAAAGTCTTCTTTTTCCTTTTGTTCCTCCTCCTCACGCTCGAAAGCTTGCTCTTCTTCAGGAGAAAGCTCTTCTTCTCGAGTAAATGCTGACGATGGGGCAACCTTGCCATGCTTCTCAGCCCATACCTGGGCTGGAGTCTTTCCACCCTGACTACCATAGTCTTTGAAACCTGGCGCCGCTCTACTCTCGGCTTGTGAGAACACACTCTTCGGTACGCTTGGAGCCGTTCCACGTCCTGGGCCACCAGCACTAGCTGGTGCAAATCTCGCGCCCACCTTATTTTCTACTTTTGGTTTAGGTAACTGAGACAATCGTCCACTTCCTTGGAACACGTTCATGCGATCCTTGACGGACTTAGGGCTCTCGTCCTCGTCGCCACCACCCACTTGTGCGACGGCCGCGGGGGATCCGTGTGAAAATGCAGCCATTCTTTCTTTCAACGATTTGGGACGGTCGTCTTCCTCATCGACGTCTCGGCTTCCTACTTTAGGTTCGTCCTTAGGCTGAGGAGGCAGAGATCTCTCTGGCTTAGGACTGGCTGAAGGTTGTCTTGCAGCTTCAGCTTTAGCAGCTTGCGCGCGGATTTGCGCAATATCCACTTTACCGACAGGCTTATAAGAGCTTTGTAAAGGCTCAGCCCTTGTGTTAGCGAATTGAGAATTCTTTGCCTGAGCTCGAATTGCCGCGATGTCGACCTTGCCAATTGGCTCATAGGAACTTTTGACATCAGTAAAAGAAGAGACAGGTTTTGTGGTAGTTGTAGCCGTACTCGTTGAAACATGAGGTTTAGGACTAGCAGCTCGCGGCTTGTTCTTGATGGCTGCAATGTCTACTTTAGTAGGTTGATAAGCAGATTGAACAGCATTTAGACCTTCACGCTCATGTACGGGAGGTGCATTACCCCAGTCTTCCTCCGACGCGCCACTAGCAGATGCAGCATATTTTGGTCTTAGCGGAATGGCTCTAGTTGACGTGGCCCCATACTTAGAACCTGAAGCAGTATCGACTTTTGCGGTAATAATAGCTGGCGACAAATCATTGGAAGACCGAGCAGTTATTTGGACATGATATCCATGAAAATATTTAGCTACCGTGGCATAATGGGCATTGAAATATCCTTTTGTTCGTTCAGGCACTCCTTCGCCAACCCAGCCAACTAGAACGAATTTTGGCAGATTTTGATAAACAACACGCACAAAGCCGTATTGGACTTTTCCGTCTTCGAATTCATCTACAAAATCTTGCAAATAGTCGCCGTCAATGGATCCGTGATTGCCGGGCTTGAGTACACTGGATTGACCCTCGTAATTGAACACGGCCCACGCCACAGACGGGTCACTAGAAACAATTGAGTCGTAGAGGCTCTTCAATTGTCTGCCATGACTCGATAAATCAATTGTGTATGACATGGTTTACGATAAGATTACTACGCCCGACACGCCCAGATGTCGATGATGTATGTCTGTGTGTCTACGTCACTCCTTCATAGGGTAACTTTAAATTGCCCCCAGCTTTAACGTTCTAGTTACAAACAAGGAGCAGGGGCGCTGCTCCAGGACAGGACAAATGCATACCCCCCTCCCCTGGATCCAATCTGTAAAATTACGTAACTCATGCCTAAGCTTTGAACCCACCGGCATTTGGCGCTGCAAGCCTCGCCAAAGAAAAAGAAAATAAAAATATCAAACCAATCTGGCCGAACCGGCCGCCGCTGGTCATGCGAGATCACGCTAGAGATAAGCTTTTTTTTTTTTTTTTTTTTTCCTTTCTTTCCAGCCTTAATGGTAAGAAAAAGCAAACACGGTTTCCATAGCTATCGAATTCTTTCAAGTTCAAACGATAACTAACGGACCCGGCAGATGTGGAACATTGGGTGTCGGAAATAGAATGCGCAAAAGGTAATCAGATATGATTAAAATGATGACATGGAAGCTTCAAGTATCAGGTTTAAGTGCAAAGCGTTTAAAGGAAGTTTAAATGAAAAAAACGGACAAAAATAGAAACGGAATAAACAAATAGCAGAGTGCTCTAGCAAAGATAAAAAGAAAAAGAAAAAAAAACATCAAGAAGAATTTGAATGGCATCCAATCAAATTATCACGTACCAGATAGTAGATGTTGGAAGCAAAGATCATCACATTTATGGTAAAGTGTCAGCCAGTTGAGGATTAGACAAACTAACTGATTAGAAGATGTAAATAATTTGGTGGAACTTGATACCGCATTCCTCGCCCGCCCGCCTAATCAAGTATACTTTGATTGCCAAACGCAGCAGGAATTTAGCCCAATCAAGTAGCCAGGGCAAGGGTGGTCCACCCCAAACGTTCACAAGCGGCACAGTCTCTGACGTTGAAAAAGAAACCTCAGGCGGGCTGCGCGAAACCCACACTTTGTCCATTTTCGTTTGGTTTTAGTGGAGGGGGTTGATTGCACGTTTTTTTTCTCATATATATATTTTGACAGAGGCAGACTAGTACCGCCTCGAGTGCAAAGCTTTTTCCCAAGAAGACCATCGACGACATTTCAATCTCTTTTTCTTCTCTTTTTTCTTCGTTTTGCATAATTTTTTTTACTCGAAAAAAAGACCACATCTACGATTTAGCGACTATCAGTTACGTCATCTATCGTCGTTTGGTCAACTAGTTCCTGGGAGAGAGTTTCTTTTCTTGTTTTTCATCTTCGCTTCTATTCTTCATTTATTTATTTTATTTTCTCTTCTTTTCATTCTCTAGCGATTTCTGATGAGATAACACAGCATCTGCCACCGTCACTATTATTATCATCATTATTTCTATTTTTATATTTCAAGTATTTTGTGTATTCTATTATAAAAAAAGCTCGACTCACTGACGAACGGAATACATCGGTCTTCTAAACGAGCAATCAGCCAACTCGACTGACAGACTTAATTCTCGCTTCTACCTTATTGTCCTTATGTCTATGGTATCAACTATACCTCCTCAGGCTGACGGACATATATCCGAGTTCAGCTTCCCTGATCAGGGACCAACAACGAGGAGCAAGAATTCGAACTCCTTAGGAGTGCTGCCGCTAGATGGAGGATCTGAATCACCGGCTGCTAGACCTCGCCGGTCATCCGGAGCGCCCAGTCGTGGTCATGCTCATCGAAGATCCGCTGCAATTTCCCATGATTTTTCTGATCTGAAATCGTTAATACCAGAGCGTCCGAAAACTATGTATTCTTTGAAAGGAGCATCAATGTCTGGCACATCATTCAGTAATTCGTCCTCTACCTCTTTAGGAGATAACGAGACTACCAACTCTACTGGCTCTAATGACAATCACAATTACATGACCCCACCGAGACAACAACGAGTGTCATTTGTTGCGGATGTGGATCTGTATCGAGCGAATACTACTATTGCCGATAGTGCTGTTGTATCGCCCAAGTCACCCTCCTCATCGAGCACAACTAGAGGAGGTCAACCACAATCGCAAAATGTCCCGCCTATCGTCATCGGCAAGGCTGCGCACCGGGTTGTGTCATCTCGAAGTTTTGATTTCTCGGAAACAGAGAACGCGAAGCTAAGCAAAAGTAAAACTAAGCGCCGTCGACACAAACGGGTCAAGTCATGGGCCGGGAGTCTTATTCGACTCGGAGGTAAAAAGGACAATGGTGAACATAGCCACGATAATGGCCACAAGGTTAGTGAGGTTCAGACTACTCCCTCATCGAGTCCACCGTCGTCAGCGGCGTCTTCGCCTACTATGGTTCCTGCTATCATTGTGGATAAAGTTTCACCAGACAGCAGCAGCAATGATTGTCCATCGCCCATCAATGATCGACGATACACTTGGAGCGAACCTGAGCCAATTATTGATTTGGATGCGGCATTGTCGCCATTTCGAAAGAGCTTCAGCCTCGAGGCGGAGTTTGGATCGAATTTGTTTTTCCAGCACAAGCGCTCAGAGTCAGCTTCTGAAAGTGTGCTTGCTTTGGGTTTGAGAGGCTTTCGAACCAAGGCGATGAGATCAGTGGCGGAGGAGTCGGAGGAGGCAGATGAACCATCGGACGAACAACAACAGCCACATCAACAACGGACGAAGCATAAGACTAGCACCTGCATAGAGGAAGCAGATCCCACCAATACCAGCTCCTTAAATAACATCATTACCAACAATAACAACAATAACACGAAACCATTGCATATTTCTTCCCGATATACCAAGTACAGTCAGGGAATAGGCTCATCGCCTAAGCAACAGCAGCAACCACAGGAACCGAGATTTGAAGACAAAACCTCTGGAGGCTTTAGCTCGGCATATAACAACTCGAGATCAGTGTTCAAGACATCTGCTGCAGCTTTATACAATCACTCATCAGAGAACCTATCTCCCACTACATCTCTGACTAATACACCTGCGACTTTGGTGAGCAGTCCGCCTACGCCTCTAGTTGAAGGTGAAGGCATGGAGGATGCGCCGTCACCAGCCGCCGGAGTTAAGGTCGTTACACAACTATCGGAATTAGATGAAATCCCTTCGATAGCTAGTTTAAGTGGCCGAGTGGGTAGTGGGGGCTTTGGAGAACCTGGGCCGGAACTTCGGTGTTCGGTTGATGTTTCGAGAAAGGCAATTGCTCGTCCAAGTGTGAGTGAGAGCTTGTCTCAAATGTCTACAATTACGGCTACTTCCAAAGCATCAAAGCGAAGAAGTATGCCGGTTAGATTGCTTGACTGGATCAAGCGACGTTAAATAGAACTCTATGTATTTATTAATGAATTGAAATTTTTATTTTATGTATATCTATGTATCTATCGTATAAAACACCACGACTTCCTGTGACGCAGGGCCGGCAACACATGGAAGAAACTTAACTTTGTAAAATTCTAAATTAAATTGAGGGTTGGAAATTATAAATTTGGAACATGCCCAAACGAAAAAATGAAGGAAAGTCTGCGGACAAGAAATCCAAGAAGCCCCGAGCTGGCTTAAGGAATATCGAGGCAAACTGGTCAGGGATCTATGTGACCTGTATCCGGGGCAAAGAGGCGCAATGTCGCGGAGAAATGATCAATGTATTGTCAGAGTACACAGAAGACTTGCCCGAGGTAGAGGATGACTTAGCTAATGACAGTGATGATGATGGAAAGAGTGACGACGATATAGAAGCTTCGATAGCGAAAGAGGTTGCGGCACTGAAAAGTTCCAAGAAGACCAGTCGCGTTATCCCCATTGACGTGAACTGTGAATGTGTGCTTTTCTTTCGTACCAAAAAGCCCATTGATCCGGTTGATTTAGTGATCCACATCTGCAAAGACACCGCGGAGACAGGTCAGAAGAAATCCCGTTATGCACAAAGATTAACGCCCATAACGTGCACAGAGACTGCCAACTTGGAGGGACTTAAACGGTTGTGTGAAAAAGTGCTCAGCCCACATTTCCATTCTTCTGACGGTCAAAAGCCGCTAAAATTTGCCATTCGGCCCTCACTGCGGAACCACAACACGATGGACCGCGATGAGATCATTAGAACGGTGGCCAGTGCAGTCGGCACAGAATACGGCCATTCGGTTGATCTCAAGTCATATGATAAGCTGATTTTAGTTGAATGTTTCAAGAGCTCGGTCGGTATGGCCGTTGTGGATAATTCATTTGAGAAATACGACCGATTCAATCTGCACCAGATTTTTGAGAAAGCTGTGGGTCTTAGCAACAAGGGACGTAGCCAGAACGGTGAGAAGCACAAACAAGCACAGAAAGTCAAAAACAAGGAAGATAAGAAAGAAGTGCTTTCCAATAGACAAGAGGAAAATGAACCAGATCAGCAAAAACAAGAAGTCTCATAATACTGGACGAAAATCTACACATGCACGACTTTGCTATTTGAATAGCCGGAAAAGAGGCATATTGAGACGGAAAACTAGCAATATTTCGAAATAACGCACAAAAAACATACAAGTATACCACTGTATAAATCAAATAGTAGATATTTAACACTTAATCTCTTTCAT
Source organism: Crinitomyces ghanaensis (assembly GCA_030581755.1). Classification (NCBI taxonomy): domain Eukaryota; kingdom Fungi; phylum Ascomycota; class Dipodascomycetes; order Dipodascales; family Trichomonascaceae; genus Crinitomyces; species Crinitomyces ghanaensis. Next base: position 491,514 of record JAKTVX010000002.1, read on the forward strand.
TCTGTTCTTTTTCTTGTTCTGTCCGTAAAATACTCAAGCTAGTTATCTATCTCGTAACCTAACCCTGGTTTAAACAGACAAATTCCAACATGTTCTGTGATGAACTGTCAACCTTGATTACCCCCTGAAGAAATGTAAGTATGAAAAAGTTTTGTGTACCAGCTAGTCTAACCAAAGGCCTTCTAGATTAGTGCCCGAGGCCACTATTGCGGAGGCATCTCTTCATAACCCTCGGCCGGCTATCAGCCGCCCATATGTATGGCCGTTCTTTTTCCTGTATCCGCTGTTTGCATTTGTGTACTTTGCCAAATATGAGGAGTATATTAATGGGTCTGAATGGACATATGTCTATCTTGGAACTATTATGTCGTTGCAAGCACTGTTGTGGTTAATGCCATTTTGGAATGTGGAGATTAACCGACAATTTACCACTGTTAGAGCTAAGTCTGTTGAGGATGCTAGTTTGATTCGGCTGATTCCTCAACCCAACTGTGGATCACCGGAGATCTGCCCTATTACTCGTATTTCTGATCCTGGCCATGAGGAGGTTTCGTTTTTGTTCCAGAAAAGACGGTTTATCTATGACGCTTCGACCAATTCGTTCATGCCGCCAGACTTTGAGATTGATATACCCTGCGTGACTATTGGTACCTTTCAACGAGCTAGCGGGATCAAGTCTAAAGATGTGGAAAAGCTGACCCGAAAGTATGGTATGAATCGCTTCGACATTCCTGTGCCTACTTTTAAGGAGCTGTGGAAGGAGCACGCTGTGGCACCTTTTTTCGTCTTCCAAATGTTCTGTGTCGCGCTATGGTTTATGGATGAATTGTGGTATTACTCATTGTTTAGTTTGTTTATGTTGATTGCGTTTGAAAGTACCGTTGTGTTCCAGCGTCAACGGACCATGATGGAATTCCGCGGAATGGGCATCCAACCTTATCCTATCAATGTTTACAGAGACAGTAAATGGCAAGAGATTCAGACGAATGAGTTGTTACCTGGTGACGTCGTTTCCGTCGTTAGAACTAAGGAAGAATCGGGACTTCCCTGCGACTTGATTCTTATCCAGGGAACTGCTATTGTGAATGAAGCTATGCTATCAGGAGAAAGTACTCCCTTACTCAAGGAATCGGTGGAACTGCGTCCAGCTCCTGAGGAACTTAGTCTCGAGGGACTTGACAAAAACTCGTTGTTGTTTGGCGGTACAAAGGTTCTTCAAACAAGCATTCAGCATAATTCGGCTCCAAATACTTCTGTTCCCTTGCCCCCAGATGGAGGAGCTCTTGCGGTTGTGACCAAGACTGGATTTGAGACTAGTCAGGGAAGCCTTGTAAGAGTCATGATTTTCTCCACTGAACGTGTGGGCGCTGGTAACAAAGAAGCCTACTTCTTCATCTTGTTTCTGTTGTTTTTTGCTATTGCTGCATCTTGGTATGTTTGGAAGGAAGGTGTCAAAGCCGACCGGAAACGATCCAAATTGTTGTTGGATTGCGTTCTTATTATCACATCTGTTGTTCCTCCTGAATTACCCATGGAGCTTACTCTGGCCGTCAATTCGTCTTTGGCAGCTCTTGGAAAATTCTATATCTATTGTACTGAGCCTTTCCGTATCCCATATGCTGGACGTGTTGATGTTTGTTGCTTCGACAAGACTGGTACTTTGACTGGTGAAGATCTTGTTGTTGAGGGAGTTGCGGGATTGTCATTGGTCACCGGCGAACAAACCGACGATATTCGTACACTTACACCGATCGATCAGATTCCACATGAATCTACTCTGACTCTTGCTGCTGCGCATGCTTTGGTACTCTTGGATGACGGTGAGGTCGTGGGAGACCCTATGGAAAAGGCAACTCTTGGTGGCATCAAATGGAAAGTTGAAGCCAATGATTGGGTAGTCGGACCGGAAAAGAAAGAGAAGCTGCGTATTCTGCGTCGTTTCCAATTCTCGTCTGTTTTGAAACGTTCGTCGTCTTTGGCTGCAGTAAGTGGTAAAACATTTGTGGGAGTGAAAGGTGCACCTGAGACTATCCGTAAAATGTTGGTAAATGTCCCTGAGAAGTATGAAGATATCTATAAATCATTCACGCGCACAGGAAGTCGTGTGCTTGCTTTTGCATACAAATACATGGACGAATCTAAAGTGATGAGCGAGTCTCAAGTCACCAGCCTTGCGCGTGAAGACGTTGAGAGCGAGTTGATCTTTGGTGGATTCTTGGTGTTCCACTGCCCATTGAAGGATGACGCTGTTGCGACTGTTAAAATGTTGAATGAATCTTCCCATCGTGTGGTTATGATTACTGGTGATAACCCATTGACTGCAGTGCATGTTGCGCGAGAAGTTGAGATTGTTGAAAGAGATGTGCTGATCTTGGATGCCCCTGAAGAGACTCATGAGTTCTTTTCAACTCATCCTTTGGTATGGAGGACGGTTGATGAACAAACATTGATTCCTGTCTCACCTAAAGATCCCCTGAACATTTCACTCTATGAAAACTACGATCTCTGTGTGAGTGGATATGCTTTGGAGAAGCTCATCAATCATGAGCACATTGTGGATTTGATTCGCCACACCTGGGTGTACGCTCGGGTGTCGCCAGCTCAAAAGGAGTTCATTCTCACAACGTTGAAGGAAGCCGGATATATGACGCTGATGTGTGGTGATGGAACCAATGATGTCGGAGCCCTCAAACAAGCCCATGTTGGAGTTGCCCTGTTGAACGGTACGGAACAAGGAATGAAAAAGATGGCAGAAAATGCTCGACTTAATATGATGAAACGCACGTATGATAAACAGGTGGAGCTCTTGACGCGATGGAATGGTCAGGTTCCCCCTGTTCCTGAGAAGATCGCTCATCTCTATCCTCCTGGGCCTACTAACCCTCATTACATTAAAGCCATTGAGGCTCACGGTGGTGTTGTAGACGAAAAGACTCGGTTGGAAATTCAGATGGCTCAGGCCGCTCGTGTTGCACCCAACAAGTCTGCTGCTATTGCCGACAAGCTTACTGCTATGATGGAAGAAAATGAGGATGACGCTCCTCAGCTGAAACTCGGGGATGCGTCTGTGGCTGCGCCTTTTACCTCCAAGCTATCTAATGTCTCTGCGATTACCAATATTATTCGTCAAGGTCGCTGCACACTTGTGGCAACCATTCAGATGTACAAGATTTTAGCATTGAATTGTCTCATTTCTGCATATTCTCTTTCGGTTCTATATTTGGCTGGTATTAAGATTGGCGACAAGCAGGCGACTGTGTCTGGAGCCCTGCTTTCGGTTTGCTACCTGTCAATTTCTCGGGCCCGTGCCGTTGACAAGTTATCGAAACAGCGACCGCAACCTGGAATTTTCAACTACTATATTATGGGATCAGTGTTGGGTCAATTTGCTATTCATATCCTGACCCTCATTTACATTTCCAGAGAAGTATATAAGTTGGAGCCACGGGCAGACAAGGTTGATTTGGAAGCTGAATTTGCGCCCTCACTTTTGAATACGGCTATTTATTTGCTGCAGTTAGCCCAGCAAATCTCGACGTTTGCCGTGAACTACCAAGGTAGACCTTTCAGAGAGGGTATTAAGGAAAACAAAGGAATGCTTTATGGACTTGTGGGAGTCAGCGCCTTGGCATTATCGGGATCCACCGAATTCGTCCCTGAGCTTAATGAAGCTATGAAATTAGTACCGATGTCTGAACTATTCAAGTTCAAGCTTACAATGTCCATGTTATTTGATTTTGGAGCATCATGGGCTATTGAACTTACATTGAAGCATTTGTACATGGACTACAAACCTAGTGATATTGCATTGCGGCTGGATGAGCGCGAGACTCTTGTGCAGAAAAAGAACAAGTAAAAAGTTGAGAGTTACTGATAGAATATTTAAATACATAATGGTTCAATAGTAAGTCTACTTCCGTTTATGGTTTTATATGTACTTTCTTTGTCGACTAGCTTCAATATCATGGCGACGCGATTTGATAAAGTTTGTCATCTCCGGCAAGCACAATTTTAGATTTTTTGATATGGCATATCTTGGTGGGGTTATGCTCGCATGGGAATATGCGCGCTTTTGTTTTCTTAGGCTTCCATGTCAGATCTGTGCTGACTAAGAACCCTGATAAGGTCGTCGTGCGATAAACTAAAACCTTATCAGAAACTTTTTATTTCTATTTTTCTATTTTATTTTTTCTTTTTCTTCTGTAGACGCATGATGAGAAGATGCTTCTCAGTATGCACCCGAGTGCAGAATGAGTTGCGCAAAAAGTCCAGGGGACCATTATTTCCGAAGTCTAACAACGATTTCACGAAATCTCGAGAATCTTCGAAACTAGGCACGCGCAAACCATCTAAACGTTCTGACGACAGTAAACATTCTGGCGGCGGCGACAAAGGCACAAGCCGGAGTAGAAACGGAAGCGGAAATGGAAGCCGATGGCAGAACTCATCAAGTAGATCCAGTCGGTCACCACCGACTGTGCGACCATTTCGAAACTTTCAAGAAGGAGCCGAAACACCATTTACCAAATCAATAGCCGTCAATTCTGAAGGACTATCATATCGTGCAGTTGACGTCCCAGATCAACCGGCGGTGCCAATTTTGGCTCACAATTTGGACCGAGTACTATTTAGTCCGGGAGTGCACGTGCTTCGAGACCCAAGGACAAACGTATATAATTTCACGCCATATTTGGAAAACATCATGTCCATCAAAGACTTTGACTTTAATGCTGTGGCGGCGTATGTTCCCTCGGGAAAGGACCAGACTTTGGCCAAAATAGCCAGAGCCAACAACAAAAAATATACCGGTTCGACTAGTAGTTTAACTGGAATACTCTCGCAATTTCATTTTCTGCTTTCTCACGAGCGACCTCCTCACACTATGTATTTATCCAAATTTTTCCCCGGGACCACGACCACATTTACGGAGACGCAAAGGAAGCCTGTTTCAACCTTTCTGCGATACAATCCAAATACGGATACCCACGCTGTGGACTCTGACGGAAGTCTAAGTGATGATATTATCGTTTCCATTCTTGGTCACCAACTAGAAGCCATGCTGACAACCCCGGAAATTGAATTTGAACGATTCCGGAAGAATCCCTCGTCGGCACCGTCTTCTGTACAGTCGCCAGCACCTTCTGCTCCTAGCACTTACAACTACACTGAATGTGGATCCTTTTTGATGCGGTCTCAATTAGACTGCTATGACCCACGACTACCAGGTACTGGATTTTTTGATCTCAAGACACGGGCCGTCTGCGCTGTTCGACACGATATGGACTATGCCCAGATCCATGACGGCTCACATTATCAAGTCACTAAATTGGATGGAGAGTTTGAGTCTTTTGCCCGCGAATGGTATGAGTTGATTCGATCCACAATGTTGAAATACTCGCTTCAAGCGCGGATTGGCCGCATGGACGGAATCTTTGTGGCCTATCACAACATCCGACAAATGTTTGGATTTCAGTATGTCCCGCTCACTGAGATGGACCGGATTTTTCATACCAGTCATCTGGTTCGTGGCCGAGATAGAGAGAGCCGCAACAGCATATCTTCCGATGATTATGTGCAGATCGATGATGCTATGGCAGAATGCGCTTCGTTGATTGCAGACACCGAATTCATGTTATCTGTGCAGTTGATGAGCAAAGTGTTTGATCGTATTGTCTCGGTACATCCTGATAAGACGTCCTCATTCAATGTCGTTTTCCACACCTATGAGCCAGGGAAGATGCATATTTTTGTCAAACCTATGCTTGATGCAGACATCGCCGTGATTCAAAGTCGCGGAAGCGAATCGTGGGATGATGTGGGAAAACAAAACAAAAAGGAAAATGATGAAGAGTTTTGCGACCCTAACACTATATGGCAACATGCTAAAAAGAACCTCGAGACGATGGCCCCTGACACCAAAGTGTACACTTTAGACATTCGAACGTATATTAACAATCAGCTAATCCAACCATCAGAAAACCCAACGATTAAGTCTCCGAAAGATGTGTGGCAAGTTCAGACCGTACTTGGCGAACTACGTGCGAACGGTGCATTGGACGTTTTCAAAGACACTTTTGGCAGATACAATTTCGACGAAAACAGAATCACGTCTTCGCCGCTAACTAGCAGATTGGGTGATGAAGATGAAGCTGCGCTAATTGCTGCATCGTTAGAAAAATTGGCCCCGCCGACAACGCGCCAAGAACTTATGAGAGTATTAGGGGAAAAGGGCAAGCAGCTGCAAAAAGAATGGGACGAAAAACACGGATCCAAGGAGAAAGTGGTATGGTTCCCAAAACCCATAGAACGGGTATGTAAATAGATAGATACGCATCGCATGGCATGATAACATCATTAAATATTAATTTATTAACACCACAACAATACAATTAATAATTAAAATAAACTAATAAACGAGAAGTTAAACCCCATAATTAAACCAGTTAATCACCACGTCCAGCCCGCTTCGTTGCTCGCGCAGCGCGTCCGCCAGTGGTGGCCTTGGTGGCGGATGCCGATGGCTTAGCCGCGGTGGCAGTGCTCTTCTTTGGCGACGCGGCTGAAGAAGCGCGTTTCGTTGGGACTCTCTTCGAAGCAGCTCCTGTAGTACGCTTGGTGGTAGTTGAAGACTTAGCGGGACGCGTCGATTTGACCACTTTGCCAGGACTAGTCGCCGTAGACTTGGGGGTCGCGCGCTTTTTTGTCTCTGCCTTCTTCAGCTTGACTGGTCCCGAAGGTCCTTTGGGTTGGATAAAATCACCATTCTCAACGCCACGTCGGATAGCTTGGTTGAGCATGAGGTCAAACTTGCTCGACTCAATTTGATTGTTAGACAGAATCCATTTCTTAAGGGCTTGACGACTAGACCCATTGCGATCTTTAAGCGTTACTACTGCTTTAATAATCATGTCCTTATAGGGAGGATGAGACGGCTCTTTCTTTGTAGCTTTCTTTGCTGCGACCATGTTGTTAGATAAAAAGTGAAGACGAAGAAAAGAAAAAAAAAAGTGGTGTTTTTGTTAGTGGCAATCACTAGTTTGGAAACTACAATAGTATTTATACATAACGTTATTTAAAACATTCCTGTAGCCCCTATTGCTTGTTGCCCCGCATAAAAAAGGAACCCGAAATACCTTATCGCGCATATGAGTTGCCCTTACCCGGTTAGTCCAGAAAAGAAAAAGAAAAAGAAATTACCGTATATTGATCAATCCAGATCGCCAACTGCCACTTGTTTAACTTTTTGAATTAATGGGGTTAGATTGGTCTTCGATTTTGAAACCACTGCATCTTTCAATGCAGTGTACGCGATGATCCTGTCATTTATTTCCGCGGTTCCCTTGTTCTTTTGCGCAATCTGTTTAAGTATTTTAGGCACGTATTTCCCCGTAGCTCTTAACAGTCCCGGAGGATCCACAGCTACTGTGTGACCATAATCCAATAATAATGCAAGAAGAAGCGCCTGAGGGCCCTGTGACGTTCTGTCCAATTGAGCCTTGATTTTCGCCATCATGTGACGTTTGGCAATGGCAAGGTCATTTGCCGGGCCCTGTGCGGCTTCAGAAGATGACTGCTTTTGGATACATTTCTTCGTCAATTGGTCGAGGTCATTAATTTTCTCTGCATCCACGCCAATGATAGGCAGACTGGTGTGTGCATATTGTACAAGTTCCTGAAATAATTTTGTTTTAAGAGCGTCGTCGTTGTTAATAGCATTGAGCCCGTTAATGTACACTTGTAATCTAGCTTGAGCGGACGATCGAATCTCATCTAACTGCGTCGAGGCTGCTTCGAACATCACCCGCTGTAAATGTCCATTCAACATAGTTCTATTGTATAAATTTGCCAGATACATTGACAAAGCTTGCGGCGCTCCAGTCTCGTTCGAGATTTCACCAGCAATCTGTGGATCACCAGGTAAAGTCACATGCTTGAGCAGTGCCTCCTTGATAAGGTAGGCATCATTGTCTGCAGCCGACGCTTGCACCTCCGCATTGTTCGCAGCTGCTTCAATGGCTTGTTTCTTTATCAGGCTCTCCCAGTGACCCGTGACATCTGCTCGACACCGGTCATCAAATGCCTGGGTGAGCATGAATTCTCCGTGCAGCTTTGTAGGACGCATGGCTTTCTTCTGGGATGATTGTGACAATACCTGGGTTTCAAAGACGGATACCAAATCTTTGTTGTCCGCGGTTAATGATGGAGCTGACGATGCTGATGGAGCAGCTAAACAGCTCAAAGACCGCTTTCTCAACTCCTTGAGATTAGCCCACCCGTCGGCTGCCAACATTTGGTCGAGATCAGCCGCGACAGATTGTACCCATTTATCAGTAAAGGCCCATGATCCTACTACAGTTAAGGAAGGAGAAGCCGCCAAACCGTCCTCAGAGGTTGTCAGCACACCACGTTTCTTGAGCTGATTGACCGCCATGTATCCAACATCCTCAAGCTCTTGCCTGGCTTGATTCCGCTGTTGAGAAATTAACTTGGCTGGGGTGAATACACCTCTCTCTATTTGTCCGTCCAAGTCTTGCACTTCCAGCTGTCGCCTCACGATTCTGCTCTCCAGTGTCCTTACCAGTTCATGGTTACTACCTTCAACAGAAACATTTTCAATCTCACACGGCCTATCCGAGGAGAGCAATGCATCTTTAATGCTGTCAAGTGCAGTATTGTATGCGTCATTCGTACATACAATGTCGTCCAATATCATCAAAGTCGAGCTCGCCGACGAAGAACGGACTGACCATTCTATAAACTTTCGGTCGACTCTGTTTTCTCGACAATAACTGGCAATTGATACTGCTCCTTGTTGCGTTTCCAACTGGCGGTTCAACAACTCTCTAAGCCCTTCGACCTGCTGAGCACCATATACAGTGTCGTCGGCCCAGTAGAAATCAATTGGCGCGGCCGACGGCAATCTTTGCTCTCTCACAAGCGACTCAATGACTTCAACGCTTAGATCAATCTGCGAAGCTATCAGCCTTAGTGTAGTTCGTTCATTACTTTTCAGTTTGTCCTGCAGATCCTGAATAGCCTGTTTTCCACTCACTACCCCAGATCCGGAATTGGTAAAATACACTTTGTCGCCGAGCAGCTCTTCTAATTGAGATTTACATTGATTGATAAGTTCCGCGACATTTGCTGCTGTATATTTCACTGAATTCCTTTTGGATCCAAACAGCTGCATGTTATTGATATTCGGACTAGTCAAACGATCAAGTGTTTCTGCAGCTTGAACTTCGTTTCTTTTTTACTCTGCCCCTGGAGCGGGGTCCTGAAAAATCCCTGAAAAAGTATATCCCCGCCATTGTCACTGTCAGACGTGTGAACAAGCCTCCCAGAACTGAGAACTTGCAATAACTTGTCTCGGATTTGAATTGTGCTTGAAATTCGGACACTACACTTCTTTCTTTCGCATTTTCAAGAATATTTCTATCCGATATGGCAATCTGACAACATAATTGTAAGCTGCATAACAAGATGGCTTGCACGTAAATAGTTTTTGAGGAGGGAGAAAAGATAATATTTAGCCAATCATTATATACGCATGATTCTCCTACTGCCATAAAAGAGTCAATATACCAGCACATTGTCATGTTTCCGCTGGCTCGTTGGCCGCTAGAAAAACAACCAGGTACACGACTGGGTTTTGCAAATGAAGTGAAAGCAAGGACAAGGAGCAAAAAGGGAGCTAGCAGTTAGCTTGGATTCAAGAAGTTCCCATCAAATATTCCTAGGTACATTGTAGCTCTTTGTTTATTCATGACAAGGTAGTCCAAATGATCATCAGCTAACCACGGAACAAACCGGTGAGCTTTTTTCTTCCCTTCTCTTTTCTTTCAACGAAAAAAAAAAAAAAAAAAAAAAAAGGAGAGCCAAAAATGCTATTGCATTGTGGTTACGGGCTATCGTCGGAGAGGTGAAACAATGATTCGTCTAGTGAAATAAATCGTTTAAGTGAACGGCTTCATATACCAAGGCTAGTTAGCGGGGACGGCGCGGCTGGGACATGACGTTGGGGTCTAGACAAAAGACTATTTGGCCGGTTATTTCGGTGAATGGCGCCGATTATACGACAACAAAAATAAAAGCTGTAGTGCGAGACCACTGCACTTAAATGTAAAAGTACTTGTTGGATGAAAAAAAAGAAAAATAAAATAAATTAAGCATTCTAGAACATTTCATTAGATACTCCCAACACAGTGAACAAAGGCTGAGTGCAGCTACAAGACATGAGAAAAATGCAGGTGACTTTATTGCGTCACAAGCCGCACTAATGCCTCATTTGATGAGAATGACGTCATAAAGTTTCGCGATAAATAACTGGTGGGTAGCTAGTCTAAGTTTTTTTAAAAGTGTCAGCATTTGAAAAAAATTAGTCTATTATTAATTACAACCTCACGTTGACGAGGCAAAAAAACACGAAGCAAAGAAAATAATACAGGAGACGATAGGTGAGCCGTGAATATTTGGAGGGGTATTATTTTTTTCGTTCCAGGTCACAAGAATAACAACTGTCTGCACTCCCTTCCCCCTCAAATTCCTAAAAATAAAATAAAATATTCGGGCGAGAAAAAAGTGACAAATTTGTAGTAGAAGGAAGGAAAAAAAAAAAATGACAAGCCCATGTTCGCCAGATGGGAGGATGATGACCGCGTCTCAGCAGGGGTCCCCTGCAACGGCGTATTTCCACCCGGAAAACAGTAGTGGTGGTGGTACTAGTGTGGCACCTGCATTTGCTCAGAAGACAACTGTGCATAGAAAGCATCGACCTCCCAATTTGGAAATCCCTCCCCCCACAGATCGACCACCACTCAAAGCATTTCGAATGCCTAGTAGTGCGAGCATTCCAAGTTCAATACCGTTATTAGCGCTTCCAGAAAAACGGTTGACGTCGCATGGACCATCATCTGCCACTGTGAGCGGGCATTGTAGATACCGGTCTCCCTCATTACCGATAAACGTACTGCATCCTACCACCCCAGTAGAATTGCCATCATCCCTGCATGTTATCACTGGTGACGAGCTAGCGCCATTAATAGGTGATTCCCAGGTTTTCCTAGTAGACATTCGTCCATTCAAGCATTTTTGCAATTCCCGCATTAAGTCGGCGACAAACATCTGCATACCCTCGACATTACTAAAAAGACCCAACTACTCATTATCGAGATTCGCTGAATGCATGGCCTCTGAACAACGTCATAAAATAGATAATCTATCCCAGTATTCGCATGTCGTTGTTTATGACGAGAGTTCCATGACTGTGAATGCTACACATCCTGGTCCCCTTGCATACACATTAGCCAAGTTTGCAAAGGCGCCGGAATTAGACGGAAAACTATACTATTTGCAAGGAGGCATCCATTCCATGGAAAAGCGACATTCTGATCTCATAATTAAGAGTGCGGACGCGCAGGAACAGGCCTCATCAACGAGCGCTATCCCTGAAAAAGGCATGCTGGTATCGCCTATAAGTATCCAGGGCGGGCCTAATGTCAGCGCAGGCAATGAAGCCAAGCACCGCCAAACTTTGTCTGTTGACAATATGCCCCGTCGCCATCAACATCGTGTGTCTACTAGCAGCACTAGCAGCAGCAACACCGATGGAACTTCGACTGCCAGCATGGGGTCTACAGCATCCTCGGTTTCACCTGTTCTTTGTGGTTTTTCATTACCGGCACTGAGTATCGGCGACGTGCCGCCGTCAATAGCTGCAAAGACCATTAGTAATGTCAACTACGACTATGATTATGAGACAGCGCCATTGTCAATGCCGGATGTCAATGATACGAATCGCGATAAATTTCCCAAGTGGCTGATGCCAATTCTAGGGCCCGATGGGCCTAAAATTGTGGCAGCAAAATTTAAAGAGATTCAACAAGCTGAGAAGAATAGATTGGAGAGTTTATTTATGACTAAATGTGTTGTTAGTGGCCCCGGTGACTCAGTTGATGATAGCGATGATCCCAAATATAGCATTTCCAAGGCCGTTGAGTTTGGTCACAAGAATCGATACAATAATATTTGGCCCTTCGACCATTCACGTGTGGTGCTTAATCGGCCAATACATAATGTGCAAGATGAGACACCGCAATCGCCAATGAGTCCCGCGTGCGACTATATTAATGCCAGCTACGTTTCCACGACTTTGTCTCATAAGCGATATATCGCGACCCAGGCTCCTTTGCCTGAGACGTTTGCGGATTTTTGGAAAGTGGTCTGGGACGAATCATGCCCTGTAATACTGATGCTCACAGCCGAAGCTGAGGGAGGATTCTTAAAATCTCATACATACTGGACACCAGGTCAGTATGGAAAATTCAAGCTTACTCGCGAAAAAATAGACGAGGAAATCGTTCTGTGTCCGCAGACTGGAAGTAAAGTCACGATTCGTCGGTTCTTGTTGAGCCACAAAATGTATAAACAAACACACCGTGTTTCTCAGATTCATTACACCAGTTGGCCAGATCTAGGAACGCCGGTGAGTGCATTCGATTTACTAGCATTATGCAAGTTAAAGGATGATTTCACTAAAGAATGGAAACGGGCTCGCAACATGAATTTAGAGTGCGGTAAAGATAAAGAGCCTGTTGGGATCATTCATTGCTCCGCTGGATGCGGACGGACAGGTACGTTTTGCACTATTGACAGTGTGATTGACATTTTATCATGCAAGTCAGTGGATCAGCCTGTCGACGAGAATGAGGACGTGATATTTCACATGGTTAATGAATTTAGACGTCAAAGGTTATCGATGGTTCAGACCATGAGACAATATGCCATGTGTTATGAGGCAGCGGCTCTATGGTGTGCCGTAAACCGATGAATGACACACGTTTCTATTTATTATTTATTTATTGTAATTATTTATTGAATACATTCATTCATTCATTTATGTCAATTGCATGCATTGAACTTATTTATTAACATTGTTCTTACGTCTGTTACTGACTGCCGTCTTCGGCAATCATTCAATGTTGGACAGAGACATCGTCATTCGTCTTACGTTTCTCCAGATTGTCGCTCGTAAACCATCGCAGCCGTCACTAAATCTTCCAAAGCCGATCCGACAGCCTTGAATATGGTAATTTCGTCGTCCCCGGTACGTCCTGGAGCCGTACCTTTAACGAGATCCGTTAGAGTTCCGCGGATCTCCTCTTTACTAAATACTCCGGCGTCAAAGGCCCGCAGAAGATCACCCGATTTGGTCGGTGCCTCGTCCGTATCTATGTATACTGTAGTGTTCTTAAAGCACTCAGGCTCTGCTTCTATCATTTCAGGCTTGAAGCTTCCTATAAGATCTAAATGAGTACCCGGGCGCAACCAGGCTCTCCGGATCAACGGCGCAGTGGATAGCGTAGAACAACTAATAATGTCTGCCTGCTCAACTGCGCTCTGCAGGTCTGTAACTGCTGACGCATTAAGCCCCTGTTCTTTTAACAAGTCGGCCAGCTTCTGGGCCCCTGCTGGGCGAAGGTTCCATACCAAGACGCGTTCTATACGACGGACGCTCTTCATAGCCGCGGCAAGAAGGCTGGCCACTCTGCCAGATCCTACGATTAGCAGAGTTTTGGAATCTTTGCGTGCAAGATAGAAAGCGCCCAATGCTGCTGCACCCGCCGTCCTGTAGACTGTAATTACGTCTCCATCCAATTGCGCCAATGGCACACCTGTCCGGCCGTCATACAAATTGTAAGTGGCATGCAAGCCTGGTAACGACTTTTTATTATTTTCAGGGAATATATTAATCACTTTAACCCCGAGATATCCCTTATCATTCCATGCGGGCATAATCAGGCAGGTACCCCGATCCTCTCCGCATCCAACGGAATGGACATGTCGCGCCGGGACATTGCCTCCCTCTTGAAAGGCTTCACGGAGCACAGGCACAAGTGTATCAAAGGAAAGACTTTTTTGTGTGGCTTCGGTGTCGATGACTTTCATTTATTATAGTGTGGGGTAGGAGCGCTCAGGGGGCTTCAACCTTGACCTAAATAGGAAGTTCACCATAGTGAGCGCGGCATGAATAAGCAGTAAATTCTGCATACCTGCGCGTACATTTCTGGGAAAACAATTCATTACATTGTGTATTATTATTTACTGGATGCTGCGTTATCTATTTTTTATTTTATCAGTTCCTCAAACAGTCTTGCCTCAGGTTCAGGCAGTTCAACATGATGTCCTTCAAGAGGTTTGAGAGCCTGTCTAACTGACTCTCGCAAAGATACATTATGAACGGGATCAATGGTCTGAGAAATCTCTGTCCGTCGTCTTTGATCCGCCGAAGTAGCATCCTCCAAGGACACAGCCTCTGCCGCCCCATAGTACGCTTCCGAATCTCCGCTTGACTCGTTCACTTCATCTAACAGTTCAGACCATATGTCTAGTAGGCGACTAAGCTTCGCAAGTGCATATGGGTACTGGGCACTAACCAAAGCTGCATAGCCCAAGCCAGCAAGTTTTCGGTCCCGCGGATGGCCCATATTGTCAAACTTAGTGATCCATTTGTCAACAACTGCATCGCTCCCATCCGACGACCGATGCAACAGCTGGACGAACGTGTGGCAGTCCGAGATAGCTAGCCTTGCAAAAATAGTCAACACCCGGTTGACATTGGCGATCGAAGCCTTTTCGCTTAAAATATACGAGGCTAATGACACAAAGAGTCCCGAATCAAAGAGATGCTGTGCGTATTCCTGTAGAGGCCGAAGCGTAGTGTACAAATCAATTATCCTGACAATAGTACTTAGAATGTCCTCTGTAACTATGGGCACGAATTTAGCAAATGAGTTAAATAGCGGTTCTACAAGATTGGTCTGTCCAATATAATCTGCTCCAAATACCACGTATGCCTCAAGGATAACCAACTCGTCGGCCAACGTCTCAGCCGATTTCTCAACAAGTGCAACCAAGTCGTTGCACAGTGGTAAGAGCAATCTTTGGGAAGTTTCGGACCGGTCGGAGTACTCAACGAGGGATCTCCACAAATGCAAGGAGTCTTCAAACAGATATGCATGTATAGGGCTAGCAGGATCAATAATTGTCTGCAAAACTGGCACCGCTAGCACACAGCACTCATCGATGCTCGCTGAGTTGTTTCGCCCGCCCGACCAGCCAAGGGCTTCGACCACATGAGTTAACGTCTGAAGAATCACTCCTTGCATGACGCGATTCTCCGAATTTTCTTCGGCATCTTCCCACAAAGGTGGCAGGATTTGCAAAATCGATGGAATATATGGACCGATTTTGTCTCCTAATTGCTCAACAAATATTGAAACACATTTTAACAGAATGATTTTGGAGTCGATGGTCTTGACTCGGTTTAGCAGTTGGAAGATCCCTTGAATAGCCGATTCTGCAAATGGCAGAAAGGCATCTGCGTGCGACTTGAAATCATACACATCTACAGCGTATCTCAGAGAATCAACTGCATTGAGTTCCACGACCAGGTCCGGTTTCTGAAGCGCCCTTACTAGTAGTGAATATATACAAGATCGGGTCTCTAATTTTAAGTTCTCAGCAGATACCCAAGTGGAAATCACCAGTAAAATCCGGCGTATTATAATGTTGCTATTAAATTCATTTGTGTGCTGCACGTTGGCAAGTGAGTCGAGCCCTGCGATGATGTCGTTGAAATCGATTTTCTCGAAAAGAATCGCGTAGCCATACTGTAGCGCCTGGAGAACACAGTCAAGCGCTAATGTTTGCTGGCTATCGCCTATTGTGCCGCTGCCGTTACTACCAGTACTACCGCTCAGGCCTTGAACCACGGTGTTGTTAATTATTTCTATGACGTGGTCAGAGAGTTGTTCGTTGTAGCAAGACAGCAAATCTGAGAACAGACTTGCCGCGCATGGCCGTAACAAAAATTCCCATGCAGAAACTTGTAGTTCTTGCTCTATGAAGTACTCTTCCGGGTCCGATCGCCACGACTCAAAGTCTTTTGATGTCATGCGGAAATACCAAACGACGAGCAAGTCACTCAGTTTAGTTAAAGCGCCTTGATTCAGGACCTCGGACACGCGCTCACGAGCCAACTGAGCCTCCTGTTTATCCGTCTCGGACTTATGTCCCCGTTTTGCCTTGCCCATCGGAATGGTAATCAGACGTTTGATAAGTTCCATTCCCTGACGGACGATCTTTGAATACACCTCTGCGGTGCCATCATCCGACTCGTCGTCATCATCGGCCCCATCTTGTCGAGCTGCATGGAATAGCTGAGCGCGCTGTTCAATCTCATTCAAATACACATTGACCACCACGTCCGAATCAGGCATTAAAATAAACGCTACGCCATGTCGATCTAGCAGCCGGTTGAGCGTCTTGCCGATTCGGTAGATGTGCTTGACCAGCAGATCCGGTGGTTGTTGGTTTGACAGTGCAGAGAGAAACGCCTGTAAATGAGACACAATGGTTTGGAAAAAGGAACAGGGCTCATCAGATCGATTCACGTAGTCGTACCCGTCATAGAGTAGTCGACATGAAACCTTGAGTGCAAGATACCCAATTTCAATTTGGCTGAGGTTGAAAGTTTCGCTTGTTGAGCTTGTCCACTGATTCGTGAACGACACGTATATTTGACCAACTACTCGCAACAATTGAGTAGTGTGAGTCTGCATTTGCATTCTTGCGCGACCGAATCGTACTGTTGACAGTTCTTTGAGGACGTGGTTCATAATAGTGAGCATGTTGTACAACGCGACTGTATTCCCCGTATTACTTCTATTTGTAGTGGCGCCGTCGCTGCCACTGTCGCCGGCGGCGGCAATGTCGTTGAGAATAGAGATCATTGAGTCAAATAGCCCTGGCCAGTACTGAGGGTAATCTGCTCTGGCAATCTTAGCAATGAGATCTGCATTCTGCGCGTGTAACTGTCGATTAGTTTCGCCAATTCCATTAAAAATATTCTGTCGAATAACTTGCTTTTCCTCCTCAGTAGGACATTGTTTACCACGAGAATTTCTCCAGACCTCCTTAACGCGATTCTTAAGATATATAATAGCTAGCCATCGGGTAGTTAAAGGCAAAGTGTCGTTTTGATATATCTGCTGTAAATATTCATGAAATCTTGGAACATTATGCCAGTTTTTTAAAGCATTTTCACCTGTTTCTCGTTTGAATGGATCCTCCTGCGAACTCGCAAGGTCAAGACTATGAAATAGATTTTCCAATGTCAGTTCCATGACAAGAACCTGACAGGCGTATACACACAAACACCCAGTCTCCTAGAAGGAAAAATTGAGGTTAACTATGGACAAGGTTACCGAGCTCACCAGAAAAGAAAAAATAACAATTACAAAAGAGAGCAAAAATAAGCAAAAGAATAACAAATAAAAGAAAGTACTAAGTCCGCGGCTAATATTTAGTCGGTGGTTCATTGTGGTCTTGTGTTATTTACAGGTGTCTATATGTACAAACGAAGGTTCGATTCAAGTTAGAACATCAGATGAGATCAGATGAGATCATATCAGATCATATCAGATCATATCACATCACATCACACCAGATCAAAAAGCCCGATATATTCCCCCAGACTTTTCTAATTCTTGTTTTTGCTTAGTAACTGCTTCCTTAAATGATTTGGCTGCCTCTTCCGAAATCCGAGTCGTCGGAATCGTGCTAATCATCAGATCATCCGCCCGGTTAACAACCTGCTTCCGCTGAGATTCTGGCAAATCTGCACTATATCCAAACATTGTCAGTGCGAATTCTTGTAATTCATTACACTTTTGCTGATTCATTTTTTCCGGATAACATGACAGAAATCGGTCCCACAGACTTCCCTTGACCAAACACTGCGACAGTGCCATTTCAAATTCCACACAGTTGTCTCTAGCTGCCTGTTGCAGCGAAATCCTACGAGGCTGTTTTTCGGTCGGCCCACTGAACACGTCAGATACTACGGGAACTGCCTGCACAGTCGTAGTTATAGTTCGTCTTTCCTCATCGACACCGCGGCTGTGATCAGCAGTTCCTGTTTCGGTCTGAGTCTTGTAAATTGCTTCTAGCCGGCCTGCCCGCTCCTCATGCTCCTTTGGCTGTTCTTGCGGTGCTTGACGTTCCCCAGTCAAGGCAATAGGAGTAGACGGCTTGGCCTCATAATAAAAATTCTGTAAACTTGGGTCTAATTTGGAGATAGCGTCCTGTTCTTGTTCTTTCTGCACACTTGGTGCTTGTAAGTTTTCTTTCTTCGACCACGGCCACCTCATAATGTATAAATATGTGTGTTGTTGTCTATATTCTAAAGTAGATGTTGATGACGTTTTATTCGCGTGCTGCTTTCTGTACGAGTTTATACGGTTCCCTTGTGAATAGCTAGTTTGTTTGTTCGGCGTCTGAAAAATAAAGTTAGAAACTGAAAAAGTTGTTGATAAGATTAAGTTGGGAACCTTTTTTTTTTTTTTTTTTTTTTTGTTTCCCCGTTTTACTTCGATGTCTTCTCGAATAATTGTTAAGAATCTGCCGGCATATCTTACAGATGAGAAATTGAAGAAGCATTTTTCTCAAAAGGGTCAGGTGACCGACGTAAAGCTAAAACGCGGCCGAGATGGACGATCTAGGAGATTCGGATTTGTGGGATACAAGACCGAAGAAGAAGCTAACGAAGCAGTCAAATTTTTTGATAAGTCTTTCCTAGACACCTCGCAACTAGTAGTCGAGCTCGCGAAAGTATTGGATGACCCTGCATTGATCTCAAGAAGAGAAAGAAAGCAACTGGAGCGACAAAAACGAGCACGACTTGAAGAGCTTGAGCTCGAGAATGTGCGTCAACATAAGAGGTCGAAAATGTCGTCCGCAACTGCATTAATAGATGAACAGCTGCAAAATGATCCAAAATTCGCACAGTTCGTTGATGCGTTTGAAACGAGCAAAAAGAAAGAGAAAACTTGGGACAATAACAATGTCGACACAGTGTTGATGGAACAGGAACAAGCGAAGTTGCAGGCACAAGACGAATCCGACGACGAGTATGTTAATATTATAAAGGATACTAATTCAGCCGACAGCCAAAACAAATCCAGCGATGGTCAGGACGACATGCCAGATAATGACGCACAAGGAAACGGAGATGCCTCCTCTGATGACGAGCCCATGATGCCCTTGTCAGAAGTTGCTGAGGACGGCCTCGCAAAGGACGAGGCTGTGTCTGATCTAGAATGGCTGCAAATGCGGCGCCAGCGGATGCGGGAACTTCAAAACGGCAACGAGAATGAGAGTGAAAGGGAAAACGTTGCTGTTGAAGAAAAAGAGGGACATGATGAAAAAGAATATACTAACAACAAAAATGTAGAGTCAGAAGAACAAGAAGAAGAACTGCCTCCGCCTCCTCCAACTGAGGAAGAGCAGACAATTTCCAAAATCGAATCAACCCGCCGACTATTTCTGCGAAATATTTTGTTCAGTTCTACAGAGTCGGAGTTCAAAGATCTGTTTAGTCGCTATGGACCTGTCGAGGAAGTTCATATTCCGTTGAATCCTAAGACGAGCCAATCTAAAGGAGTCGCGTATGTGATGTTTGAGAACCCTGATGACGCCGTGGCGGCATATCAAGGACTTAATAAGACATTTTTCCAGGGAAGGATTCTTCACATAGTGGCAGGTGAACCTAAAAAAGATGGTACTAAACGGTTAGATGAGTTTGATCTGAAGAACATGCCATTAAAGCGACAGACTGAGCTTCGTAGGAAGTTCGCGGCATCGAAACACCAATTCGCTTGGAACTCTTTGTATTTAAACACGGATGCAGTTATGGATACAGTTGCCAAACGGTTAGGAGTTAGCAAGTCGCAGCTTATTAACCCAGAGTCTTCCGATAGTGCTGTCCAACAGGCACTGGCGGAGACTTCAGTCATTAACAGTATCAAAGATTATTTTGAAGCCAACGGCGTTGATCTCACGCTATTTGGGAAATCCAAAGAGAAGAGTGATACAGTTATTCTCGTGAAAAATCTCCCCTTCGAAACCAGTGTAGCGGACATCACTGGCCTATTCAGCGAATTTGGAGATTTGCGTAAAATCTTGCTCCCACCCGATGGCGGCATTGCGATGGTAGTATTCAAGACGGCTCCACAGGCTCGGGCAGCATTTACCAGACTGGCCTACCGACGATTTAAGAGTTCGATTCTGTACCTCGAAAAAGGGCCTAAGGGATTACTTGAAGGCGACGAACAGGCTGACGAAACTAGTCGCGCCGCGGACTCGGTTGGCGGCGTGCCAGTTAATGTTAAGGAAACTAAGCTCTCATCATCCGAGATTCTTGGCGCTTCTAATGAACATGAGGGTCAGAATACTACTGACGTGCCACAGCTCCCCACCACATCGCTATTTATCAAGAATCTTGACTTCAAGACCACTACACAGGATTTGCACAATCTATTCAAGCCATTGGAAGGCTATGTTGTTGCTCAGGTTAAAATGAAGCCCGATCCTAAGAATGCAGGCAAATATTTGAGCATGGGATTTGGATTTGCTGAATTCCGCACTCCAGAGCAAGCAAACAGCGCCCTCAAGGCTATGGATGGATATGTTCTACAAGGACATCGATTGCAAATTAAAATTTCTCATCGTGGGGGAGATCAAGAATCCAAGTCGATCAAGCCAACCGGAGCAGCGTCCAAGACAAAAATCATGGTTCGCAATATACCTTTCGAGGCAACCAAGAAAGATATTCAGAAATTATTTGGCGCATTTGGTCAATTACGGTCTGTCAGATTGCCTAAGAAGTTTAACAAGAGTGCCAGGGGTTTCGCGTTCGCTGAGTTTGTTAGCGCAAAAGAGGCAGAAAACGCCATCAAAGCCTTGCAAGGAACACACTTGTTGGGACGTCGGCTTGTTATGGAATATGCTCAAGATGACGCAATAGATGCAGAAGAAGAAATTTCTAGAATGGAATCGAGAGTCAAGAAACAAGTTACGACACAGACCTTAGCAGGAATGAGGCTCAGCGGCCAGCGCAAGGACATGGACATGGATGAAGATGAGAACGAGTTTTAACAGAATAGAATAACTAGACCAAATAAACATTATCATAACTTATAAAGAGGGGGGTTTTTTGAAATACAATTAGACAAACGATTTGGTTTGTTCTTCCAACCAGTTGTAAAGTTTCTCTCCTCCTTCGGAATTAGCCGCTTCCAAGATATCTGCTCGAGGAGATACCTTTTTGTCGAAGGGAACATAATGTCCGCCGTTATCATCCGCCGTGACATCCGGGCTTAACAGGGGATAGAGATCAGAATAAGCACCCCATTTGGTGTCAAGACAAAACTTTTGAATAACGTATTGCTTTATATTACTCAAATTTCGCATAATTTCTGACTTGATAATTCCCGGGTGGACACTCACACTAATGACTTTGGAATCAGGATGCTTTTTCGACCACAAAATAGCCTCGTATACATTAATGGCCTTGGATTGGCCGTACTGACCCATTCCCAGAGATGCGTGCGCCGGATTGGCCAGGTTGTCCCAATCAATTCCTCCATTGCGAGGAGCCAGGAGATGAGCAGACGAGGCTACCCAAACAATACGCACCGAGTTCGGCTCGCTCTTGTCAGCGGTAGCGTTGAGAACGTCGTCCAACAGCTTTTGGAACAAATACGGGGCTACAGCATTGACGGCCAAAGTTTGTTCAATACCCTGCACTGACACCGCTCCGCTATCGGCAAAGTTCATGCCCGCATTGTGCATGACGCCGTCCAGCCTAGATTCGGCATTAAGGAACTTGTCTACCGCCGGTCTAATTGTTGCCAAATCATTATAATCCACCAGTACGCCTACCAGGTTGGCATTGGGATATTCCTTTTTAATTGTCTCAATAGCCGCATTGAGTCGTGACTCCCGGCGCCCGTACATGTATACTTTGGCGTTCTTGGAACAGAGCAGTTTGGACATATACGTCCCAATGCCACTGGAAGCTCCCGTAACAATATAGATTTTGCCAGTGAGATCAGGATAATCCTTCTCAGTAAACTTGGGTCTAGTAAAATAGGGCTGAAAATCCCTGCATAGCTCTCTGAAATTGTGTAGCATGGTGATTGGGAAAGATGAAGATTTTGTTCGAGTATTTGGCTAGTGTGAGAAGGAAATAATTGTAATAATAGAAATAAAAATAAATAGAAAAAAACAATTGAGCAGAGTGGCAAACGGTTTGCCGCAAACCCCTAGGTACAGCTCGAGTGGTAACGGCAGTTCATGCAGAATTGCACATGCAACAACATGTACAACGGCAACCGGTAGGCCAGCCTTACGCCGCTCCTGCATGACTGTTGCACTGAGGCTCATTAACATTTGACTTTAAAAGCAAAGATTAGGCTGATGAAAGAAGGAAAAAATGTAATGAGTACTAAAATCGTGGTAGTAATTGTGGCGATCGATACCAAGATTGACCGAGTATAAATAGAAGCAGGCGCTAGATACGTCAGATATCTAATGAGATGTCGCGCCTCCGTGTAACGCCGCACATTATTCATGCATTTCCTTTTTCCGACTTACCGGTAGATAAGTCATGTGACATTGGCACGAAACGTGCATAGACGTGGGGCTCTCCTGTTACCGAATCGTATAAATATGGGCTTCAGGGGAGAACAAGTGGCCCCAGACATCGCCACTGCCAAGTTAAGCCTCCTTATGAAACTCGTAATCGCATGTAAGTAACTGATTGTTTTTTTATTTTTCTAGGACCGATGTATTCTCTTCTTCTACCAAAAGGTTGGAGCTGCGCCTATCACGCTAGGTAGCGACACCTTGGTTTTGAAGAAGGAAAAAAAACATTGCTCGCGTGGTTCACTCCATTGCTCGCGCAGTTTGGTTTAAATTAGCCTATCTGTTGCTTTTGTGGCTAGTCCACTTCTCGCATGGTTCGTCTACTAGTGTCGATCCGTCGTTCGCACGGTCCAGTGGTCCGCTGCTTGCCTGTGTCATTGTTGTTGTTTTGCAACCGCAGGTGGTAGGTTGGCTTCACCAACCACAAAGGCCCAGCTCTTGGATGGGCATCTAGAATAGGGAGCCGATTATTTATTTTCTGTCTGGTCTCGAGATTACTTGATATAACGATGGGGGATATAGATCGGTGAAGCATTTTAGTGGGGACCTTTGTTCGTTGTATTTATGATCCGGCGTCGTAAGTGAGGCTGACCCGAAAAACTTCTCGCACGGTTCGACTCTGCTCGTTCCGCTGCTCTCGTGGCCTAGCCCACTTCTCAAGGTTCGACTATTCTGCTCGTTCCACCTTTCGCACGGTTCGACTCTGCTCGTTCCGCTGCTCTCGTGGCCTAGCCCACTTTTCGCATGGTTCGACTATTCTGCTCGTTCCATTTTTCGCACGGTTCGACTCTGCTCGTTCCGCTGCTCTCATGGTGGTCAAGTCCACTTCTCAAGGTTCGACTATTCTGCTCGTTCCACCTTTCGCACGGTTCGACTCTGCTCGTTCCGCTGCTCTCGTGGCCTAGCCCACTTTTCGCATGGTTCGACTATTCTGCTCGTTCCATTTCTCACACGGTTCGACTCTGCTCTTTCCGCTGCTCTCGTGGCCTAGCCCACTCTTCGCACGGCTCTAGCTATTTGCTGAACCGCTGCTCTTGCCAATGGGAATTTCGTGAGCGTGGGATGGCATCGTTGGCCTCATAGCAGGCAGGGAGCTCACTTTTATGTGTAATCAATGTATTATCTTGTTTTCAATGATCTACGGTCTTAGATAATACGATAGATGCAGGTCTGAATATTACATTGGGGACGAACAAAAAGTTCCAAACGTATGGCAATAATGCACTCGATAACATACTTCTTGTCGATAACGGATCGATTTGCCAGACGATATTGTGAAATCGCTTTTGTTTTCTCTGGGCCATATATTGAAGGGCCCGAGGACACGACTCGAGTCGCCCAGCCGACGCAGAGCGGATCCATTGACGAGATCCTCCAACGCACTGGATTTCCTCACGAAGAGGGCCATGGTCTATTACAGAAACATCTGTTCAGGAGAAAAGCTGCGCGATTATGTTTACCGTGGATGATTGAATCCGATTGACAAACTGTACAGTCAGGCGATTAGTGCTACGGCCTTCCACGAGACGATTATTGGTTCAACTACGAGAAGAGAGCTTTTCCAAAAAAGTCAAGCACCGCGGAATAGCAGATAGGATGTTTTAGAATTAAACAGCCGACAACTGACATAATCTATAGTTTGCAAGAATTCTTTAACTCTTTCCAAAAAGAATCATTTAATGGCTTCTATTTCCGTCATTAGTTCCAGTTAACATTCTGTCACATGCGGCCATGCTCCACCACGCATGGATGCGTTCGGCCATTCCTGTCTACTCGTTCTTTTTTCTGCTTAATCGCCCCTCATCGGTTCCATGAAACCAGTCTAGGAGTCCGAAAACCCCAAAGTAAATCATAAATTTCTCATGGTGCAAGTCATGTTTCTTGGCAAAATTACCGAAAAAATCAAATCCACTGTGGACTAGTGTAGTCTCTAATAAGACTGATCCTACAAATATCCAATTGACAATTACATGAGTATGTAGAATTTGCTGCGGAATGGCCGTTGGCAAAATGTTGGCCACCAAATGTTCAATGGGGTGAGCAAACTGTGCAGCCAATGCCACAGGAGCAGTGAACTTGTGATGGAGCTTGTGGATCCTTGCGTAGTATTTAGGCTGATGTAAGAAACGATGTGAGTAATAGAACATCACCTCGCGCATCAAGTGACATGCAACAACTTGACCAACAATAGTGGGAACGCTAGGCAGTTCGTGTGTCCACGAAAATGGCGACGGCCTCTCAAGTTTTTCACTTAGCACAAGTAATGCTAAATGTAAGAAAGAGTTCATTAGCTGGTTTTTGAAGACCACCTGCAGTCCGTACCATAACTCCTGACGGGTCGTCTTTACCGTGGGCTGGATGCGGTGTTTAGCAGAAAATTCCGGCATGTATTGTTCAATGCAGTAGTATACTAGGCATGGTAGCCAGAATGTCAATATCTGCGTGAGTAACGTCATTCCAAGGTCTATTTGCATGTGGGTAAAGTTGTCTAACAGATAATCCCAGCCCGTTTGGATGGGTGTAGACGACAGTGATAATATGGACGACGACATTATAAATGAGTACCTGGCGTGATGTAGTTACTTGGCTTCATGCAACAAATAGTTTTTTGAAAACGAAACGAAGAAGAGCGGCAAGTTGAGGTATTTTTGTGCTGCCTAGCTACTCATTATATGCATCATAGGCCGAGGTTAACGATCCGCCGGATTTCATATCCCCCAGATCTTGCTTACCTCATCATATGAACGTGGGGTACGCGGGGCCAGTCATGGGGTGATGCTGTCTGTAGTGAGGTTCCTAATGCCTGCTTGGCCATGTAACAGTTACATATGTTATCAGTCAATCACTTTTTCTTTTTTTTGTCTGAATTTCTTTTTCTTGAATTTCTATATTCTCGTCCTTCTAGAATTATATTATCGTTCCATCTTTCGCGAACAGCCGGCGGTCGCTCGATTACTTAGGTGCGGCGCAGACCGCTCAAGCCTAGTAATCTTCGTCATTCTCGTTAACTATCAGAGCCTATAATGAGATCTTCAATAATAGCCCAGGCTACTCGTAGAACGATAAAGCCTCGACCAAAAATAGCTATTCTGCCGCCTTTAGCATTATATCGACGAATCTTGCGAGCCCACCGGCTATTACCTGCGGAACAACGAGTATTAGGCAACGAGTATGTGCGAACCGAGTTTCGACTTCATAAAGACATAGACAACCCGGCGCAAATCATAGGCTTTCTCTCAAGCTGGCAACACTATTTAGAATGTATCAAGGGAGACGCTTGGAAATATGAGAAACTAGACATGGATAAAATTTCAAAAATGAACGATGAGCAGATCATCCAGGTAAGTACATACTCCGCAAAATTGCGCACTTTTTATTTTGTTATCCTCCCAATTTTTTTTTCTCCTCAATCTCTTGTTTTTCTGGTTGTTGTTTTTTTATTTTGTTTTTTCTTTCTGTATTATTTTTCTTTTCTTTTCTTTATAGTTTGTTTTAGCCCTCGTTCTAACCAGCTTTACGAACTAATGCAAGCCGCCAAGTCTGAGGAATCAGTATACGGGGATATTCTCCGGTAATTTATATCATGTAAATATCCGGAATTGATCCGTGTGGGGGCATTGGCCCACCTTGTAGATTATCCGATAAACGTTAAATAGACTTTTTAGAATGTACATAGTGGACAGAAATTCAAATTTTATTGATACTTCCAAGTCAATTTGTTTCGTCTTTTCAATCATTTTAAATGTCCGCCGAATTCTTGAATCAAACTGCTGCTATTACTTCCTTCAAAACCGTAAGCGGTCGAAACGTTGTGCTCGCTTTCCAAAACCCTACGAACTACAAAACAAACAATGGCAATTTCTTCGGTGCCACCATCGGCCGCGTAGCCAATCGCATTTATGGCGGCCATATAACTGTTCGCGACAAGACATATCCACTAGACATAAACGACAAGGGAAATAATGCTACGCTGCATGGAGGATTTTCAGGATGGGACAAGTCCGAATGGTCCAAGACGGCCGAATCGGAAGATCAGACCGAATCCAATACCAGATCTTGCACATTTACCCATGTTTCACCCCATCTGGATCAAGGATTTCCTGGAACTGTAGAGGCACAAGTGGCATACCGACAGTACGTCAAAGACAACAAGTCGTATCTGGAAATGGAATACACTGCTCGTCTGGCCGACGATTCTCCAGTTGACGAGACTGTCGTATCCATGACTAATCACACATACTTCAACGTGGCGGGCGACGATGCGGACACATGCAATGGAACAGAAATCAGCTTGGCCTCAAATAAATATCTAGTACACGATAGCAGTTCTCATGCCCCGACTGGTACGATCGAGGATTTTCCTGGTATTCCTAAAGGCCCATCGTTTTTCACACTTTCCGACGAAGCTCCAGCTATTGACCACTGTTTTGTCGTCGATCCTCGAGAGCTGGCTGGAGGACCTGCAGCTGCAGTGCTTGACACGCGGACGCGACAACCGAAACTTCACGTCCACATGCGCCACCCTTCCACGAAGTTAAACGTTGAAGTATGGTCTACTGAACCAGTTTTCCAGGTCTACACTGGAGATGGCAATGACAGGCCAAAATTGGAAGGGGAAATGCGTGCTTTCGCGTCACGATCTGGAATTGCTGTAGAACCTGCTAGGCCCACCAACGCTGCCACAATGGACCAATGGAGGCCATGGGTCACTCTTAAAAAGGGTCAGGTCTACGGATCCAAAATTCTTTATGTCTGCTACGAAGAGTAGTCGGTATGTGAACGTAATGCACAAAATGGCGTGAAAGGGGAAATACAGCTCATTTTATCTTATATAATATATTATCATATCAAATTTCAATAGAATATACTGTCACAAGTAATGATTACATGCATATGCTATTACACTGTAGCGCACGCGCCCACTGTACTTCTCGTGTTCACCCGATTCTGATAAAGTTGATGCGCGTCATTAAATCTCATTCTCCCAACTTCGTGTGTTGCAACTTTATTACGCGTCACGTTGTTGTCATGATCTTAAGAGTGGAGAACACGACCATAACACCATTCAAAGCGGTGTCCCGAGACCAGCTGCCTTCGCATGTGCTCCCTCATGATAGTGCCTGGGATGACCAAGCCCCTTGGCGGTTGTTCTATTCAGGCTCAAGCTCCACCGCTTCTTCCCTGCAGGATCTAATGTTGGCGAAAGTTAGCGAGACTTACGAGGACAAGAAGCCCATAAATTATTTCGCGGCTTTGCAAAGAGTGTCGCCTAACGTATACTCAATATTCAAGCTTGACAGACGCGTTCGGTCAAAAGACATGAACGGGATCCCAAAGCTGGCGTCCAAGTTGTCGCCAGCGTCGCACTCGTCTATCACGCCTTTTTCAATTGCGGACAACCTGATTTCTGTTGAAGATATCGACTGGAATGAAGTCAATGACCAATGGGCTTTTGACCTGGCTAATAGTATAATGAATGAGCCGCTCGATAGCGATGATGATGATGTGATGCCTACACCGGTTGATCGACCAGCCGGCACTGCGGTTGCAACGTCAAACGTAACATCTGACGATCCTAGTTTTTGCAGCGCAGCTGCTGCAATTGGCCATCCTTCTAGTATTCCGGCTAATGCAGTATCCATAGACCCCGAAAATGCTATAAACGAAAGATACATTGAAACGCTTTATTCTCACAACACCCCGTTAGTCCTGTTTGCGAAATCGGCCTTAAGGAGGGTCAAGGATCAATGTCAGTCCACTGAACACTTTTTGCAACTTTTGCACAAACGAATCAGTCCAATCACACTCCTAGATCAAAAATACCAAGATCCATATGCTGTCGACACTCTTGATGACTGTGAGCAAAGGGCCTGGCAAGCGTGGCTGGACAACAATCGGCCCAGCTCCTCGACGTCAAATGCACAGGATTTTCAAGATAAGTTGGAGAAAATGAAAATCCGCGAGACAAAAATGCAAATCATTCTTCTGCTTGAGATGCTGGCTAATTCTTCTTTTCCAGATAAAGAAGCATCTGCAAAACCCGCTGTGAAACCAATACCTACAAAGAAAAAAGGTGCCGCGTTAGTTAGACGGAAGAAGGTATCTAAGGACCAACAAGAGAAGCAAGAACAAGGACAAGAAACATCCTCTGGCAGCAAGCTCACCCATGATCTATCGTTGGATATCTTGTTTGATAGACTGTGTATCCATAATGCTGTTGCCGGTGCCCCGGCTAATAGTAATACTGACAATACCAAAGCGAGTGACAAGATTGACAAAGTTCAAGAATTTTGCCTCGAAATCGTTGTTCCATTTTTTCGAACAAGGCTTCCAGACAAGACTAAAGAGATCCTCAAAAAGGCCAAAGGCGTTTCGGCATCGTCTGCCAGGAGCCAAGGCACTACAAGTACTGCCGCGGCAGCAAGAAAAGCTGCGACTGAATCATCAGCTGATTCAAGCGCCTCACTTGTTGCTGCGCGTCGCATGTCCACTATTCCCATTCCTGAACCGGATGACTTCTCATCGAGTATTGGGGAAGAACCTTCATCGACGGTTACAATCAAACAAAATTCCACTGTTGTACAACGCGGAGGCATCCTGGCCACCACGAAGGACCAGCAAAAACGTCAAGTGGCCATTAGTTTTGGATCGAAGAAGACCAAATCAAAAGCCAAGAGTTTCCAGGAATCAACAAGGAGCGCAGGTTCAGAAGATGTTTTGAAAATTCTGCGTCCCGCGAGGCGACTTATACAGCCACGCGTGGATCAACAACCGAAGCAGGTAGGCCCAATTTTCCAAGTCGAAGCCACGCCTCAGCGGAAATCTGCCAATACGAATCCGACTTTCCAGATTGAAGCTACGCCTGCAAGGAACCGTAATATCATTGAAGCGACTCCATCTCGTAAACGAATATCGGAGTTTGCTCCTGATCCTGAAATAATACCTGTTACGCCTAAGCGACCGAAGCAAGGTTTTCATGTTGACTCTTCTTCACCATTGGTAGTTTTATCGCCGGAAGACAGGTGGCAAGCCCACGACAACGGCAACAATAATGCATTTAGAACACCGACAAAACACTAACAAACCGACTAATACATATATATAAATAATACATTTCATCTATTCGATTTTGACCATGTTTTCCAGAAGTATAGAAAATGCGATGCGTGCACCGTCTTCGGATTCTAGCGCTTGTTGCGCCAAATCCTGTCCCAGTACTTCTTGAAGAGCGTTAGTGTCGATTGAGTCTGCGTCCACCTCTGGTGGAGCCTGACTTGCAAGCACTCTTAGTGTCTTTATTAACTGTTTTGATATCATAGACCGATCGCTTTCGTCGGAAATATTTTTCACCACTCCTTCATTCCATGCCTTAATATTACCCAATACAATGACCCGAACAATTTCCGGTCCTAACGCCGCTATGCCGGCCAAGGAACCATACAATGCAGGCGGCGGTCGTGTCGTGTCCATGAATGCCTTCAACAGTGTACGCGTAACTCGGGGCTTTAAAGCATGATAAGAT
Organism: Crinitomyces ghanaensis; assembly: GCA_030581755.1. Lineage (NCBI taxonomy): Eukaryota > Fungi > Ascomycota > Dipodascomycetes > Dipodascales > Trichomonascaceae > Crinitomyces > Crinitomyces ghanaensis. The sequence continues at coordinate 521,584 of JAKTVX010000002.1, forward strand.
TTGCCATACTTGTGGCATATGTACTGCAGCAGACTGGCTGCAAAGTCTCTGATCTCGTAACCCTGGCTGGTCACTGGCTTGGGTCCAGTCTGTTTAGAAAGTAATGGCGTAAGTACCGCTGGGACGACATGGTGGATATATGGCTCCACGAACACCGAGGGATTATGCAATAGGGAATCAATCATTTCAAGCATGGCCTGGATGATCTCGTAGCTAGTTTTCAAATTCTGAGACACTTTTTCTTGAATAAATTGGACAAAGTATGGCATGAGCTGATGCAGTCCAGGATCCGTTCTAAGGCTCGCCAGCGCCGCCGCTTTCTTGTCTAGCGCGCTTTGACTGGGCGCCGACTCAGAACATGCCGCCATGATTGTGTTAACCACTGTATCAAAATATAACTGAAGCTCTTTGGATATTACATGTCTCACAAGAGGCTTCACTTCGGCTTCCTGAGACATAGCCGTTACAATGTTGCTCGCTTGAGATCCTCGAATTTGAGGAGGCATAGCCTTGATCTCAGACACCTGAGGGTTCTGAGGAATCGCGGGCTGGACTCCCTCTATTGCCAACCAATGTGCCGTGAAGCTGACTTCTCGAGGAACCTTTGGTAGTGGCTGATTGATAATCTGTTCAAAATCAACCTCTTCTTCGTCTCCCAGATAGTATAACGTCTGGCCCGGTCCAACTAGTGCCTCCCTGTAGTTTACGGGCCTCGAGGTCTCGTAGCCGTACAACGGTTCAACATTTAAAACTTTTAATGCGTATGATATATCGGATGTTGTTAAGGTGGTTCGCTTGCTGTGTCTCATAAACTTCAACGCTTGTTCGACTACTTCGTGTATCCTATATTCAATATCCATTGCTAACGTCTTGGCAACTTCATCTGGAAGATTGCTGATTCCCAATACCTCAGATACATCTTTAACTGTGTCAGATGGTGACCAGAGCGTGTGAGAGTATTTCAACGTTGACATGGTTGTTAGTCGCGACGGTCAAGCGATGCGTTAGTGAAGTAGAGTAACCTTAAAAAAAAGAGGTCGATGCTAAAATTAATTGACCTACAAACTGTACATAGCGTTGACGATCACTCCAACATAAGACCAGTGAATGAGTCCATTTCTGTATTTATTAGATTCAAGATATATGTGACCACCCGAACTTTCAATATTTCATGACTTATTCATGAATGACAGAAGGCGAAAAAAATGGGAAATTCCCTGGGCTGAAATCGAACCTGCGACTCTAGGAGACCTTCAAGTTCTTCTTATGACGGAATGTGGCGCGTTCCTCAGGCGGCGCATCTCATCTCGCAGGTTTCTTTAATGTATCTTATCTTTCTTAAGAAAATGCTGAAAAAAAATGGTTAAACTCTTTGTAAAGCGTGTCATCCTTATGCAGGGGCCATGCTAATCTTCTCTGTATCGTTTCAAATTGACCAAATGTCCCGAAGGACGCAACTAATTTCTTGATGTTCTATGTAATGTAAATCTCTGCTTAGTAAGCTTTTAGTAAGCAAAACCGATTTATCTGCCATATATCATGAGAACAGAGAGATAATGAAGCGCATTGATAACTAGTCACAAGCGGCACATTTTTTGATGTGTGCTTGGTTAGGACGGCCCCGGGCAAGCCTCCTGCAATGATCTGTCGGTGATTTCGTATTATGTCGAGCTGGCATGAGGCAAACGGGCATTATTATGATCATTTATTAAAGTCTTACATCACATATATAGATTAAAGAAAGACTGGTGGTAGTCAGATATTTGCCTGATGCAGGCTGTTCTCTTAACTCGATTGTTCTTCTGTTCCTTGTTCACGATGGCGTAAGATTCCTTCAAGGACGTGGGGAAACTCATTTCACATCAACGCGGACAATCACATCTGCAAGCTTTACTGGAAAAAACGCACATCAACGTGCTCATACGAGCGTATACGAGCGGCCATCTAAAAATGGAAGCGCGCCATAGCTTTCAGGAACTCAGCTACGGCTTGGAGCCCCTTGGTGCTATCCAATGAGGCAAACAGGCAATAATAAAAAAAAAAAATAAAAAAAGTATCCCCAACTATATATCCGGCAGATTGGCGACAAACCTTTGGAGGCATTTGTTAGGCAAACTAAAAATAATATAGCGGCTGGAACACCAAGGGTTAAATTTGATGTGCGGACTGATTCCAAGAACTGGTTCTACTTTATTAATTTCAGCAAATTTGCTTTGATCTATTCTAACAACGATGGGCTGATTGAAGCTTTAAATTTTAAAGAGGCGTATCCGTGGGATAAATGAGAACTAGCTTTGGGTCTCCGGAGAGCTCGGCGCTAGACAAGAAGTCCACAGGCTATCGATCAACCATATACCGCGCGATTGTGTGACCCCTTAGACTCGTCATGTGGTGAGTCAATTCCAAAAGAGCGATCTACGCCAGGTCCGTTATATGCATGCCTTCTTTCAGAAACAATAAAAAGGTACAATCGTGTGTCCTTCTTATTGTTTGTGCAAGGCATTGTATCTATATTTTTGCTCTAGCAAACACGAGCACATCGAAGATTGATCGATTTATGGGTGCTCGGCAGAGACACGGACTGGCGACAATCTGAGTGTTGTCCGAATGGTTAACTATGAGCTCGTGGAAATAAGCTACGGAATCTGAAAAGTAGGTGCTTACATATAAGAAGTGTCTAATACTCTAGCAGACGGAATGACCGCGCAAACAGAGCGACACCGAAAGTATGATTGGAGATAAATAAACTCCGCTTCGGCTGGTATAGTACTTCATCCTACAACAATAATTAGGTCGGTAGCAAAAAAGCGTTAAGCTAAACTTACATTGAGTAATGTTGAGCATTCCTTCGCCCATTAACTCTCTATCCATTAGAAATTTGAGCCGTTGATATTTGCGGATCAACGAAGGCTTCACGATGGGGCGACAGCAAGGCCCGGCATGATCTTTTGGAATGCTTGCCCAGCTCGCGAGGTTGAGCCATAAGGCGTTAATCTAATTATCTGCCAAGAGATTAAACGTGTAGGCATCTGAACAGGATTTGTTTCAATTTTCAGTCGACTCAGCATCAATCATTATCATTATCTTAATACTTACATACTTACTGCTTTGGATGATAGAGATAGGCGGTGCCTTGCATATGCAGCAGCCGCGCTGTGCAGCAGAATGCGGCGGTTTGCCACCAAATTTTTTGCTGCCGTTATATTGCAGCGCATGATAAAATAAATAGCTCAGGCACGCTTTTGAAAGATAACGCTAAGAATCCAACAAGGTCATATTTTTGTCTTTTTCTTTCACCATTGACCATATCCTTTACGCTAGAGACTTGTTCGGAGATAACACTTACGTAAGCAAGATAAGGTTCGTTTTACTGTCAGCCAGTTGGATTTTATTTTTTTTTTTCTTTTCAACGCCAACGGTATTGGGATCCATCCAGAAAATATCACGAGCCATGTCGTTCAGACTCACAGTTACTAGAACACAACTGGCTCAGGCTTTGCGCCGAGGTGTTGTGTCTGGTGTGAACAGTCAAGGTGTGTCGCCGCAGGCTCCCACGACTCGATTTTTGAGTTCTTCAAGAACGTCAAGAGACGAACAACAACAGCAGCAACAACAACCAGTCAGTAGTGCATCCAAGACACTTCAACGAAACTTCAATAGCAAGAATAACAACTTTCATATTGAGCACAAAAAGTTGCAACAAGTTTATGAGCGAGAGTTGTATGAACTTAAAGAATGTCTTACCCTTTCTAATCAGCGAACCGAGGACGGCAATCTCCGTCTTGTTGATTTAAACGTGGCTATGGATATATATTACAAGTTGCGACATACTGGAGTGCTAGGCCGTACAGACGTGTCTCAAATCGTTCAGGCTATTCATACCTCGGGTAGAATGTCCGTTAAGGCACTATCTCGAATGATTTCCAAGCAGCGAAAGGAGGCTATGGGAAAACAGCGACAACAGCTCGGTGTCTATTTAGATGAGATTGCGAAAGACTTATTGGCTGGGACCATCAAGACAAGTGTGTTCGGACTGATGCAATTCTTCACTGCTTACGCCACCATTGGTCAGGCCGAAAAGGGCATGGCTACTTACAAGAGGTTCTTGGAGTCCAGCCAAGATGACTTGATCCGAAATACCGAGAACGTTAAGGTGACAGGTGCCATTATGCATGTAATGATTACTGCTGGCGGCACCTTGGAGGATATAGAACAGGTATACTTCGCTGAGAAGGAACGAGGCGAGGGAAGTGTTCAAGCTGATCATAACATGGTTCGGGCATATATTCTGCATAACCACATCACCGAGGCATTGCAGCTTTACTCCAATATGCTTAAAATCTACGAGATTGACGCCGAGACTGAGAGCTACTTCTCGCGGATGCATGACACGTTCGTTGGTGACTGCGCCGATACTGATTTAGCGAAGACTTACTTATACCAGGCGCTTCGTGACCAGGTCCCTTACCCTGTGGTAATCCACCCCTCATCCGTGAATCGGTTGATGGAGCGATGTTGGAAAGAGTATCATGACTTTGATGAGATCTATGATATTTGGAGTGGATATCTCGGCAAGCCACAAGGCTTCCGCGAGAGTAACTACAACCTGATTAACATGACCTTGCTTCGCGCCTTTTTTGAGGAATATTTTTCGTGCACGGCTGATGCTCACGAAATTCTCAAGAAGATTATTGCTACTTACAACGATAAATTGGGTCGAATGGGTGTCATCTTCTTAAACAGTTTGCTCTCATTGACCGGCAAGAACTGGAAAGATCGGGAGGTCATTTTCAGTATCATTGATGGTTATGATCTCTACAACATCCCCAAAAAGTTGGACACTTTACGAGTGATTCTTAATTCTTTCCAGGATATCGAGGTTGAGACGTCAACTATCAAGAGCTATTGGGAGCAAAGATTGGCCCAGCAGAACGAAACTCCTTTGCAGAAGTACGATTTCTGGGCCCTCGGCAAAGCCTGCTCTCGAGAAGGCAGAGCTGAGCTCTTTCTTTCTGAATGGAACAAATACGTTGAAGAAGTGGCTCTTCCTCTGAATATGCAACGAGATATTCTGAACTTTTTCTCAGCGAAAGGTAATAATTGTCAGTACTTGTGGCAGGTACTGATTGGAAATGAATCGCCCAATGCAAACGCGAACGATAAACAGAAGGCAGCTGCTGCTCAAAAAGAGGGACCGGCTGCTGCCGAAGAAGGCGAACAAGCAGCTGTTGCGGCTGGATCTAATTGATGTCAGAATTTGTACATACATATACATATATATAATTATATTAATATAAATCTAGTTTTCTCTCTGTTTAACTTCTTCCCCTGTCGGTTGATCGCAGAACCGCCTTAAAGTTTCCACTTTATGTTTAAGCTAAAGTTCCCTCCCTCCCTACCCATGGGCAGTTGCTTCTCAAGTCCTGAGAAAGGACAACGATTGGGTTCAGATCAAGGACAATCCAGACCGGCAAACAGTGCTGGGCCAAGTGCTCATGCTGGCCCCGATACTGCCAGACGGAATCTGGGAACCGGACCCATCACAGCTGGTCCCGGTCACTCGGTCGGTGGTCCCGCATCTGAGCCTTCAACAAATCCCAGAGAGGCTGCCGCGCTAGCAGCTCAGGTAAGTATATCGATCGGCGATGGATTTTTCTACGTCTCAAGCTAACTTCAGGAACGACAAAGGCAAAAACAAACCGCCACTGGAAAATTATCGAGTAAACTTGCCAAAGAAAGACAAATGAATCGCACTCAGCTACTGGCAGCTGAATCCCGAATTCAAGAGCCACTGGTCTATGACTGACTTCGTTTATTCTATTATTATTATTATTATTATTATTATTATTATTATTATTATTATTAATCGTTACTGTGGACGCACATTTTGATTGACTATTTAGTGTACACTATTTAATATTATATACAAAAGCATTGATCATTATCACGCAACAGTATATCTTCCTGTAGGTGCCCTTAAATCTGACTCAATGGCCGCATCAATTCCACTCACAAGCAGCGAAGCTATCTGTTTATGCGCAGCTGCCACCTGAGCCTCAGAATCTCCCTCCAGCAGCATATACAACTTGGGTTCCTCTCGGAGGCCGGGGTTCTGGCCTGCTGGATAATACTGTCCCTTTACAGTTATAGATACCGACGTAGCTTCAGTTACCTTGGAAAGATTCGCCCTGCTTGTCGCCTGTCGCCGCGCAGCCTGGGGGAAATCGTTTATCTCAATCGTTGTATGGAACACAATATTCTTATCAAAGCTCCGTGTTTTCGTCCGATTTGAACTGTGAGTTCCCTTCTTAATAACCGGAGGTCCAATTTCAAACGCCTTCTCCTTTTGCAACGAGGGCGAGGATAATCTTGTAGCCGCAGCCGTAGCCACAGTCGATGCTGACGAAGCTCGGCTGAGTTCATCCTTAACGGAGGTCTCGTCATTATATCCTTCGTTAACCTCGTTTTCGTTTTCTTCATCTTGCTCGTCTTCTCCGAACGCGCGTCTTTCCCGTTTCCGCTCCTTGGCCCGAGACTCGTCCAGTCTTTCGAGTCCTTTACCGCCGAACCCTGTCCCTCGTTTAGCCTTGCCAGCCTCAACTTTCTCCCAATATTGGTCGGCCAGTTCTCGCAATCTCGTAGGCACCGGCCGCTTGCTTAACCGCAGTGCCTTGGAAATATCGTAGGCTGCCCGGTCCTCGTCTGGCGTAACAAATGTGATGGCCGTGCCTTTGTTTCCAGCCCTGCCAGTCCGCCCAATGCGATGTACGTAATCCTCCATGTGATTGGGCGCATCGTAATTGATGACCAGCTTAAGCTGCTTCACGTCCAGACCTCGCGCAGCCACAGAAGTCGCAATCAGCAGAGAAACCGTTCCATTTTTAAAATCGTTGATGGCCGAGTCCCGATCAACCTGGTCCTTTGATCCATGCACGGCGAGGCACGGGTATCCTCTAGTTAGTAGGTTTTTAAGGAGCTCATCTGCGGCTTCCTGTCTCTCCACAAATACCAAGACTCTCGCGTCCTCGTTCTTGTGATAAAAGTCTCCTAGTATCTCCAACAATCGATAAAATTTCTGGGTCTCGGGTCGGATTTCCACAATCTGCTCAATCTCCTCTGCCACCACACTCTTGGCTCCCACCACGATCTCCACAGGACTTGTCAAAATCTTTCTGGCTAGCGCTTCCATATGTCGCGGAAATGTGGCTGAGTAGAGAACGGTTTGCCTATCCGGACGAATATTATTAATAATCTTCATCACTTGCGGCTCGAACCCCATGTCAAACATCCGATCAGCTTCATCCAACACGAAATACGTTACTCTCTTGAGATTAGTCACCCGTCCATTATTGGCGGTTAATAAATCAATTAGTCTTCCCGGAGTGCACACCAATATTTCTGCCCCGCGCTTAAGCTCAGCTATTTGTTGTTTGATCGGCGGACCTCCGTATGCGCAGACAGCTCGAAGATTCAGCGACTTCAGAAATGGGCGACATTCGACATATATCTGCATAGCCAGTTCTCGTGTCGGGCTCATAATTAACCCAATCGGTCCGTCCATCGGTGCTAGAGGTCTTTGGTCCTTGATATGCCGCAACATAGGCAGAATAAATGCCATCGTCTTACCACTTCCTGTCTTCGCAACGCCAATTATATCCCGTCCTGACATGATAGCAGGAATGCCTTGCGCTTGGATAGGTGTAGGTTTCTCATATCCTAATGATCGGATAACTTCCAGTACATTCAGCGGCAACCCCAATTGCTGCCACCTTACTATCGGTCGAGGAACTGACTTGCCTTTGACCGTAATGCCGTCCATTTCCAGCCTCAAATCTTCTACTTCCTTATCAGTAAGTTTCGAGATCTCATCTGGCTGAGTATAAAACGATTTTCGAAACGGTTCATAATCTATCTTGCTGTGATCTACCAACGGGATGTCTTTTTTCTTTTTCTTTTCTAATAATGCAAGATATTTTTCTGACTTGAGCGTGCTTCCGTCAGCGCCATCGTCGGTCTCGTCCTCGTAATGTTCATCATCCACGTCCATCATGTCCTCGTTTCCCTCTATAATTATCGATGGCGCGTGTCCAGTAGAAGTTTGTATCGTGTTCTTCTCCATATCTGCCATAAACGCATCCAATGGATCGACTTCATCTTCGTCCACATTGCCGTCATAGTTCTTCTTATGATCAGCGTTGTCATACTCATGGTCATATTCTTCCAGCTGGGCATATTGGGCAATTTTGGGGCTCGGCCGTTGCAATGGCTGCCGTCGGACTGAAGATGCTGGCTCGTCCTGAAACAATGGTTTATTGGCTGCACCTGTCTTTGCTAATGGTTTTCTACCAACGCCGCCGGTCGTACTCGTGGCCGCCGGAGATTTATCAGTAATCCCTATAGCACTGTCGTCACTTTTA